>JAVLUU010000244.1:0-487500 GCA_032206185.1 Columba guinea | reverse complement strand
TACCTGCAAGAGGGGACCCTGAACCCCCAAACCCCCAAACCCCCCAGCACCACCGGGTACCTGGGGACAGGGGACCCTGAACCCCCAAACCCCCCCAAACCCCCAGCACCACCGGGTACCTGCAACAGGGGACCCTGAACCCCCAAACCCCCCAAACCCCCAGCACCACCGGGTACCTGCAACAGGGGACCCTGAACCCCCAAACCCCCCAGCACCACCGGGTACCTGGGGACACGTGGGGGACCCTGAACCCCCAAACCCCCCAAACCCCCAGCACCACCGGGTACCTGCAACAGGGGACCCTGAACCCCCAAACCCCCCAGCACCACCAGGTACCTGGGGACAGGGGAGCCTGAACCCCCAAACCCCCCAAACCCCCAGCACCACCGGGTACCTGCAACAGGGGACCCTGAACCCCCAAACCCCCCAAACCCCCCAGCACCACCGGGTACCTGGGGACAGGGGGACCCCTGAACCCCCAAATCCCCCAAACCCCCCAGCACCACCAGGTACCTGGGGACACGTGGGGGACCCTGAACCCCCAAACCCCCCAAACCCCCCAAACCCCCCAGCACCACCGGGTACCTGCAACAGGGGGAACCTGAACCCCCAAACCCCCAGCACCACCGGGTACCTGTAACAGGGGACCCTGAACCCCCAAACTCCCCAAACCCCCAGCACCACCGGGTACCTGCAACCGGGGACCCTGAACCCCCAAACCCCCCAAACCCCCCAGCACCACCGGGTACCTGGGAACAGGGGGACCCTGAACCCCCAAACCCTCCAGCACCACCGGGTACCTGCAACAGGGGGACCCTGAACCCCCAAACCCTCCAGCACCACCGGGTACCTGCAACAGGGGACCCTGAACCCCCAAACCCCCCAAACCCCCCAGCACCACCGGGTACCTGGGGACAGGGGGACCCTGAACCCCCAAACCCCCCAAACCCCCCAGCACCACCGGGTACCTGGGAAAAGGGGGACCCCTGAACCCCCAAACCCCCCAAACCCCCCAGCACCACCGGGTACCTGCAACAGGGGACCCTGAACCCCCAAACCCCCAAACCCCCCAGCACCACCGGGTACCTGGGGACAGGGGGACCCCTGAACCCCCAAATCCCCCATACCCCCCCAGCACCACCAGGTACCTGGGGACACGTGGGGGACCCTGAACCCCCAAACCCCCCAAACCCCCCAGCACCACCGGGTACCTGCAACAGGGGGAACCTGAACCCCCAAACCCCCAGCACCACCGGGTACCTGTAACAGGGGACCCTGAACCCCCAAACTCCCCAAACCCCCCAGCACCACCGGGTACCTGCAACCGGGGACCCTGAACCCCCAAACCCCCCAGCACCACCGGGTACCTGGGGACAGGGGGACCCTGAACCCCCAAACCCCCCAAACCCCCCAGCACCACCGGGTACCTGGGGACCGGGGGACCCTGAACCCCCAAACCCCCCAAACCCCCCAGCACCACCGGGTACCTGCAACCGGGGACCCTGAACCCCCAAACCCCCCAGCACCACCGGGTACCTGCAACAGGGGGACCCTGAACCCCCAAACCCCCCAAACCTCCAGCACCACCGGGTACCTGGGAACAGGGGACCCTGAACCCCCAAACCCCCCAGCACCACCGGGTACCTGCAACCGGAGACCCTGAACCCCCAAACCCCCCAGCACCACCGGGTACCTGGGAACAGGGGGACCCTGAACCCCCAAACCCCCAAACCCCCCAGCACCACCGGGTACCTGCAACCGGAGACCCTGAACCCCCAAACCCCCCAGCACCACCGGGTACCTGGGAACAGGGGGACCCTGAACCCCCAAACCCCCAAACCCCCCAGCACCACCGGGTACCTGCAACCGGAGACCCTGAACCCCCAAACCCCCCAGCACCACCGGGTACCTGGGAACAGGGGGACCCTGAACCCCCAAACCACCCAGCACCACCGGGTACCTGGGAACAGGGGGACCCTGAACCCCCAAACCCCCAAACCCCCCAGCACCACCGGGTACCTGCAACCGGAGACCCTGAACCCCCAAACCCCCCAGCACCACCGGGTACCTGGGAACAGGGGGACCCTGAACCCCCAAACCCCCCAGCACCACCGGGTACCTGGGGACACGTGGGGAACCCCCTGAACCCCCAAACCCCCCAGCACTACTGGGTACCTGCAACAGGGGGACCCCTGAACCCCCAAACCCCCCAGCACCACCGGGTACCTGGGAACAGGGGGACCCCTGAACCCCCAAACCCCCCTGTCCCCCCCATCCCCCAGGACCTCGGGATCCCCCGTCACCACAGCTCGAGTATCCTGGGGTCCCCCCCGCTCCCCACACGGTTTTGGGGTCCCCCCCCACCTCATCTCCAGGATCTTGGGGTGTCCCCCCATGACCCCATGTCCCCACCATGATCTCGGGGTTCTCCCCTCACCGTAGATCAAGGATCTCGGGGTGTCCCCCCATGACCCTGGGGTGTCCCCCCCAGTTTGGGGTGTCCCCCCGGTTTTGGGGTCCCCCCTGGTTTTGGGGTCTCCCCAGTTTTGGGGTCCCCCCCACCTGGT
Organism: Columba guinea; assembly: GCA_032206185.1. NCBI lineage: Eukaryota > Metazoa > Chordata > Aves > Columbiformes > Columbidae > Columba > Columba guinea. The sequence continues at coordinate 484,933 of JAVLUU010000244.1, read as the reverse complement.
CTCAAGGATCTCGGGGTCGGTCATGCGGGTGTTGGTCATGAGCGTGTGGACCCCCCCCCGCACCCTGTACCCCGTGTCCCCCCATGACCTCGGGGTGTCCCCCCGGTTTTGGGCACCCCCCCCACAGTTTTGGGGTCCCCCCCTGACCTGGTCTCAAGGATCTCGGGGTCGGTCACGCGGGTGTTGGTCATGTGCGTGTGGACCTCCCCACACCCCATGTCCCCCCCATGACCCCGGGGTGTCCCCCCCCGGTTTTGGGGTCCCCCCAGTTTTGGGGTCCCCCCCCCCACCTGGTCTCGGGGTCAGTCACGCGGGTGTTGGTCATGTGCGTGTGGACCCCCCCCGCACCCCATGTCCCCCCATGACCCCGGGGTGTCCCCCCCTGGTTTTGGGGTCCCCCCCAGTTTTGGGGTCCCCCCCCACCTGGTCTCGGGGTCAGTCACGCGGGTGTTGGTCATGTGCGTGTGGACCCCCCCCGCACCCCATGTCCCCCCATGACCCCGGGGTGTCCCCCCCCCGGTTTTGGGGTCCCCCCAGTTTTGGGGTCCCCCCCTACCTGGTCTTGGGGTCAGTCACGCGGGTGTTGGTCATGTGCGTGTGGACCCCCCCCCACCCCCCGTGTCCCCCATGACCTCGGGGTGTCCCCCCCGGTTTTGGGGTCCCCCCCAGTTTTGGGGTCCCCCCCCCCACCTGGTCTCGGGGTCAGTCACGCGGGTGTTGGTCATGTGCGTGTGGACCCCCCCCACACCCCGTGTCCCCCCATGACCCCGGGGTGTCCCCCCCGGTTTTGGGTCCCCCCAGTTTTGGGGTCCCCCGTGGTTTTGGGGTCCCCCCAGTTTTGGGGTCCCCCTCACCTGGTCTCGAGGATCTCGGGGTCGGTCACGCGGGTGTTGGTCATGTGCGTGTGCACGCCCCCGTGGCCGCGCCAGCCCGGCCCCGCCCCCGCGCCCCCCGCCACGGTCTCGTAGTAACCCACACGGGAGTCCCCGAACGTCACGTTGTTCATGCAGCCCTGGGGACACACGGGACACGGGGGGACATGGGGACACGGGGACATGGAGGGACACACGGGGACATGGGGGGACATGGGGACACAGGGACATGGGGACACACGGGACAGAGGACACGGGGGACAAGGGGACACAGGGGACACATGGGGACACAGGGACATGGAGGGACACAGGGACACACAGGGACACAGGGACACGGGACACGGGGGACACGGGGACACAGGGAACACAGGGACATGCGACACAGGGGGACACACAGGGACATGGGGACACAGGGACATGGAGGGACACAGGGACACACAGGGACACACGGGGACACGGGACATGGGACACGGGGACACGGGGACACGGGGACATGGAGGGACACACGGGGACATGGGGGGGACATGGGGACACAGGGACATGGGGACACACGGGACAGAGGACACGGGGGACAAGGGGACACAGGGGACACATGGGGACACAGGGACATGGAGGGACACAGGGACACACAAGGACACAGGGACACGGGACACGGGGGACACGGGGACACAGGGAACACAGGGACATGCGACACAGGGGGACACACAGGGACATGGGGACACAGGGACATGGAGGGACACAGGGACACACAGGGACACACGGGGACACGGGACATGGGACATGGGGGAACACACAGGGACACGGGGACACAGGGGGACACATGGGAACATGGGGACACAGGGGGACACATGGGGACATGGGGACACAGGGACATGGAGGGACACAGGGACACAGGACACAGGGACAGGGGACACGGGGGACACAGGGACACAGGGGACACATGGGGAAACAGGGACATGCGACACAGGGGGACACACAGGAACATGGGGACACAGGGACATGGAGGGACACAGGGACACACAGGGACACACGGAGACATGGGACATGGGACACGGGGACACGGGGACATGGGGACATGGAGGGACACACGGGGACATGGGGGGACATGGGGACACAGGGACATGGGGACACACGGGACAGAGGACACGGGGGACAAGGGGACACAGGGACATGGAGGGACACAGGGACACACAGGGACACAGGGACACGGGACACGGGGACACAGGGGACACATGGGGACACAGGGACATGGAGGGACACAGGGACACACAGGGACACGGGACACAGGGACACGGGGACACAGGGGACACATGGGGACACAGGGACATGCAACACAGGGGGACACACAGGGACATGGGGACACAGGGACATGGGACATGGGGGGACACACGAGGACATGGAAGGACACAAGGACATGGGGGGACACACGGGAACACGGGACACAGGGACACAGGGACATGGGACACGGGGGAACACACAGGGACACAGGGACACAGGGGACACACGGGGACACAGGGACATGGGACACGGGGGAACACACAGGGACACGGGGACACGGGGACACAGGGGGACACACGGGGACATGGGGACACAGGGACATGGAGGGACACAGGGACACGGGACACAGGGACAGGGGACACGGGGGGACACGGGGACACGGGGGACACAGGGGACACAGGGACATGCGACACAGGGGGACACACAGGGACATGGGGACACAGGGACATGGAGGGACACAGGGACACACAGGGACACACGGGGACACGGGACATGGGACACGGGGACACAGGGACACACGGGGACATGGAGGGACACACGGGGACATGGGGGGACATGGGGACACAGGGACACAGGGACATGGGGACACACGGGACAGAGGACACAGAGGACAAGGGGACACAGGGGACACATGGGGACACAGGGACATGGAGGGACACAGGGACACACAGGGACACACAGGGACACGGGACACAGGGACACGGGGACACAGGGGACACATGGGGACACAGGGACATGCAACACAGGGGGACACACAGGGACATGGAAGGACACAGGGACACGGGGGGACACATGGGAACACGGGACACAGGGACACAGGGACATGGGACACGGGGGAACACACAGGGACACAGGGACACAGGGAACACACGGGGACACGGGGACACGGGGACACAGGGGGACACACGGGGACATGGGGACACAGGGACATGGAGGGACACAGGGACACGGGACACAGGGACAGGGGACACGGGGGGACACGGGGACACGGGGGACACAGGGGACACAGGGACATGCGACACAGGGGGACACACAGGGACATGGGGACACAGGGACATGGAGGGACACAGGGACACACAGGGACACACGGGGACACGGGACATGGGACACGGGGGGACACATGGGAACATGAGGACACAGGGGGACACATGGGGACATGGGGACACAGGGACATGGGGACACAGGGACATGGAGGGACACAGGGACACACAGGGACACACGGGGACACGGGACATGGGACACGGGGACACAGGGACACATGGGGACATGGAGGGACACACGGGGACATGGGGGGACATGGGGACACAGGGACATGGGGACACACGGGACAGAGGACACGGAGGACAAGGGGACACAGGGGACACATGGGGACACAGGGACATGGAGGGACACAGGGACACACAGGGACACAGGGACACGGGACACGGGGACACAGGGGACACATGGGGACACAGGGACATGGAGGGACACAGGGACACACAGGGACACACAGGGACACGGGACACAGGGACACGGGGACACAGGGACATGGGACACGGGGGGACACACGAGGACATGGAGACACAGGGACATGGAAGGACACAGGGACACGGGGGGGACACATGGGAACACGGGACACAGGGACACAGGGACATGGGACACGGGGGAACACACAGGGACACAGGGACACAGGGAACACACGGGGACACGGGGACACGGGGACACAGGGGGACACACGGGGACATGGGGACACAGGGACATGGAGGGACACAGGGACACGGGACACAGGGACAGGGGACACGGGGGGACATAGGGACACAGGGGACACAGGGACATGCGACACAGGGGGACACACAGGGACATGGGGACACAGGGACATGGAGGGACACAAGGACACACAGGGACACACGGGGACACGGGACATGGGACACGGGGACACAGGGACACATGGGGACATGGAGGGACACACGGGGACATGGGGACACAGGGACACAGGGACATGGGGACACACGGGACACGAGACACGGGGACACATGGGGATATGGGGGGACACGGGGGGATGTGGGGGACACGGGGACACACACGACACGAGACACGGGACATGGGGGAACACACAGGGAAATGGGGGGACACGGGGGGACACACGGGACATGGGGACACAGGGACATGGGGGGACACACAGGGACATGGGGAGACACGGGGGGACATGGGGACACAGGGGACATGGAGACACGGGGGACATGGGGACACGGGGTCATGGGGATACAGGGACACGGGACATGGGACATGGGGACACGAGGGGACACACAGGGACATGGGGACACAGGGACATGGAGGGACACAGGGACACACAGGGACACACAGGGACACACAGGGACACACGGGGACACGGGACACAGGGACATGGGACACGGGGGACACGGGGACACAGGGACATGGGACACACGGGGACACGGGGGACACAGGGTAGATGGAGACACAGGGAACATGGGGACATGGGGACACATGGGGACACGGGGGACACAGACACACCACAGGGGTGAGACCCGGCCCCCGACCCCCGGCCCCCCCGACCCCCGGGACCCCCAGTCCCAGGACCCCGGTACCCCAGACCCCCAACACCCCCAACCCCCAGATCCCAAATCCCTGGGACCCCCCAACCCCTGGGACCCCCAACCCCTGGGATCCCAACCCCTGGGACCCCCAGCCCCTGAGACCCCCAGCCCCTGGGATCCCAACCCCTGGGACCCCCAACCCCTGGGACCCCCAACCGCTGGGATCCCAACCCCTGGGACCCCCAACCCCCGGGACCCCCAACCCCCAGATCCCCGACCCCTGGGACCCCCAACCCCTGGGACCTGGAACCCCCGGGATCCCAACCCCCGGGATCCCAACCCCTGGGACCCCCAACCCCCAGATCCCAAACACCTGTGACCCCCAACCCCTGGGACCCCCAACCCCTGGACCCCCGACCCCCAACCCCTGGGACCCCCAACCCCTGGGACCCCCAATCCCTGGACCCCCGACCCCCAACCCCTGGGACCCCCAACCCCTGGGACCCCCAACCACAAGCACCCTGGACCCCTGGGTTCCCCAGTCCTCAGGACCCCCGCCCCAGCCCCCCAACCCTGGGACCCCCCCAACCCTGGGACCCCCCCCCCAGGACCCCCCCCCCCCCCCACCTGCGAGGCGGCGCAGGCGCCGAACGCCCGCAGGATCACATCCACCAGGCGCTGTGACGTCAGCACGTTGCCCCCCACCACGGCGGCCTCGGGGGAGGGGTCCAGGATGGAGCCCTTGGGGATCAGCACGCGCACGGGGGCCAGGCAGCCCTGGGGGAGCCGGGGGTCAGGGCCCCAGCCCCCCCCAGGATCAGGGTCCCAGGACCCCCCAGGATCAGGGTCCCAGGACCCCAGCTCCAAGGATCAGGGTCCCAGAGCCCCCCCCAGGATCAGGGTCCCAGGACCCCAGCCCCAAGGATCAGGGTCCCAGAGCCCCCCCCAGGATCAGGGTCCCAGGACCCCAGCCCCAAGGATCAGGGTCCCAGAGCCCCCCCCAGGATCAGGGTCCCAGGACCCCAGCGCCAAGGATCAGGGTCCCAGAGCCCCCCCCAGGATCAGGGTCCCAGCCCCCCCATTCTGGGGATCAGGGTCCCAGAGCCCCCACCCCACAGAGTCAGGGTCCCAGCCCCCCCCACCCCACAGGATTAGGGTCCCACCCCCCATTCTGGGGATCAGGGTCCCAGAGCCCCCCACCCCACAGAATCAGAGTCCCAGGACCCCCAACCCAGGGGATCAGGGTCCCAGCCCCCCCATTCTGGGGATCAGGGTCCCAGCCCCCCCCACCCCACAGAATCAGAGTCCCAGGACCCCAACCCAGGGGATCAGGGTCCCAGCCCCCCCATTCTAGGGGTGCAGGGTCCCCCCCGACCCGACCCAGAATCAGGTTCCCAGGACCCCCCACTCTGGGGACCAGCACCCCAGATCCCCCGGCCCACAGGATCAGGATCCCGGACCCCCCACCCGCGATGAATCAGGGGGTGGGGGCCCCACAGTCAGGGGGTGGCACAGTCGGGGGTCCCACTGGGGGTCCCGCAGCCGGGGGGTCCCATTGTTGGGGTGTCCCCAGTTGGGGGGTCCCCAGCTGGAGGTCCCACTGGGGGGTCCTGCAGTTGAGGGGTCCCCAGCCAGGGGTCCGGCAGTCAGGGGGGGTCACAGCTGGGCGTCCCACAGTTGGGGGTCCTGCCGGGGGTCCCGCAGTTGGGGTGTCCCCAGCCGGGGGTCTGGCAGTCGGGGGTGTCCCGGGGGGGTCCTCCCAGTCAGGGGGTGTCCCGGGCGGGGGTCCCGCAGCGGGGGGTTCCAGGTGGGGTCCCACAGTCAGGGGGTGTCCCAGGGGTCCCTCAGTCAGGGGGTGTCCCGGGGGGTCCCGCGTCGGGGGGTGCCCCAGGGAGGGTCCCATAGTCAGGGGGTGTCCCAGGGGTCCCTCAGTCGGGGGGTGTCCCGGGGGGGGTGTCGCGTGGGGGGTGTCCGGGGGGGTCCCACAGTGGGGTGTCCCGGGGTTCCCGCAGTAAGGGGGTGTCCCGGGGGTCCTACATCAGGGGTGTCCCAGGGGGGTCTCACAGTCAGGGGGTGTCCCTGGGGGGTGTCACAGTTGGGGTGTCCCAGGGGGGGTGTCACATCAGGGGGTGTCCCAGGGGTGTCACAGTCAGGGGTGTCCCAGGGGGGTCTCACAGTTGGGGTGTCCCAGGGGGGGGTCTCACAGTCAGGGGGTGTCCCAGGGGGTCTCACAATCAGGGGGTGTCCCGGGGGGTGTCACAGTTGGGGTGTCCCCGGGGGGGTCCCATGTCGGGGGGTGTCCCGCGAGGTCTCACAGTAAGGGGGTGTCCCGGGGGGGTGTCACAGTCAGGGGGTGTCCCGGGGGTCCCGCAGTCGGGGGGGTGTCCTGGAGGGTCTCACAGCCGGGGGGTGTTCCGGGGGGGTCTCACAGTGAGGGGGTGTCCCGGGGGGGGGTGTCACAGTCAGGGGGGTGTCCCGGGGGGGTCTCGCGTGGGGGGTGTCCAGGGGGGTCCCACAGTTGGGGTGTCCCAGGGTTCCCCGCAGTAAGGGGGTGTCCCGGGGGTCTCACAGTCAGAGGGTGTCCCAGGGGGGTCTCACAGTTGGGGTGTCCCGGGGGGCTGTCACAGTCGGGGGGTGTCCCGAGGGGTCCCACGCGGGGGGTGTCCCAGGGGGTGTCACAGTCGGGGGGTGTCCCGGGGGGTCCCGCACGGGGGGTGTCCCGGGGGTCCCGTGTCGGGGGGTGTCCCGGGGGTTCCGCACGGGGGGTGTCCCGGTGGGTGTCACAGTCAGGGGGTGTCCCGGGGGGGTCCCGCGCGGGCGGTGTCCTGGGGATCCTGTGTCGGGGGTGTCCCGGGGGTCCCGCGTGGGGGGTGTCCTGGGCGGTGTCACAGTCGGGGGGTGTCGCGGGGGTCCCGCGTGGGGGGTGTCCCGGGGGTCCCATGACGGGGGGGTGTCCCGGGGGGTGTCACAGTCAGGGGGTGTCCCGGGGGGTCCCGTGTCGGGGGGTGTCCCGGGGCGTCCCATGTCAGGGGGTGTCCCGGGGGTTCCGCACGGGGGGGGTGTCCCAGGGGGTGTCACAGTCAGGGGGTGTCCCAGGGGGGTCCCGCGCGGGCGGTGTCCCGGGGATCCTGTGTCGGGGGTGTCCCGGGGGGGTCCCATGTCGGGGGGTGTCCCGGGGGTCCCACGCGGGGGGGTGTCCCGGGGGGTGTCACAGTCAGGGGGTGTCCCAGGGGGTCCCACGCGGGCGGTGTCCCGGGGGGTGTCACAGTCAGGGGTGTCCTGGGGGGGGTCCCGCGTGGGGGGTGTCCCGGGGGGGGGTCCTGCACGGGGGGTGTCCCGGGGGGTCCCATGTCGGGGGATGTCCCGGGGGGTCCCGTGTCGGGGGGTGTCCCGGGGGTCCCGTGCCGGGGGTGTCCCGGGGGTCCCATGTCGGGGGGTGTCCCGGGGGTTCCGCGCGGGGGGTGTCCTGGGGGGTGTCACAGTCAGGGGGTGTCCCGGGGGGTCCCGCGCAGGCGGTGTCCTGGGGATCCTGTGTCGGGGGTGTCTCGGGGGTCCCGCGCGGGGGGTGTCCCAGGGGGGGTCCCGTGTCGGGGGGTGTCGCGGGGGTCCCGTGTGGGGGGTGTCCCGGGGGGTCCCATGATGGGGGGTGTCCCGGGGGGTGTCACAGTCAGGGGGTGTCCCGGGGGGGTCCCGTGTCGGGGGGGTGTCGCGGGGGTCCCGCGTGGGGGGGTGTCCCGGGGGGTGTCACAGTCGGGGGGTGTCCCGGGGGTCCCGCGCAGGGGGTGTCCCGGGGGTCCCATGTCGGGGGGGTGTCCCGGGGGTCCCACGTGGGGGGTGTCCCGGGGGGGGTCCCATGTCAGGGGGTGTCCCAGAGGTCCTGCGCGGGGGGGTGTCCCGGGGGTCCCATGTCGGGGGGTTTCCCGGGGGGTGTCACAGTCAGGGGGTGTCCCGGGGGGTCCCGTGTCGGGGGGTGTCCCGGGGGTCCCGCGCGGGGGGTGTCCCAGGGGGGGTCCCATGTCGGGGGGGTGTCGCGGGGGTCCCGCGCGGGGGGGTGTCCCGGGGGTTCCCATGTCGGGGGCTGTCCCGGGGGGTGTCACAGTCGGGGGGTGTCCCGGGGGTTCCCATGTCGGGGGCTGTCCCGGGGGGTGTCACAGTCGGGGGGTGTCCCGGGGGTCCCGCGCGGGGGGTGTCCCGGGGGGTGTCACAGTTGGGGTGTCCGGGGGTCCCGCGCAGGCACCTGGTTGAGCGGCAGGTCGCGGCGCAGCATGCAGCGCAGGCAGTAGATGAGCGCCGACAGCGTGATGGCGCGGGGCGCGTTCAGGTTCCCCAGCACCTCGGGGCCCGAGCCCGAGAAGTCGAACACGGCGCTGCCCTAAGGGACACGGGCACGGGACAGGGGACATGGGACACGGGACACGGGACACGGGACACGGGACAGTGAGACAGGGGACACAGACAGGGGATGCAGACAGGGGACACGGGACACGGACAGGCGACACAGGACATGGGACACGGGACACAGACAGGGGACATGGGACAGGGAACAGGGGACACAGGACACAGGACAGGGGACACAGGCAGGGGACATGGACATGGGACACAGGACAGGGCACACGGACAGGGGACACGGGACACGGGACAGGGTACACGGACAGGGGACAGGGGACACAGACAGGGGACATGGACATGGGACACAGGACAGGGGACACGGACAGGGGACACGGGACACGGGACACGGGACAGGGGACACGGACAGGGGACATGGGACAGGGAACAGGGGACACAGGAGAGGGGACACAGACAGGGGACATGGACATGGGACACAGGACAGGGGACACGGACAGGGGACACAGGACACGGGACAGGGGACATGGACAGGGGACATGGGACAGGGAACAGGGGACACAGGACAGGGGACACAGACACGGGACATGGGACAGGGAACAGGGGACACAGGACAGGGGACACAGACAGGGGACATGGACATGGGACACAGGACAGGGGACACGGACAGGGGACACAGGACACGGGACAGGGGACACGGACAGGGGACATGGGACAGGGAACAGGGGACACAGGAGAGGGGACACAGACAGGGGACATGGACAGGGATACGGGACAGGGGACATGGACAGGGGACAGGGCACAGGGGACACAGGACAGGGGACACAGACAGGGGACAGGGGACACAGGAGGGGGGACATGGACATGGGACACAGGACAGGGGACATGGGACAGGGGACACAGACAGGGGATGCAGACAGGGGACACGGGACACGGACAGGCGACACAGGACATGGGACACGGGACACAGACAGGGGACATGGGACAGGGAACAGGGGACACAGGACACAGGACAGGGGACACAGGCAGGGGACATGGACATGGGACACAGGACAGGGGACACGGACAGTGGACAGGGGACACGGGACAGGGTACACGGACAGTGGACAGGGGACACGGACAGGGGACACGGGACAGGGGACATGGACAGGGGACATGGGACAGGGGACAGGGCACAGGGGACACAGGACAGGGGACACAGACAGGGGACAGGGGACACAGGAGAGGGGACATGGACATGGGACACAGGACAGGGGACACGGACAGGGGACACGGGACAGGGGACATGGGACAGGGGACATGGGACAGGGGACAGGGCACAGGGGACACAGGACAGGGGACACAGACAGGGGACATGGACATGGGACACAGGACAGGGGACACGGACAGGGGACACGGGACAGGGGACATGGACAGGGGACACAGACAGGGGATGCAGACAGGGGACATGGGACACGGACAGGCGACACAGGACATGGGACATGGGACACAGACAGGGGACATGGGACAGGGAACAGGGGACACAGGACAGGGAACACAGACAGAGGACATGGATATGGGACACAGGACAGGGCACATGGACAGGGGACACGGGACAGGGAACAGGGGACACAGGACAGGGGGCACAGACAGGGGACATGGACAGGGGACACGGGACAGGGGACACGGACAGGGGACATGGGACAGGGGACATGGACAGGGGACATGGGACAGGGGACAGGGCACAGGGGACACAGGACAGGGGACAGGGGACACAGGAGAGGGGACATGGACATGGGACACAGGACAGGGGACACGGGACAGGGGACATGGGACAGGGGACAGTGAGACAGGGGACACGAGACGGGACAGGGGACACGGACACGGGACGGGACAGGGGACACAGACAGGGACAGGGACACAGAACACGGGGCACGGGACATGGGACAATGGGGACACAGGACACGGGACACAGGACACGGGACAGAGGACACGGGACAGGGGACAGGGCACAATGGGGACAGGGGACAGTGGGGACAATGGGGACAGTGGGGACAGTGGGAACAGGGGCACGGTGGGGACAATGCGGACAGTGGGAACAGTGGGGACAATGGGGACAGGGGGACAATGGGAACAATGGGGACAATGAGGACAGGGGGACAGTGAGGACAGGGGGGACAACGGGGACAGTGGGAACAGTTAAGAACAATGGAGATAATGAGGATGTGGGACAGTGGGGACAGTGGGGACAATGGGAACAATGGGGACAATGGGGACAGGGGGACAGAGGGACATGGTGGACAATGGGGACAATGGGGACAGTGGGGACAGTGGGAACAGTGGGAACAGTGAGGTCAGTGGGGACAATGGGGACAAGTGGGAACAGTCGGGACAATGGGGACAATGAGGACAATGGGGACAATGGGGACAATGGGGACAGGGGACGGGGGACAGGGTGGACAATGGGGACAATGGGGACAGCAGTGATGGGGTGGTCCCATGTCCCCCCCACAAACGGGGGGCTCCCCAAAGCCCGGCTGGGTGGGATCTCCTGCATCCCGGGGCTGGGGGTCCTGGGAATGGGGGATCCTGGGAATGGGGGGGTCCCCAGAATCCCAGCGCAGGGGGGATCACCAGGATCCCGGGGCTGGGGGGATCTCCAGCATCCTGGGAACAGGGGGGATCCTGGGGCTGAGGGCAGATCCCAGCGCTGGGGGAATCTCTGGGATCCTGGGGCTGGGGGGGATCCTGGGGCAGGTGGATCCCAGGGCAGATCCCAGGGCCAGGGGGGACCCCACGACTGGAGTAGATCCCAGGGGCAGGTGAATCCCAGAACTGGAGCAGATCCCAGGGGCAGGTGGATCCCAGGGGCAGGTGGATCCCAGGGGTGGGAGGATCCCAGGGGTGGGAGGATCCCAGGGGTGGAGTGGATCCCCGGGGCAGGTGGATCCCAGGGCAGGTGGATCCCAGGACTGGAGTAGATCCCAGGGGCAGGTGGATCCCGGGGCAGGTGGATCCCAGGGGCAGGGGGATCCCAGGGGCAGGTGGATCCCGGGGCAGGTGGATCCCAGCCCCTCACCTCGCGGGGGTCCAGCTGCACCCGCAGCCGGATGGGGGACCCGTCATCCATCTGGTCCTCGGCCTCCAGCGTCGTCCTCCCGCCCGCGGCAAAGCCCCGCAGCATCTCCCGCACCGCCACCTCCGCGTTGGCCTGGGGACACCGCGGGGACACCGCGGGGACACCGCGGTCACGGGGACTGGGGGACACCGCGGGGACACCACGGGGACACCACGGGGACACCACGGGGACACCGAGGTCACGGGGGCTGGGGGACACCGCGGGGACACAGCGGTCACGGGACTGGGGGACACCACGGGGACACCATGGGGACACCACGGTCACGGGGGCTGGGGGACACGGGGACACCACAGGGACACTGCGGTCACGGGGACTGGGGGACACTGGAACACCGTGGGGACACCGCGGGGACACCATGGGGACACCGAGGTCACGGGGGCTGGGGGACACGGGGACACTGCGGGGACACCATGGTCACGGGAGCTGGGGGACACGGGGACACCGCGGGGACACTGTGGTCACGGGGACTGGGGGACACCGGGACACCGCAGGGACACCGCGGTCACGGGGACTGGGGGACACCACGGGGACACCATGGTCACAGGGCTGGGGGACACCAGGGACATAGGGGTCACAGGGGCTGGGGGACACCAGGGGGGCCCGGGGACACGTGGGGCCAGGGGACACTGTCATGGTGGGTCCCACCTGGATGTGGCCCATGTGGACCCGCACGACATTTGGGGACACCGGGGGACACCACAGTGGTCAGAGGAACACTGGGGGGACATTGGTGGGTCTGAGGGGACACTGGGGAGGACACCAAGGGGACACCAGAGGGATATTGGGGGGATGCAGGAGGGTCCAAGGGGACACCAGGAGGACACCAGGACGTCCAAGGGGACACTGGAGGGACATCAGGGGGACATTGGGGCATCCAAAGGAACACCAGGGGTCCAAGAGGACACGAGGGGGACACCAAGGTGACACCGCCATGACAGTCCCCACCCGGATGTGTCCCATGTAGGGCTGCATGACACATGGGGACACCAGTGGGACACCATGGTGGCCAGGGGGACATTGGTGGGTCCAAGGGGACACTGAGGGGACAGTGGGAGGACACTAGGGGTTCCAAGGTGACACCAGGGGACAACGCCATGGTGGCCCCACCTGTATGTGTCCCATGTGGACCTGCACGACGGGCAGCCTGTGCTGGCCAGGGGGACACCAGGGGACACCGGGGGTTCAAAGGGACACCAAGGGGACAGTGGAGGGACACCAGGGGTCCAAGGGGACACAGGGGGGGACTCCAAGGGGACAGCACCATGGCGGTCCCACCTGGATGTGTCCCATGTAGGGCTGCACAGAGGGCAGCCCGTGCTGGCCAGGGGGACATCGGGGGACACCAGGGGGACACTGGGGGACACTGGGGGTCCAAGGTGACACCAGGGGACACCAGGGGGACATTGGGGGTTCAAGGGGACACCAGGGGGACACTGGGGGACACTGGGGGTCCAAGGTGACACCAGGGGACACCAGGGGGACACCAGGGGTTCAAGGGGACACCAGGGGGACACTGGGGGACACTGGGGGTCCAAGGTGACACCAGGGGACACCAGGGGGACACCAGGGGTTCAAGGGGACACCAGGGGGACACCGGGGGACACTGGGGGTTCAAGGTGACACCAGGGGACACCGGGGGACACTGGGGGTTCAAGGGGACACCAGGGGGACACTGGAGGGACACCAGGGGTCCAAGGTGACACCAGGGGACACCGGGGGGACATTGGGGGTTCAAGGGGACACCAGGGGGACACTGGGGGACACTGGGAGTCCAAGGTGACACCAGGGGGACACCAGGGGGACATTGGGGGTTCAAGGGGACACCAGGGGGACACTGGGGGACACTGGGGGTCCAAGGTGACACCAGGGGGACACCAGGGGGACATTGGGGGTTCAAGGGGACACCAGGGGGACACTGGGGGACACTGGGGGTCCAAGGTGACACCAGGGGGACACCAGGGGGACATTTGGGGTTCAAGGGGACACCAGGGGGACACCGGGGGACTCTGGGGGTTCAAGGGGACACCAGGGGACACCGGGGGACACTGGGGGTTCAAGGGGACACCAGGGGGACACTGGAGGGACACCAGGGGTCCAAGGTGACACCAGGGGACACCGGGGGGACATTGGGGGTTCAAGGTGACACCAGGGGACACCGGGGGGACATTGGGGGTTCAAGGGGACACCAGGGGGACACTGGGGGACACTGGGGGTCCAAGGTGACACCAGGGGGACACCAGGGGGACATTGGGGGTTCAAGGGGACACCAGGGGGACACTGGGGGACACTGGGGGTCCAAGGTGACACCAGGGGGACACCAGGGGGACATTTGGGGTTCAAGGGGACACCAGGGGACACCGGGGGGACATTGGGGGTTCAAGGGGACACCAGGGGGACACTGGGGGACACTGGGGGTCCAAGGTGACACCAGGGGGACACCAGGGGGACATTGGGGGTTCAAGGGGACACCAGGGGGACACTGGGGGACACTGGGGGTCCAAGGTGACACCAGGGGGACACCAGGGGGACATTGGGGGTTCAAGGGGACACCAGGGGGACACTGGGGGACACTGGGGGTCCAAGGTGACACCAGGGGGACACCAGGGGGACATTGGGGGTTCAAGGGGACACCAGGGGGACACTGGAGGACACTGGGGGTCCAAGGTGACACCAGGGGGACACCAGGGGGACATTGGGGGTTCAAGGGGACACCAGGGGGACACCGGGGGACTCTGGGGGTTCAAGGGGACACCAGGGGGACAGCAGGGGGACATTGGGGGTCCAAGGTGACCCCAGGGGACACCGGCACGGCGGCCCCACCTGGATGTGTCCCATGTAGGCCTGCACGGCGGGCAGCCCGTGCTGCTGGATCAGCTCGGTGACCAGGCGGATGCCGCGCCGGTTCGCCGCCACCTGCGCCCGCAGGTCCGACAGGTTGTCCCCCAGGGCGCGGGTCCCGCTGCAGCCGGGGACACGGCCCGGCGCCAGCAGCGCCTCGGTCACCGCTGGGGACAGGGACGCGTCAGCGGGGACAGGGACGCGGCCCCACCGCGCTCGTCGTGTCCTCGCTGTCCCTCGTGTACCCACTGCGTCCTGCCATCCCCACCATCCTCACCATGTCCCCGCCATCCCCACCATGTCCCCACCATCACCACCATGTCCCCACTGTCCCCACCATGTCCACACTGTGTCCTGCCATCCCCACCATCTCCACCATGTCCCCGCCATCACCATCATGTCCCCACCATCCCCACCATGTCCCTGCCACTCCCACCATGTCCCCAGCATCACCACCATGTCCCCACCATCCCCACCATGTCCCCACTGTCCCCACCATGTCCCCACCATCACCACCATGTCCCCACTGTCCCCACCATGTCCCCACTGTGTCCTGCCATCCCCACCATCTCCACCATGTCCCCACCATCACCACCATGTCCCCACCATCCCCACCATGTCCCCGCCATCCCCACCATGTCCCCACCGTCCCCACCATGTCCCCGCCGTCCCCACCATGTCCCCACCGTCCCCACCATGTCCCCACCATCTCCACCATGTCCCCACCATCCCCACCATGTCCCCACCATCACCACCATGTCCCCGCCGTCCCCACCATGTCCCCACCATCACCACCATGTCCCCACTGTCCCCACCACATCCTCCCTGTCCCCAGCATGTCCCCACTGTCCCCACCACATCCCCACTATGTCCACCATCCCCAGCATGTCCCTGATGTCCCCACCACATCCCCACTGTCCCCATCATCCCTATTGTGTCCCCATCGTCCCCACCACATCCCTACTGTCCCCACCACATCCCTACTGTCCCCACCACATCCCCACTGTCCCCATCATCCCTATTGTGTCCCTGATGTACCCACTGTGTCCCCATCGTCCCCACCACATCCCCACTGTCCCAGCCATCCCCACCACAGCCCCACTGTCCCCACTACACCCCCATCATCCCAAGTCACATCCCCGCTGTCCCCACCACATTTTCACTGTCCCCACCATATCCCCACTGTCCCCATCACATCCCCACTGTCCCCATCATGTCCCCACTGTCCCCATCGTCCTCACCATCCCCACTGTCCCCACTGCATCCCTACCATCCCCATCACATCCCCGCTGTCCCCCTGTCCCCATGTCCCCACCACGTCCCCATTGTCCCCCTGTCCCCATCACATCCCTGCTGTCCATGCTGTCCCCTTGTCCCCCTGTCCCCAGGTCTGCACCACGTCCCCATTGTCCCCACCATCCCCATTGTCCCCACCATCCCCGTCACATCCTCGCTGTCCCCACTGTCCCCCTGTCCCCATGTCTCCACCACGTCCCCATTGTCCCCACCACGTCCCCATTGTCCCCACCATCCCGGTCACATCCCCGCTGTTGCCACTGTCCCTATGTCCGTACCACATCCTCATTGTCCCCACCATCCCCATCATATCCCCGCTGTCCTCACTGTCCCCGCTGTCCCCCTGTCCCCGGGTCCCCACCACGTCCCCATTGTCCCCACGATCCCCACCACATCCCTGCTGTCCCCGCTGTCCCTCTGTCCCCATGTCCCCACCACGTCCCCATTGTCCCCATCATCCCCATCACATCCCCGCTGTCCCCAGGTCCCCATGTCTGCACCACGTCCCCATTGTCCCCACCATCCCCACTGTCCCCACCATCCCCGCTGTCCCCCTGTCCCCAGGTCTGCACCACGTCCCCATTGTCCCCAACATCACCATTGTCCCCACCATCCCCACTGTCCCCACCAACCCCGCTGTCCCTGCTGTCCCCCTGTCCCCAGGTCTGCACCACGTCCCCATTGTCCCCACCATCCCCGTTGTCCCCACTATCCCCGCTATCCCCACTGTCCCCGCTGTCCCCCTGTCCCCAGGTCTGCACGACGTCCCCATTGTCCCCACCATCCCCATTGTCCCCACCATCCCCACTGTCCCCACCATCCCCGCTGTCCCCCTGTCCCCAGGTCCGCACCCTCCTCCTGGAAGACGCCGCCCTGGACCAGTTTGAAGGAGAGGAAGGTGGCCCCCTCCTGGCACAGCGCGGTGGAGTGGGGGGGCATGGAGCCGGGGGTGCTGCCCCCAATGTCCGCGTGGTGCCCGCGGCTGGCCACGAAGAACACGGGCCGGGGCTCGCCGGGCCAGAACACCTGCGGGCACACGCGCTGCCACCGGGGACACTGCCACGCGGGGTCCCGTGTCCCACCGGGGTCCCTGCACCCTGGGGTGCCCGTGTCCCACCGGGTCCCTGTGC
Organism: Columba guinea; assembly: GCA_032206185.1. Classification (NCBI taxonomy): domain Eukaryota; kingdom Metazoa; phylum Chordata; class Aves; order Columbiformes; family Columbidae; genus Columba; species Columba guinea. The sequence continues at coordinate 467,523 of JAVLUU010000244.1, read as the reverse complement.
TGGGGGGGGACACTGCCACACGGGGTCCCGTGTCCCACCGGGTCCCTGTGCTGGGGGGGACACTGCCACACGGGGTCCCGTGTCCCACCGGGTCCCTGTGTCCCACCGGGTCCCTGTGCTGGGGGGGACACTGCCACACGGGGTCCCGTGTCCCACCGGGTCCCTGTGCTGGGGGGGACACTGCCACACGGGGTCCCGTGTCCCACCGGGTCCCTGTGTCCCACCGGGGTCCCTGTGCTGGGGGGACACTGCCACACGGGGTCCCGTGTCCCACCGGGTCCCTGTGTCCCACCGGGGTCCCTGTGCTGGGGGGACACTGCCACACGGGGTCCCGTGTCCCACCGGGTCCCTGTGTCCCACCGGGTCCCTGTGCTGGGGCGGGACACTGCCACACGGGGTCCCGTGTCCCACCGGGTCCCTGTGTCCCAACGGGTCCCTGTGCTGGGGGGGACACTGCCACACGGGGTCCCGTGTCCCACCGGGTCCCTGTGTCCCAACGGGTCCCTGTGCTGGGGGGGACACTGCCACACGGGGTCCCGTGTCCCACCGGGTCCCTGTGTCCCAACGGGTCCCTGTGCTGGGGGGGACACTGCCACACGGGGTCCCGTGTCCCACCGGGTCCCTGTGCTGGGGGGGACACTGCCACACGGGGTCCCGTGTCCCACCGGGTCCCTGTGTCCCACCGGGGTCCCTGTGCTGGGGGGACACTGCCACACGGGGTCCCGTGTCCCACCAGGTCCCTGTGCTGTGGGGGGCACTGCGTTTCGGGGTCCCTGTGCCATGGGGTCCCTGTGTCCCACCGGGGTCCCTGTGCCCTGGGGTCCCTGTGTCCCACCGGGGACACTGCGACACGGGGTCCCGTGTCCCACCGGGTCCCTGTGCTGGGGGGGGCACTGCGTCCCAGGGTCCCTGTGTCCCACCGGGGTCCCTGTGTCCCACCGGGGGGCACTGCAACATGGGGTCCCTGTGTCCGACCGGGGTCCCTGTGCTGTGGGGTCCCTGTGTCCCACCGGGGTCCCTGTGCCACGGGGTCCCTGTGTCCCACCGGGGTCCCTGTGCCATGGGGTGCCCGTGTCCCACCTGGGGGCATTGCAACACGGGGTCCCTGTGTCCCACTGGGGTCCCTGTGTTGTGGGCGGTCCCTGTGCCAGGGGGTCCCTGTGTCCCACCGGGGTCCCTGTGTCCCAGCGGGGTTCCTGCGTCCTGGGGTCCCTGTGTCCCACTGGGGTCCCTGTGTCCAACCGGGGTCCCTGTGCTGTGGGGTCCCTGTGTCCCACCGGGGTCCCTGTGCCACGGGGTCCCTGTGTCCCACCGGGGTCCCTGCACCCTCGGGGTCCCTGTGCCCTGGTGGGGGTCCCTGCACCCTGGGGAGGGTTCCTGTGCCACAGGGGGGTCCCTGAGCCCCAGGGTGCTCCCTGCACCCCAGGGTGGTCTCTGCAGTCCAGGGGGTGGGTCCCTGTGCCCTGAGGGTGTCCTTGTTCTGTGGGGGGGCTGCCTGTGTCCTGGTGGGGGTCCCTGCAGCCTAGGGTCCCTGTGTCCCACCGGGGTCCCTGCAGCCTGGGGTCCCTGTGTCCCACCAGGGTCCCTGCAGCCTCAGGGCCCCTGTGTGCTGGTGGGGGTCCTTGCAGCCTGGGGTCCCTGTGTCCCACCAGGGTCCCTGCACCCTCGGGGCCCCTGTGTCCTGGTGGGGGTCCTTGCAGCCTGGGGGTCCCTGTGTCCTGGGGGAGTCCCTGCACCCCAGGAGGATCCTGCAGCCCAGGGGGTGGGTCCCTGCACCCCAGGTTGGTCCCTGCACCTCGGGGGAGTCCTTGTGCCCTGGGGGGTCTCTGCACCGCAGCAGGGGGTCACTGCACCCCAGGGTGGCCCTGCGCCCTGGGGGGTCCCTGTGACCCAGGGGGGGGTCTCTGCAGCCCAAGGAGGGTCCCTATGCCCAGGTGGGTCCCTGCACTCCGGGGGCTGTCCCTGTGCCCCGGGGGTGTCCCTGTGCCCCAGGGGGGTCCCTGTGCCCTGGGGGTGTCCCTGTGCCCTGGGGTTGTCTCTGTGCCCTGGTGGGGGTCCTTGCACCCTGGGGGGTGTCCCTGATTCCTGGGGGGTGTCCCTGCACCTCGTCGGTGTCCCTGTGCCCTCGAGGGGGTCCCTGCATCCTGGGGGTGTCTCTGCACCCCAGGGGGGTTCCTGTGCCCTGGGGGGGTCCCTGAACTCCGGGGGTTGCCCCTGTGCCCCAGGGGGTTCCGTGTACCCCAGTGGTGTCCCTGTATCCTGGGGGGGTCCCTGTGCCCTGGGAGGTCTCTGTGCCCCAGGGGGGTCCCTGCACCCCAGTGGTGTCCCTGTGCCTGGGGGGTGTCCCTGTGGCCCGGGGGGGGGGTCCCCTGCATCCCAGGGGGGTTTCTGCACCCCAGATGGTGGGTCTCTGCACCCCAGGGTGTCTCTGTGCCCTGGTGGGGGTCCCTGTATCCTGGGGTGTCCCTATGCCCCAGGGGGTTCCCTGCACCCCAGGGGGGTCACTGCACCCCAGGGTGTCCCCGCGCCCAGGGTGTCCCCATGCCCAGGGTGTCCCCGCACCCCAGGGTGTCCCTGCACCCCAGGGTGTCCCCGCGCCCAGGGTGTCCCCGTGCCCAGGGTGTCCCCCTGCGCCGGGGGTGTCCCTGCACCCCAGGGTGTCCCCACGCCCAGGGTGTCCCTGCACCCCAGGGTGTCCCCATGCCCAGGGTGTCCCCATGCCCAGGGTGTCCCCGCGCCCAGGGTGTCCCCGTGCCCAGGGTGTCCCCCTGCGCCGGGGGTGTCCCTGCACCCCAGGGTGTCCCCACGCCCAGGGTGTCCCTGCACCCCAGGGTGTCCCCATGCCCAGGGTGTCCCCATGCCCAGGGTGTCCCCGCACCCCAGGGTGTCCCCGTGCCCAGGGTGTCCCCATGCCCACGGTGTCCCTGCGCCCCAGGGTGTCCACGTGCCCAGCGTGTCCCCATGCCCAGGGTGTCCCCGTGCCCAGGGTGTCCCTGCACCCCAGAGTGTCCCTGCACCCCAGGGTGTCCCCATGCCCAGGGTGTCCCCGCGCCCAGGGTGTCCCCATGCCCAGCGTGTCCCCATGCCCACGGTGTCCCTGCGCCCCAGGGTGTCCCTGCAGCTCAGGGTGTCCCCATGCCCAGGGTGACCCCATGCCCAGGGTGACCCCATGCCCAGGGTGTCCCTGCACCCCAGGGTGTCCCCGTGCCCAGGGTGTCCCTGCACCCCAGAGTGTCCCTGCACCCCAGGGTGTCCCCGTGCCCAGGGTGTCCCTGTGCCCCGGCGGCTCACGGGGGTGATGACGGTGAGGTCGGGCAGGTGGCTGCCGCCGGCGCTCGGGTGGTTGCTCAGGATCACGTCCCCGTCCTGCAGCTCCTCGCCCAGGTGACGGATCTGCGGGGCACCGGGGCCGTTGGGGACCGTCCGGGGGGTCCCGGGGGGTGGGTCCCGGGGGTCCCAGCCCCACCTGGAACTGCACGGTCTCCTGCATGGCGCCCAGGTGCACCGGGATGTGGGGCGCGTTGGACACCAGCCCCCCGTCCGGCCCGAACAGCGCGCACGAGAAGTCCAGGCGCTCCTTGATGTTGGTGGAGATGGCCGTGCGCTGCAGGACACGGCCCATCTGCTCTGAGGGGACATGGGGACATGGGACATGGGACATGGGACACGGGGTCAGGGGACATGGCCATGTGCTGCAGGACACAGCCCATCTGCTCTGAGGGGACATGGGGACATGGGACACGGGACACGGGGTCAGGGGACACGGCCGTGCGCTGCAGGACACGGCCCATCTGCTCTGAGGGGACATGGGGACATGGGACACGGGGTCAGGGGACATGGCCGTGCGCTGCAGGACACGGCCCATCTGCTCTGAGGGGACATGGGACACGGGGTCAGGGGACATGGCCATGTGCTGCAGGACACGGCCCATCTGCTCTGAGGGGACATGGGGACATGGGACATGGGACATGGTGACATTGACCTTGGGCTGAGCTCACCAGGATGGTGACATTGATCTTGGGCTGAGCTCACCAGGATGGTGACATTGACCTTGGGCTCAGCTCACCAGGACAGTGACATTGACCTTGGGCTGAGCTCACCCAGGACAGTGACACTGACCTTGGGCTGAGCTCACCCGGGACAGTGACACTAACCTTGGGCTCAGCTCACCAGGACAGTGACATTGACCTTGGGCTGAGCTCACCCGGGACAGTGACACTGACCTTGGGCTGAGCTCACCAGGACAGTGACACTGACCTTGGGCTGAGCTCACTGGAGACAGTGACATTGACCTTGGGCTGAGCTCACCCGGGACAGTGACACTGACCTTGTGCTCAGCTCACCAGGACAGTGACACTGACCTTGGGCTCAGCTCACCAGGATGGTGACATTGACCTTGGGCTCAGCTCACCAGGACAGTGACACTGACCTTGGGCTCAGCTCACCCAGGGCAGTGACATTGACCTTGGGCTCAGCTCACCAGGACAGTGACACTGACCTTGGGCTGAGCTCACCCTGGACAGTGTCACTGACCTTGGGCTGAGCTCACCAGGATGGTGACATTGACCTTGGGCTCAGCTCACCAGGATGGTGACATTGACCTTGGGCTCAGCTCACCAGGACAGTGACACTGACCTTGGGCTCAGCTCACCAGGACAGTGACACTGACCTTGGTACCCCCCGCCCCCCGTGCTGCCCCCAACCTGCGATGCTCATGAAGCGGTGGGAGAAGATGGAGAGCTGGACGGCGTCGAGCTGCGGCCCCACGGCGCGCGGGGTCCCCGTGCCCACAGCGATGTCGATGTCACCGAACTGGGTGATGCTGGCGGTGCAGCCCGGCTCCACCACGATGGTGCTGGGGGGACAGGGGGCGGCTCAGCGACATGGGGACACGGGGTTGACAGGGGTCCCACCAGCTCCTTGGGGTCCCCATCAGCCCCCCAGGGTTCCCACCAGCTCCTTGGGGTCCCACCAGCTCCCCGGGGTCCCACCAGCTTCTTGGGGTCCCTGCCAGACTCGTGGGGTCCCACGAGTTCCCCAGAGTCCCCACCAGCTACCTGGGGTCCCCACCAGCCCTCCAGGGTCCCCATCAGCCCCCTGGGGTCCTATCATTCCCCTGGGGTCCCCACCATCCCCTCAGGGTCTCAGTGTCCCACTGGGGTCCTCACTGGCTCTCTGGTGTCCCCAACATCCCCCCAATGTCCCCACCTTTCCCTCGGATTCCCGCTGTCCCCCTGGGGTCCCCATTGGCTCTCTGGGGTCCCATCTCTCCCCCGGAGTGCTGCTGTCCCCCTGGGGTCCCCATTGGTTTTCTGGGGTCCCCATTGTTTCTCTGGGTCGCCCCATCCCCTTGGGGTCCTTCTGTCCCCCTGGGGTCCCCATTGGCTCTCTGGGGTCCCATCACCCCCTTGGCATCCCGCTGTCCCCCTGGGGTCTCCATTGGCTCTCTGGTGTCCCCATCACCTCCCTGGGGTCCCCATTGGCTCTCTGGGTTCCCCATCCCCTCCCAGGTCCCACTGCCCCCCTGGGGTCTCCATTGGCTCTCTGGTGTCCCCATCACCCCTCTGGGGTCCCCATGGACTCTCTGGTGTCCCCATCACCTCCCTGGGGTCTTCATTGGCTCTCTGGTGTCCCCATCACCCCCCTGGGGTCCCCATGGACTCTCTGGTGACCCGTCACCCCCTGGGCTCCCCATTGGCTCTCTGGTGTCCCCATCACCTCCCTGGGGTCCCCATTGGCTCTCTGGGGTCCCCATCACCTCCCTGGGGTCCCCATTGGCTCTCTGGGGTCCCCCCATCCCCTTGAGGTCCTACTGTCCCCCTGGGGTCTCCATTGGCTCTCTGGTGTCCCCATCACCCCCCTGGGGTCCCCATTATCTCTCTGGTCCCCCGTGCCCACCTGTTCTTGTCGATGAGAATTGCGGGGCCGGGGATGCTGTGGCCGCAGCCCAGCTCCTCCAGCAGGAACACCGGGGTGTCCATGTACCCCTCCTCGAAATAGCACCGCGTCACCTGCGGGACCCCGCGGGTCACCACGGTCCACGGGACCCCCGCGCCCCCAGACCCCCCCAGACCCCCGGACCCCCCAAGCCCCCCCTCACGGTCTCCACGCGGGGCGGTTTCCCTCTGGGCTCCAGGGGGGTGTCGCAGCTGACGCCGCTGCTGCCGGTGCCACGGACACGCACGTCGTCCACCAGCACGGCGCGGCCCGGGATGGTGAAGCCGAACTCCGCCTGATACCTGCGGGACAGGACGGGGTGACGCTGCGGGGAGGGGACACCGGGGCACCCCCTGGCACAGCCGGCGCGGTGCGGTGCTGCTGGAGTGGGGGTCAGGGTGCTGGTAAAGGGATCGTGGTGATGGGACAGGGATCACGGTGCCCAGATGGGGACTGTGGTGCTGGGAGGGGATGGTGGCACCGGGACGGGCATCGTGGCACGGGGATGGGTATCGTGGTGCTGGGATGGGGATCATGGCACCAGGATGGGGATCATGGCACTGGGATGGGGGCCCTGGTGCTGCGATGGGGGTGACAGTACTGGGATGGGGTGACAGTGCAGGGGTGACAGTGCTGGGATGGGGTGGCAGTGCTGGGATGGGGTGGCGGTGCAGGGGTGGCAGCGCCGGGACAGGTTGGCACTGTCGGATGGGGTGGCAGTGCTGGATGGGGTGGCAGTGCTGGGACAGGGTGGCAGTGCTGGGACAGGGTGACAGTGCTGGGTGGGGTGGCAGTGCCGGATGGGGTGGCAGTGCTGGATGGGGTGGCAGTGCCGGGACAGGGTGGCAGTGCTGGGACGGGGTGACAGTGCCGGGTGGGGTGGCAGTGCCGGATGGGGTGGCAGTGCTGGATGGGGTGGCAGTGCCGGGACAGGGTGGCAGTGCTGGGTGGGGTGACAGTGCTGGATGGGGTGGCAGTGCTGGGACAGGGCGGCAGTGCTGGGACAGGGCGGCAGTGCTGGATGGGGTGACAGTGCTGGATGGGGTGACAGTGCTGGGACAGGGTGGCAGTGCTGGATGGGGTGACAGTGCTGGATGGGGTGACAGTGCTGGATGGGGTGGCAGTGCTGGATGGGGTGACAGTGCTGGATGGGGTGGCAGTGCTGGATGGGGTGGCAGTGCTGGGACAGGGTGGCAGTGCTGGGATGGGGTGGCAGTGCTGGATGGGGTGGCAGTGCTGGATGGGGTGGCAGTGCCGGGACAGGGTGGCAGTGCTGGGACAGGGTGGCAGTGCTGGATGGGGTGGCAGTGCTGGATGGGGTGGCAGTGCTGGGACAGGGTGGCAGTGCTGGGACAGGGTGGCAGTGCCAGGACAGGGTGGCAGTGCTGGATGGGGTGACAGTGCTGGATGGGGTGACAGTGCTGGGACAGGGTGGCAGTGCTGGGATGGGGTGGCAGTGCTGGATGGGGTGACAGTGCTGGATGGGGTGACAGTGCTGGATGGGGTGGCAGTGCTGGATGGGGTGACAGTGCTGGATGGGGTGGCAGTGCTGGATGGGGTGGCAGTGCTGGGACAGGGTGGCAGTGCTGGGATGGGGTGGCAGTGCTGGATGGGGTGGCAGTGCTGGATGGGGTGGCAGTGCCGGGACAGGGTGGCAGTGCTGGGACAGGGTGGCAGTGCTGGATGGGGTGGCAGTGCTGGATGGGGTGGCAGTGCTGGGACAGGGTGGCAGTGCTGGGACAGGGTGGCAGTGCCAGGACAGGGTGGCAGTGCTGGATGGGGTGACAGTGCTGGATGGGGTGACAGTGCTGGGACAGGGTGGCAGTGCTGGGATGGGGTGGCAGTGCTGGATGGGGTGGCAGTGCTGGATGGGGTGGCAGTGCCGGGACAGGGTGGCAGTGCTGGATGGGGTGGCAGTGCTGGATGGGGTGGCAGTGCCGGGACAGGGTGGCAGTGCTGGATGGGGTGACAGTGTCGGGACAGGGTGGCAGTGCTGGGACAGGGTGGCAGTGCTGGGATGGGGTGGCAGTGCTGGATGGGGTGACAGTGCTGGATGGGGTGGCAGTGCTGGGATGGGGTGGCAGTGCTGGATGGGGTGGCAGTGCTGGGACAGGGTGGCAGTGCTGGATGGGGTGACAGTGCTGGATGGGGTGGCAGTGCTGGGACAGGGTGGCAGTGACGGGACAGGGTGGCAGTGCCGGATGGGGTGGCAGTGCCAGGACAGGGTGGCAGTGCTGGATGGGGTGGCAGTGCTGGATGGGGTGGCAGTGCTGGGACAGGGTGGCAGTGCCGGGACAGGGTGGCAGTGCTGGGACAGGGTGGCAGTGCTGGATGGGGTGACAGTGCTGGGATGGAGTGGCAGTGCCGGGACAGGGTGGCAGTGCTGGATGGGGTGACAGTGCTGGGATGGGGTGGCAGTGCTGGGACAGGGTGGCAGTGCTGGGACAGGGTGGCAGTGCTGGACGGGGTGGCAGTGCTGGGCTGGGGTGGCAGCGCTGGGATGGGGTGGCAGTGCTGGGACAGGGTGGCAGTGCTGGGACAGGGTGGCAGTGCTGGACGGGGTGGCAGTGCTGGGCTGGGGTGGCAGCGCGGTGCCGCACCGGCTGGTGAATGCGGCCAGGAAGTCGCCGGCGCGGCAGGAGCGGTCGGTGGGCGGGTGGCCCTTGGCCGAGCACATCAGGGCGCAGTCGGTGCCCTCGTAGCGCAGGTGCAGGAACCCCTCGGTGCGGATCTGCTCCCTGCGGGCCCGGCGCGTCACCACGGCGCCCGTGGCACCGCTGCTGGCCCCAGGTGCCCCCGTGACACGGGTGATGTCCCCATGTGCCCTGGGTGGTGTCCCCATGTGCCCCAGCGTTATGTCCCCATGCGCCCCTGTGCCCTGGGGTGATGTCCCCATGGGCCCTGGGTGGTGTCCCCATGCGCCCCTATGCCCTGCGGTGATGTCCCCATGTGCCCCAGGTGATGTCCCCATGCGCCCCTGTGCCCTGGGGTGATGTCCCCATGCCCCAGGGTGATGTCCCCATGCGCCTCTGTGCTCTGGGGTGATGTCCCCATGTGCCCTGGGGTGATGTCCCCATGTGCCCCAGGTGGTGTCCCCATGCACCCCTGTGCCCCAGGGTAATGTCCCCATGCCCCAGGGTGATGTCCCCATGCCCCGGGTGATGTCCCCATGTGCTCCTGTGCCCTGAGGTGATGTCCCCATGCCCCAGGTGATGTCCCCATGCGCCCCTGTGACTGGGATGATGTCCCCATGCCCCAGGTGATGTCCCCATGCGCCCCTGTGCCTGGGGTGATGTCCCCATGCCCCAGGTGATGTCCCCATGCGCCCCTGTGCCTAGGGTGATGTCCCCATATGTCCCCAGGCAGTGTCCCTGTGTGTCCCCATCCTTGTGCTGCTGTCCCCATGTGTCCCTGGGTGGTGTCCCCATGTCCCCATGCCCACGCTGCTGTCCCCACATGTCCCCAAGGTGTCCCTGGGTGGTGTCCCTGTGTCCCCATGCCCACGCTGCTGTCCCCACGTGTCCCCAGCTGGTGTCCCCATCCCCGCGCTGCTGACCCTGCGTGTCCCCACGCCTGCGCTGCTGTCCCCATGTGTCCCCGCACTGCTGTCCCTGAGTGTCCCCATGCCCACGCTGCTGTCCCCATGTGTCCCCAGCCAGTGTCCCCATCCCCGCGCTGCTGTCCCTGCATGTCCCCATGCCCGCACTGCTGTCCCTGTGTGTCCCATGGTGTCCCCATGCCTGCGCTGCTGTGCCTGCGTGTCCCTGCACTGTTGTCCCCATGTGTCCCCACGCTGTCCCCATGCCTGCACTGCTGTCCCCACATGTCCCCAGCCGGTGTCCCCATGCCCGTGCTGCTATCCCCACATGTCCCCAAGGTGTCCCTGAGTGGTGTCCCCGTGTCCCCATGCCCGCGCTGCTGTCCCCGTGTGTACCCGCACTGCTGTCCCTGTGTGTCCCCACGGTGTCCCCATGTCCGTGCTGCTGTCCCCACATGTCCCCAAGGTGTCCCTGGGTGGTGTCCCCATGTCCCCATGTCCATGCTGCTGTCCCCACATGTCCCCGGGCAGTGTCCCCGACTGTCCCCATGCCCGCGCTGTTGTCCCCAGGCAGTGTCCCCATGCCCGCGCTGCTGTCCCCACATGTCCCCAAGGTGTCCCTGGCTGGTGTCCCCGTGTCCCCATGCCCGCGCTGCTGTCCCCACATGTCCCCAGCCGGTGTCCCCATCCCTGCGCTGCTGACCCTGCGTGTCCCCATGCCCACGCTGCTGTCCCCGTGTGTCCCCACGCTGCCGCCTCCCCGTGTCCCAGGTGACCCCTGTGTCCCCTGTGCCCCCCGTGTCCCCAGGTGTCCCCCCGTGTCCCCAGGTGACCCCCGTGACCCCAGGTGACCCCCATGTCCCCAGGTGTCCCCCCCATGTCCCCAGGTGACCCCCATGTCCCCAGGTGTCCCCCCATGACCCCAGGCGACCCCCATGTCCCCCCGTGTCCCCAGGTGACCCCCGTGTCCCCAGGTGACCCCCGTGTCCCACCGTGACCCCAGGTGACCCCCGTGTCCCCAGGTGTCCCCCCCATGTCCCCAGGTGACCCCCATGTCCCCAGGTGTCCCCCCATGACCCCAGGTGACCCCCATGTCCCCCCGTGTCCCCAGGTGACCCCCGTGTCCCACCGTGACCCCAGGTGACCCCCGTGTCCCCAGCTGCCCCCCGTGTCCCCAGCTGCCCCCCGCGTCCCCCGTGTCCCCGTGTGCCCCGGTGTGGCGGTGCGCGGCTGACCCGGAGAAGCCCTGTTGGCGCAGCGCGTCCCGGCAGCGCCGCCGCAGCGCGTCCAGCCGCGCGTCCAGCCTGGCGAAGCTCTGCGGCTCGTAGCGCAGCGCGCACGGCTCCTGCGCCTCCTGCACCACGTCCGCCAGCGCCAGCCCCAGCGCCGACAGCAGCCCGCTGTGCCTGCCGCGCACCGCACCGCCGCTGCCGCGCCATAACCGCACCGGCACCGCCGCGCCATAACCGCACCGGCGCCGCTGCACCGGCGCCGCTGGCACCGCCGCGCACAGCGGATACTGGGAACCAGGGGCACCCCGCACCCAACAACAGGGAACCCAGGGACACCCCAGACCCAACAACGGGGAACACAGGGACACCCCACACCCAACAATGGGGAACCCAGGGATACCCCAAACCCAACAATGGGGAACACAGGGGTACCCCAAACCCAACAATGGGGAACCCAGGGATACCCCAAACCTGGAAACAGGGAACGCAGGGACACCACACACTCAACAATGGGGAACCCAGGGACACCCCAAACCCAACAATGGGGAACACAGGGATACCCCACACCCAACAATGGGGAACCCAGGGGTACCCCAAACCTGGAAACAGGGAACCCAGGGACACCCCACACCCAACAATGGGGAACCTGGGGGTACCCCAAACCTAGAAACAGGGAACCCAGGGACACCCCAAACCTGGAAACAGGGCACTCAGGGACACCCCACACCCAACAATGGGGAACCCAGGGGTACCCCAAACCCAACAATGGGGAACCTGGGGGTACCCCACACCCAGCAATGGGGAACCCAAGGATACCCCAAACCCAACAATGGGGAACCTGGGGATAGCCCAACCCAGTAACCAGGCACCAGGGACACCCCACACCCAACAATGGGGAACCCAAGGATACCTCAACCCAACAATGGGGAACCCAGGGATACCACAACTCAACAATGCGGAACCCAGGGGTACCCCACACCCAACAATGGGGCACCTGGGGACACCCCAAACCTGGAAACAGGGCACCCAGGGACACCCCACACCCAACAATGGGGAACCAAGGGGTACCTCAACCCAACAATGGGGCACCATGGACACCCCAGACCCAACAATGGGGAACCTGGGGGTACCCCACACCCAACAATGGGGAACCCAAGGATACCCCAAACCCAACAATGGGGAACCCAGGGATACTCCACACCCAACAATGGGGAACCCAGGGACACCCCACATCCAACAACGGGGATCCCAAGGATACCTCAACCCAACAATGGGGCACCTGGGGATACCCCAGACCCAACATGGGGAACCCAGGGGTACCTCAGCCCAACAATGGGGAACCCAGGGATACCACAACTCAACAATGGGGAACCCAGGGATACCCCAGACCCAGCAACAGGGAACCCAGTGATACCCCAAACCCAACAATGGGGTACCAGGGACAACCCACACCCAACAATGGGGAACCCAGGGACACCCCAGACCCAACAATGGGGAACGCAGGGACACCCCACACCCAACAATGGGGAACCCAGGGACACCCCAGACCCAACAATGGGGAACGCAGGGACACCCCACACCCAACAACAACGAACCCAAGGACACCCCAAACCTGGAAACAGGGAACCCAGGGACACCTCACACCCAACATTGGGGAACCTGGGGATAGCCCAACCCAGTAACCAGGCACCAGGGACACCCCACACCCAACAATGGGGAATCAAGGGGTACCCCACACCCAACAATGGGGAACCCAGGGACACCCCACATCCAACAACGGGGATCCCAAGGATACCTCAACCCAACAACAGGGCACCATGGACACCCCACACCCAACAACGGGGCACGAGGGACACCCCACACCCAACAATGGGGAACCCAAGGATACCCCAAACCTAACAACGGGGAACCCAGGGACACCCCAGACCCAACAATGGGGTACCCTGGGGACACCCCAAACCTGGGAACGACACAGGGCACTCCAAACCCAGCCCCTGGGGCACCCCAAACCCAGCACATCCCCTGGGGACCAGGACACCCCAAACCCAGACAGAGGGCACCCCAAACCCAGCACATCCCCTGGGGACCGGGGTCCCCCAAACCCAGACACAGGGCACCCCAAACCCAGCACATCCCCTGGGGACCGGGGCCCCCCAAATCCAGAGACAGGGCACCCCAAGCCCAGCACATCCCCTGGGGACCGGGACACCCTGACCCCAGATCTGACCCCAGGGACACCCCAAACCCAGTGCCCAGGGTCCCCCAGCCCGAGCGCATCCCCCGGGGGGGTCCAGCCCCCCACCCCACAGGTTGCCCCCCACCCCCCCCACCCCCCAGGTCCCCATTTGTGCGGTGCCGGCAGAGGGGGGTCCCCGAACCCCAAACCTACTTGTGGATGAAGACGCGGCTCATGCCGAGCGCGCGCGGGCGATGGCGCAGGCGTGCTGCCCCCCCGCGCCCCCAAAGCACGCCAGCACGTGCTGCGCCGTGTCGTGCCCCCGCGCCTGGGGACACACACACACCCCGCGGGGTGACACCGGCGACACCGGCAGCGCCATCACCCCCAAGCCCCCGGCGCCCCGTCCCACCTGCGTGAGCGCGCGGATGGGCCGGCACATGGCCTCGTTGGCCACCCGCACGAAGCCCATGGCCACCTCCTCCACCGAGGGCTCGACGCCGGGGCCGGGGCCGCTGGTGGCGTTGAAGGCGGCGATGTCGGCGGCCATGGCGCGGAAGGCCCGCGCCGCCGCGTCCCGGCACAGCGGCTGGTCCTCGCCCGGCCCGAAGATGCGCGGGAAGAACTCGGGGAGCAGGCGGCCCAGGCACAGGTTGGCGTCGGTGACCGTCAGGGGACCCCCTGGGGACGGGGACGGGATGGTGAGCGGGGGGACCCCCGGGTGGGGACACTGAGGGTGGGACCCCCTGAGGGAGATGGGACCATGAGGGTGGGACCTCTGGGTGGGGATGTGGACAGTGAGGGTGGGACCCCTGGGTGGAGATGGGACCCCTTGGGTGGGGAGGGGACGGACAGGGTGGGATCCCCCGGTTGGGGATGGGATGGTGAGGATGGGACCCCCTGGGTGGGGTGGGATGGTGAGGGTGGGACCCCTGGGTGGGGAGGGGATGGTGAGGGTGGGACCCCCTGAGGGAGATGGGACCATGAGGGTGGGACCCCCTGGGTGGGGACAGTCAGGGTGGGACCCCCCAAGGGAGATGGGACGGTGAGGGTGGGACCCCCTGGGCGGGGATGGGGACAGTGAGGATGGGACCCCTGGGTGGAGATGGGACCCCTTGGGTGGGGAGGGGACAGTCAGGGTGGGATCCCCCAGTTGGGGATGGGATGGTGAGGATGGGACCCCCGGGTGGGGACACAGAGGATGGGACCCCCTGAGAGAGATGGGACCATGAGGGTGGGACCCCCTGGGTGGGGTGGGATGGTGAGGATGGGACCCCCGGGTGGGGACACTGAGGATGGGACCCCCTGAGAGAGATGGGACCATGAGGGTGGGACCCCCTGGGTGGGGTGGGATGGTGAGGGTGGGACCCCTGGTAGGGATGGGATGGTGAAGGTGGGACCCCCTGCATGGGGACAGTGAGCGTGGGACCCCTGGGTGGGGACAGTCAGGGTGGGACCCCCCAAGGGAGATGGGATGGTGAGGGCGGGACCCCCTGGCTGGGGTGGGGCAGTGAGGGTGGCCCTGCAGTGGGACCCCCGGGGTGGGGAGGGGATGGTGAGGGTGGGACCCCCTGCATGGGGACAGTGAGGGTGGGACCCCCTGAGGGAGACAGGACCATGAGGGACCCCCTGGGGTGTGGAGGGGACAGTGAGGGTGGGACCCCTGGTGGGGATGGGGACACTGAGGGTGACCCCACAGTGGAACCACCAAGGTGGCGACAGGACAGGGAGGGTGGCCCCGCAGTGGGACACGCTGGGTGGTTATGGGGACAATGGGTGACAAGCTGGGTGGTTATGGGGACAGTAGGGGTGACGCACTGGGTGGTTATGAGGACAGTGGGGGTGACACACTGGGTGGTTATGGGGACGCTGGGGGTGACCCGCCGGTGTCACCGTCACCCACCCTTGCGGTAGCAGGCAGGGCCGGGGTTGGCGCCCGCAGACTCAGGACCGACCACGTAGAGCCCGGACCTGGGGGGACAGGAGGGTCCCGGCTTGGCGACCGCAGCTGCCACAGCACCCATGGGTGCCCCCCACCCACCCGTGCTGCCGCGGCTCTGCTGAGCCCCCTCGTCCCTCCACACCCTGCCCACAGCACCCACGGGTGCCCCCCACCCACCCGTGCTGCCGCGGCTCTGCTGAGCCCCCTCGTCCCTCCACACCCTGCCCACAGCACCCATGGGTGCCCCCCACCCACCCGTGCTGCTGCGGCTCTGCTGAGCCCCCTCGTCCCTCCACACCCTGCCCACAGCACCCATGGGTGCCCCCAACCCACCCGTGCTGCCGTGGCTCCGCTGAGCCCCCTCGTCCCTCCACACCCTGTGCACAGCACCCATGGGTGCCCCCCACCCACCCGTGTTGCCGTGGCTCCGTTGAGCCCCCTCGTCCCTCCACACCCTGTGCACAGCACCCATGGGTGCCCCCCACCCACCCGTGCTGCCGTGGCTCCGTTGAGCCCCCTCATCCCTCCACACCCTGCCCACAGCACCCATGGGTGCCCCCACCCATCGGTGCCACCTGAAGCCCCCGCCCACCTGCAGCACCCAGGGGTGCCCAGTTCCCCCACCCATCTGAATCCATGTGTCACCATGGCCCAGCTCCACCGAGCCCCTTGTCCCCCTGTGTCCTGCCCATGGCACCCATGGGTGCCCCCACCCATCGGTGCCACCTGAAGCCACTGCAGCCCCCATGTGCCCCCACCCACCTGCAGCACCCATGGGTGCCCAGTTCCCCCACCCATCTGAATCCATGTGTCACCATGGCCCAGCTCCACCGAGCCCCTTGTCCCCCTGTGTCCTGCCCATGGCACCCATGGGTGCCCCCACCCATCTGTGCCACCTGAAGCCGCTTGTGTCACTGTGGCTGTGGTGACTCCCCCTGTCTCACTGTGTCCCACCCACAGCACCCATGGGTGCCCTGAGCCACCCACCCACCTGAAACCACATTTGCCGCCATGGGTCCAGCTCCACTGAGGCCCCTTGTCCCTCTGTCCTGCCCATGGCACCCACGGGTGCCCCCACCCATGAGTGCCACCTGAAGCCCCTGCCCACCCGCAGCACCCACGGGTGCCCAGTTCCCCCCACCCATCTGAATCCATGTGTGTCACCACAGCCCTGGCTCCACCAAGCCCCCTTGTCCCCCTGTGTCCTGCCCATGGCACCCATGGGTGCCCCCACCCATCGGTGCCACCTGAAGCCCCCGCCCACCCGCAGCACCCATGGGTGCCCAGTTCCCCCACCCATCTGAATCCATGTGTCACCATGGCCCAGCTCCACCGAGCCCCTTGTCCCCCTGTGTCCTGCCCATGGGTGCCCCCACCCATCGGTGCCACATGAAGCCACCACAGCCCGCCTGGGCCCCCGCATCACACCCACAGCACCCATGGGTGCCCTGAGCCCCCCACCCATCTGAATCCATGTGTCACCATGGCCCAGCTCCACCGAGCCCCTTGTCCCCCTGTGTCCTGCCCATGGGTGCCCCCACCCATTGGTGCTACCTGAAGCCACCACAGCCCGCCTGGGCCCCCCCATCCTACCCACAGCACCCATGGGTGCCCTGAGCCCCCCACCCATCTGAATCCATGTGTGTCACCACAGCCCTGGCTCCACCAAGCCCCCTTGTCCCCCTGTGTCTTGCCCATGGCACCCATGGGTGCCCCCACCCATCGGTGCCACCTGAAGCCCCCGCCCACCCGCAGCACCCATGGGTGCCCAGTTCCCCCACCCATCTGAACCCATGTGTCACCATGGCCCATCTCCACCGAGCCCCTTGTCCCCTTGTGTCCTACCCATGGGTGCCCCCACCCATCGGTGCCACCTGAAGCCCCTGCCCACCCTCAGCACCCATGGGTGCCCAGTTCCCCCACCCATCTGAATCCACGTGTCACCATGGCCCAGCTCCACCGAGCCCCTTGTCCCCCTGTGTCCTGCCCATGGCACCCATGGGTGCCCCCACCCATCGGTGCCACCTGAAGCCACCGCAGCCCCCCGGGGCGCCCCCCACCCACCTGAAGAAGAGGCGGGAGCCTCCTCCGGCCGCCACGGTGTTGATGTCGAGCTGCGGCGCCTGGATGGTGACGCCGGCGGTGGTGGCCTCGAAGACGTGCTCCAGGTCCCCGGCGTAGCGGCTCACGTCGGTGGAGGTGCCTGGGGAGGGGGGTCAGCACCGCGCGGCGCGTGCCGCCCCGCCGCCCCCCCCGCTGCTCACCGCCCATGTCGAAGCCGATGACCGGCCGGCCGTCCTGGCGCCGGAAAGCGGTGGTGGCGTAGCCAACCACACCGCCCGCCGGCCCGGACAGGATGGCGCCCGCGCCGCCGAACTGCTCCATGGGGGTGAGCCCGCCGTCCGAGCGCATGAACAGCACCGGTACGTCCTGCGGCACGTGGCGACGGTGACGCCGGGGCCGCCGGCACCGCCGGCACCGGTAGCGACGCGGGGGGTTCGGCGGCGTGGCTCACCCGCAGCTGGTCGGCGAAGCCGGCACGGAAGCCGCGCAGGTAGCGCTGCACGCAGGGCGTCAGGTAGGCGTCGGCGCACGCTGTGTAGCCGCGCGGCACCGCCCGCGCCATGGGCGCCACCGACGAGGACAGCGACACGTGCTGGAAACCCAGCTCCCGCGCCAGGGCCCCCACCTGCTCCTCGTGGCCCGGCCACCTGCGGGGACACGCGGGGACGGGGGTGACGTGACGGGGACACGCAGGGACGGGACATGGTGACGGGACATGAGGTGATGGGGACACAAGGTGATGGGGACACAAGGTGATGGGGACACATGGGGATGGGACACGGTGACAGTGGTGACGGGACACGAGGTGACAGGGACACACGGTGACAGGACACACAGTGTGACACACGAGTGACACACGGGTGACAGGGACACGGTGATGTGGGTGATGGGGACACACAGTGACAGGGACACGCGGGTGACAGGGACGCACAGTGATGGGGACACACAGTGAAAGGGACACGCGGGTGATGGGGACACACAGGTGACGGGGACATACGGGTGACAGGGACACGCAGGTGACAGGGACATGTGGGTGACAGGGACACACAGTGACAGTTACATGGGGGTGATGAGGACACACGGTGACAGGGACACGTGGGTGACGGGGACATGCAGGTGACGGGGACACGCAGGTGACAGGGACATGCGGGTGACAGGTACACGCAGGTGACGGGGACACACGGGTGACGGGGACACACAGTGACTGGGACACGTGGGTGACACACGGTGATGGAGACACACGGTGATGGGGACACATGGTGACGGGGACACACAGTGACAGGGACACGTGGGTGACAGGGACGCACAGTGATGGGGACACAGTGAAAGGGACACGCGGGTGACGGGGACACACAGGTGACGGGGACATACGGGTGACAGGGACACGTAGGTGACAGGGACATGCAGGTGACGGGGACACATAGGTGATGGGACACGCAGGTGACAGGGACATGTGGGTGACAGGGACACGCAGGTGACGGGGACACGCGGGTGACGGGGACACACGGTGACTGGGACACGTGGGTGACACACGGTGATGGAGACACACGGTGATGGGGACACATGGTGACGGGGACACACAGCGACAGGGACATGCGGTGACGGGGACACGTGGGTAACAGGGACACGCAGGTGATGGGTACATGCGGGTGACGGGGACACGCGGTGACCTGGAGACACGGTGACAGGGACACACGGGTGATGGGGACACACGGGTGATGGGACACGTAGGTGACGGGGACACATGGTGACAGGGACACGCGGGTGACGGGGACATGAGGTAACAGGGACATGCATGTGACGGGGACACGTGTGTGCTGGGGACACATGGTGATGGGGACACACGGCGCCGGGGACACACAGTGATGGGGACACACGGCGCTGGGGACACGCGGTGCCGGGGCCGGGGGTGCCGGTGTGCCGGGACTCACGCGTAGGAGTGCAGCAGCAGCACGGCCAGGCTGCGGATGCCGCGCGCCAGCACCCGCTCCAGCTCCGGCCGCAGCGCCGACAGCTCCAGCGGCCGCTGCACCAGCAGCGCCGGCCCCGTGGTGCCTGCGGGTGGGCCCGGTCACCGCGGCATCCCCACCGTCACCCGCGGTGGCGTCCCCATTGTCACCCCCCGGTGGCCGTCCCCAGCTGTCACTGTGGCGTCTCCATCGTCACCCCCCACAGCAGCCATCCCCATCGTCACCCCGCGGTGGCATCCCCATCGTCACCCCCACAGTGGCGTCCCCAACATCACCCCCGCAGTGGCATCCCCAGCTGTCACCACAGGGTTCCACATCGTCACCCCACGGTGGCGTCCCCACTGTCACCCCCGCAGTGGCCATGCCCATCGTCACCCCGTGGTGGCGTCCCCAGCTGTCACCGCAGGGTTCCCTATCGTCACCCCCGCAGTGGCGTCCCCACTGTCACCGTGGTGGTGTCCCCATTGTCACCCCGCGGTGGCGTCCCCATTGTCACCCCGCAGTGGCTGTCCCCAGCTGTCACTGTGGCATCTCCATCGTCACCCCCACAGCAGCCATCCCCATTGTCACCCCGCGGTGGCGTTCCCATTGTCACCCCCATGGTGGCGTCACCACAGTGGCGTCCCCATCATTACCCCACGGCGGCGTCCCCACTGTCACCGCGGTGGCGTCCCCATCGTCATCCCCTGCGGTGGCCATCCCCATTGTCACCCCACAGTGGCATCCCCAAGCTGTCACCGCAGGGTTCCCCATCGTCACCTCGTGGTGGCGTCCCCACTGTCACCCTGCGGTGGCGTCCCCATTGTCACCCCGTGGTGGCATCCTCATCGTCACCCCCTTGTGGTGTCCCCACTGTCACCCCATGGTGGCCATCCCCAGCTGTCACCACAGGGTTCCCCATCGTCACCCCACGGTGGCGTCCCCATTGTCACCCCCACAGTGGCTGTCCCCAGCTGTCACCGTGGGGTCCCCACTGTCACCCTGCGGTGGAGTCCCCATTGTCATCCCCACGGTGGCCATCCCCAGCTGTCCCCACAAGGTTCCCCATCGTCACCCCACGGTGGCGTCCCCATTGTCACCCCCCGGTGGCCGTCCCCAGCTGTCACCACAAGGTTCCCCATCGTCACCCTGCGGTGGCGTCCCCATCGTCACCCCCACAGCAGCCATCCCCATCGTCACCCCCACAGTGGCGTCCCCAACATCACCCCCGCGGTGGCATCCCCAGCTGTCACCGCAGGGTTCCACATCGTCACCCCGTGGTGGTGTCCCCACTGTCACCCCCGCAGTGGCCATCTCCATTGTCACCCCGCGGTGGCGTCCCCACTGTCACCACAGTGGCCATCCCCGTTGTCACCGCCGCGGTGGCGTCCCCATCGTCATCCCACGGTAGCGTCCCCATCGTCACCCCCCGCGGTGGCGTCCCCATCATCACCCCGTGGTGGCCATCCCCATCGTCACCCCCCGCGGTGGCGTCCCCATCGTCACCCCCGCAGTGACCATCCCCACTGTCCCCATGGTGGCATCCCCATCGTCACCCCGCAGTGGCCATCCCCACTGTCACCACGGTGGCCATCCCCGTTGTCACCCCGCGGTGGCGTCCCCATCGTCACCCCGCAGTGGCCATCCCCACTGTCACCACGGTGGCCATCCCCGTTGTCACCCCGCGGTGGCGTCCCCACTGTCACCGCGGTGGCGTCCCCACCTTCCAGGCGCGGCAGGCTGGCGCTGCCGGGCAGGCGGCAGTCGGGCTGGTGCGGGATGAGCCGCTCGTCCACCTCGATCACCTCCTCGTACAGCACCTCGGGCATGGCCACCGCCTGCGGGGACACCGCGGGGACAGCGCCCCAGGGACACCACGGGGACGTCACTGCAGACACTGGGGGAACGTCACCCCAGGGACACTGCAGGGGTGCCGTCCTGGGGACACTGGGGGACACTGCAGGGACGTCACTTGGGGACACTGCGGGGCCATCACCCCATGGACACTGCGGGGACATCACCCTGTGGACACTGGGGGACGTCACTGGGGGACACTGGGGGACATCACTCTGGGGACACTCTGGGGACATCACTGTGGGACATGGGAGAGATGTCACCCCAGGGACACTGCAGGGACATCACTCTGGGGACACTGTGGGGATGTCACCAGGGGACACTGTGGGGGACGTCACCCCAGGGACACTGCAGGGGTGCCGTCCTGGGGACACTGGGGGACACTGCAGGGATGTCACTTGGGGACACTGCGGGGCCATCACCCCATGGACACTGCGGGGACATCGCCCTGTGGACACTGGGGGACGTCACTGGGGGACACTGTGGGGACATCACCCTGTGGACACTGGGGGACATCACTCTGGGGACACTCTGGGGACATCACTGTGGGACATGGGAGAGATGTCACCCCAGGGACACTGCAGGGACATCACTCTGGGGACACTGTGGGGATGTCACCAGGGACACTGGGGGAACGTCACCCCAGGGACACTGCAGGGGTGCCGTCCTGGGGACACTGGGGGACACTGCAGGGATGGCACTTGGGGACACTGCGGGGCCATCACCCCATGGACACTGCGGGCACATCACCCTGTGGACACTGGGGGGACACCCCCTTAGGACACCATGGGGATGTCACCCGGGGGACACCGGGGGGACACCACTCTGTGGACACTGGGGGACATCACTGGGGGACACTGCAAGGACATCCCCTTGGGACACCATGGGGACTTCACCGGGGGGACATCACCCTGAGGACACTGCAGGGACATCACCCTGGGGGACACTGTGGGGACGTCCCCTTGGGACACCATGGGGACATCACCCAGGGGACACCGGGGGGACATCACCCTGAGGACACTGCAGGGACATCACCCTGTGGACACTGGGGGACATCACTGGGGGACACCGCAGGGATGTCACTGGGGGACACTGCAGGGCCATCACCCCAGGGACACCATGGGGACGTCACTGGAGACACTGGGGGAATGTCACCCCAGGGACACTGCGGGGACATCACCCTGTGGACACTGGGGGACATCACTCGGGGACACTGCAAGGAGTCCCCTTGGGACACCATGGGGATGTCACCCGGGGGACACCGCGGGGACATCACCCTGAGGACACTGCAGGGACATCACTCTGGGGACACTGTGGGGATGTCACCCCAGGGACACTGGGGGACATCAGCGGGGGACACTGTGGGGGACGTCACCCCAGGGACAGTGGGGGACATCAGTGGGGGACACTGCAGGGACGTCACCTGGGGGGCACCAGGGGGACATCACCCTGAGGACACTGCAGGGACATCACTCTGGGGACACTGTGGGGATGTCACCCCAGGGACACTGGGGGACATCAGCGGGGGACACTGGGGGGGACGTCACCCCAGGGACAGTGGGGGACATCAGTGGGGGACACTGCAGGGACGTCACCTGGGGGGCACCAGGGGGACATCACCCTGAGGACACTGCAGGGACATCACCCTGAGGACACTGGGGGGACCTCACCCCGGGGACACTGCAGGGACATCACTGGGGGACACCAGGGGACATGAGCGAGGAGACACTGTGGGGTTGTCACTGGGGGACAATGTGGGGCCATGACCATCACCCCAGGGACACTGTCAGGACATCACCCAGGGGACACCGCAGGGACATCACTGGGGGACACTGGGGGAACGTCACCCCAGGGACACAGCAGGGACACCACTCTGGGGACACCGGGGGACATCAGCCGGGGGACACTGCAGGGACGTCACTGGGGACACTGGGGGGGCATCACCCAGGGGACACCACAGTGATGTCACTGGGGGACACTGGGGGGGGGTGTCACCCCAGGGACACTGCAGGGATGTCACCCCGGGGGCACCAGGGGGACATCACCCTGAGGACACCGCAGGGACATCACCCCAGGGACACTGCAGGGACATCACTGGGGCACATGAGCCAGGGGACACTGTGGGGGTGTCACTGGGGGACACTGTAGGGGACATCAGCCGGGGGACACTGCAGGAATGTCACTGGGGGACACTAGGGGGACATCACCCCAAGGACACCGCAGGAATGTCACTGGGGTCACTAGGGGGACATCACCCCAAGGACACCACAGGGACGTCACCCGGGGGACACTGGAGGGATGTCACTGGAAGACACTGGGGGGATGTCACCCTGTGGACACTGGGGGGACGTCATCCCAGGGACACCATGGGGACGTCACTGGAGACACTGGGGGAAGGTCACCCCAGGGACACTGGGGGACACTGCAGGGATGTCACTGGGGACACTGCGTGGCCATTGGGACCCGGCTGTGCCCCTGGCGCGGGGCCCAGCGCCGCTCACGGGACACGGGACACGGGACACGGGACACGGGACACGGGGCCGGCCCCGCCGCGCGGGGGGCACGCGGGGACACGCGGGGACACGCGGCCCCCGCCGGTCACGGGACCGCGGCAGCGCGAGCCCGGCCGTGCGGGTCACGCGGGGACACGTGCCGAGCCGGGACGGGCCGGTCACGCGGTCGCGGCAGCGCGGTGCCAGGAGCTGGGGACACGGGGACACAGGGACCCTGCGCTGGGGACACGGGGACACAGGGACCCTGCACACAGGGACATCGGGACCCCGCACACGGGGATATGGGGACCCTGCGCTGGGGACACGGGGACATGGGGACCCTGCGCTGGGGACACGGGGACACAGGGACCCTGCACACAGGGACATCGGGACCCTGCGCTGGGGACACGGGGACCCTGCACTGGGGACACGGGGACCCTGCACTGGGGACACGGAGACACCGGGACCCTGTTCTGGGGACAGGGGGACCCTGCACTGGGGACACGGAGACACCGGGACCCTGCACACGGGGACATCGGGACACAGGGACCCTGCGCTGGGGACACGGGGACACAAGGACCCTGCACACAGGGACATCGGGACCCTGCGCTGGGGACACGGAGACACAGGGACCCTGCACACAGGGACATCGGGACCCTGTGCTGGGGACATGGGGACACCGGGACCCTGCACACAGGGACATCGGGACCCTGCGCTGGGGACACGGGGAGACAGGGACCCAGCACACGGAGACACCGGGACCCTGCGCTGGGGACACGGGGACACCGGGACCCTGCGCTGGGGACACGGGGAGACAGGGACCCTGCACACGGGGACACAAGGACCCTGCACACAGGGACATCGGGACCCTGCGCTGGGGACACGGGGACACCGGGACCCTGCACACAGGGGACACAGGGACATCGCGACCGTGCGCTGGGGACACAGGGACCCTGCACACGGGGACAAAGGGACCCTGCACACGGGGGACACCGGGACCCTGCGCTGGGGACACCGGGACCCTGCACACGGGGGACACAGGGACATCGGGACCCTGCACTGGGGACACAGGGACCCTGCGGTGGCGACACGGAGACACAGGGACCCTGCACACAGGGACATCTGGACCCTGCGCTGGGGACACGGGGACCCTGCGGTGGGGACACAGAGACACAGGGACCCTGCACACGGGGACATCGGGACCCTGCGCTGGGGACACCGGGACCCTACACACAGGGGACACAGGGACATCGGGACCGTGCGCTGGGGACACGGGGACACAGGGACCCTGCACACGGGGACACAGGGACACCGGGACCCTGCACACAGCGGACACAGGGACACCGGGACCGTGCGCTGGGGACACCGGGACCCTGCACACGGGGGACACCGGGACCCTGCACACGGGGGACACATCGGGACCCTGCACACGGGGACATGGGGACACAGGGACCCTGCGCTGGGAACACGGGGACAGCAGCACCCTGCGCTGGGGACACCGGGATCCTGCGCTGGGAACACGGGGACACAGGGACCTTGCACTGGGAACACGGGGACACCGGGATCCTGCACTGGGGACACAGGGACACCTGGATCCTGTGCTGGGAACATGGGGACATCAGGACCCCGCGCTGGGGACATGGGGACATCGGGACCCTGCGCTGGGGACACGGGGACACCAGGACCCTGCACACGGGGCACACGGCCCCCGATCCCGGACAGTGGGGTCACGGGGATGTGACAGCCCAGGACTGGACGCTGTGGGTCACAGGGACGTGTGACCCACGGCACAGACAGTGTGGGTCACGGGACACGCCGCTGCAATGTCACAGCTCAGGGGGATGTGGCAACCGGGTCCCAGAGGGTGGGGTCACACAGGGACGTGCCACCCCAGCCCCAGATGCTGGGGGTCACACAGGGACATGGCACGCCAAGCCTGGGCACGTGCGTCATGGGGACCTGTCACCCCACCCCTGGTCACCGTGGGTCACAGGGACCTCAGGGACCTGTCACTCCAGCCCCAGACAATGTGGGTCTGCCACCCCAGCTGTGGTCACCATGGGTCACAGGGACCTCAGGGACGAGCCACCCCAACCTTGGACACCATGGATCACACAGGGACCTGCCACCCCAACCGTGGTCACCGTGGGTCACAGGGACCTGGCACCCCTGTCCCAGATGATGTGGGTCACACAGGGACCTGCCATCCTAACCATGGTCACCATGGGTCACACAGGGACCTGCCACCCCAACCGTGGTCACCGTGGGTCACAGGGACCTCAGGGACCGGCCACCCCAGCCTTGGACACTGTGGGTCACAGGGACCTGCCAGTCCAGCCCCAGATAACATAGGTCACACAGGGACCTGCCACCCCAACTGTGGTCACCACGGGTCACAGGAACCTCAGGGACTGGCCACCCCAGTCTTGGACACCGTAAGTGACACAGGGACCTGCCACCCCATCCCAGATGACATAGGTCACACAGGGACCTGCCACCCCTACCATGGTCCCCATGGGTCCCAGGGACCCGCCAGCCCATCCCGGCCGCGGTGGGCGCCACGATGCGGGTGGTGCCGCGGTGCGAGTGGCGCCGCGCTCACCAGGTCGAAGAGGTCGGGGCGCGCCTGGTTGCCGATGTGCAGCAGGTCACGGAAGCCGCGGGTGACCAGCAGCGCCAGGCGCTCGCCCCGGCGCTCCAGCAGCGCGTTGGTGGCCACCGTGGTCCCCATGCGGATCCACTCGATGCCGGCGGCGTCCAGGGGCTGGTCCCGCGGCAGCGGCACCCCCCGCTCCTGCCGCACCGCCGTCAGCCCCACCAGGACCCCCAGCCCCATGGACCCATCACAGACCTCCAGCCCCACAGCCCCACCGGGACCCCCAGCCCCATAAACCCATCACAGACCCCCAGGCCCACAGCCCCACCAGGACCCCCAGCCCCATGGACCCATCATAGACCCCCAGCCCCACAGCCCCACCGGGACCCCCAGCCCCATGGACCCATCACAGACCTCCAGCCCCACAGCCCCACCGGGACCCCCAGCCCCATGGACCCATCATAGACCCCCAGCCCCACGGCCCCACCGGGGCCCACAGCCCCATGGACCCATCACAGACCCCCAGCCCCACAGCTCCACCAGGGACCCACAGCCCCATGGACCCATCACAGACCCCCAGCCCCATAGACCCATCACAGACCCCCAGCCCCACGGCCCCACCGGGACCCCCAGCCCCATAGACCCATCACAGACCCCCAGCCCCACGGCCCCACCGGGACCCCCAGCCCCATGGACCCATCACAGACCCCCAGCCCCACGGCCCCACCGGGGCCCACAGCCCCATGGACCCATCACAGACCCCCAGCCCCACGGCCCCACCGGGACCCCCCAGCCCCATGGACCCATCACAGACCCCCAGCCCCACGGCCCCACCGGGACCCACAGCCCCATGGACCCATCACAGACCCCCAGCCCCACGGCCCCACCGGGACCCCCAGCCCCATGGACCCATCACAGACCCCCAGCCCCACGGCCCCACCGGGACCCCCAGCCCCATAGACCCATCACAGACCCCCAGCCCCACGGCCCCACCGGGACCCCCAGCCCCATGGACCCATCACAGACCCCCAGCCCCACGGCCCCACCGGGGCCCACAGCCCCATGGACCCATCACAGACCCCCAGCCCCACGGCTCCACCAGGGACCCACAGCCCCATGGACCCATCACAGACCCCCAGCCCCACGGCCCCACCGGGACCCCCCAGCCCCATGGACCCATCACAGACCCCCAGCCCCACGGCCCCACCGGGACCCCCAGCCCCATGGACCCATCACAGACCCCCAGCCCCACAGCCCCACCAGGACCCACAGCCCCACGGACCCATCACAGACCCCCAGCCCCACGGCCCCACCGGGACCCCCAGCCCCATGGACCCATCACAGACCCCCAGCCCCACAGCCCCACCGGGACCCCCAGCCCCATGGACCCATCACAGACCCCCAGCCCCATGGCCCCACTGGGACCCCCTGCCCCATGGACCCATCACAGACCCCCAGCCCCACGGCCCCACCAGGACCCACAGCCCCATGGACCCATCACAGACCCCCAGCCCCACGGCCCCACCAGGACCCACAGCCCCATGGACCCATCACAGACCCCCAGCCCCATGGACCCACCGGGACCCACAGCCCCATGGACCCATCACAGACCCCCAGCCCCACGGCCCCACCGGGACCCCCAGCCCCACGGCCCCACCGGGACCCCCAGGCCCATGGACCCATCACAGACCCCTAGTCCCATGGATCCCCCAGCCCCACAGCTCCACCGTCCACCCCAGCCCCACGGACCCCCAGCCCTCCCAGCACAGGGCGAGCGGGACCCCCAGCCCTGGGAGGGGGAACTGGGCCGGCTGGTGGGACCCTGGGGGGTCCTGAGGAGGTGCCGGGGGGAAGGGTCTTGGGGGGAGTCCTGGGGGGTTCCAGGGGTGACCCTGGGGCAGTCCCAGGGGGTCCCAAAGAGGATCCTGGGGGAGGGTCCTGGGGGGTCCTGGGTGGGGGTTTCCCAGCAGGAGATCCCGGGGGGTCTTGGGGGGTGTTGGGAGCCCGGGGGGAGTCTCGGGAGTCTCAGGGAAGCCCTATAAGGGTCTCAAGGAGGATTCTGTAGGAGGATAGTGGGGGGTCCTGGGGGGACATCTGGGGGTCCCGGAGGTGTCACACGGGTGTCCCGGGGGGACCTGGGGGGTCCTGGAGTGGTCCCAGGGGTGTCCCGGCAGGAGGGTCCTGGGGATGTCTGGAGGGTCCTGGCACAGTCTCAGGGGGTCCCGGGGGGGTCCCGGGGGTGTCTGGAGGGTCCTGGGGCAGTCTCAGGGGGTCCCAGGGATGTCGGGGGGGTCCCGGGGGTGTCCCAGGGGTCCAGGAGGGGTCCCGGCAGGAGGGTCCTGGGGACGTCTCAATGTCTCAGGGGTGTCCTGGAGGTCCCAGGGATGTCGGGGGGGTCCCAGGGCGGGTCTCAGGGATGTCTGGGGGGTTCTGAGGGGATCCCAGGGATATCTGGGGGTCCCGAGGTGGGGTCCCGGGGATGTCTCGGGGGTCCCGGGGGGGGTCCCAGGAATGTCTGGGGGGTCCTGGGGGGTTCCCGGGGGGGGTCCCAGGGATGTCTGGGGGGTCCCGAGGGGGGGTCCCGGGGATGTCAGGGGGGTTCTGAGGGGATCCCAGGGATATCGGGGGGTCCCGAGGGGGGGGTCCCGGGGATGTCTCGGGGGTCCCGGGGGGGGTCCCAGGGATGTCGAGGGGGGGTCCCAGGGATGTCTGGGGGGTCCCGGAGATGTCAGGGGGATCCCGGGGATGTCTTGGGGGTCCCGGGGGGGGTTCCAGGGATGTCTGGGGGGGGTCCCAGGGATGTCTGAGGGGGGTCCTCGGGGGGGTCCCGGGGATGTCGAGGGGGTCCCGGGGATGTCTTGGGGGTCCCGGGGGGGTTCCAGGGATGTCTGGGGGGGGGGGTCCCAGGGATGTCTGGGGGGGGTCCCGGGGGGGGTCCCGGGGGTGTCCCGGGGGTGTCCCGGGGATGTCGGGGGGATCCCGGGGATGTCTCGGGGGTCCCGGGGGGGGTCCCGGGGATGTCCCGGGGTTGTCGGGGGGATCCCGGGGATGTCTCGGGGGTCCCGGGGATGTCCCGGGGATGTCAGGGGGGGTCCCGGGGATGTCAGGGGGGTCCCGGGGATGTCCCGGGGATGTCGGGGGGATCCCGGGGATGTCTCGGGGGTCCTGGGGATGTCCCGAGGATGTCAGGGGGGTCCCGGGGGTGTCCCGGGGATGTCGGGGGGATCCCGGGGATGTCTCGGGGGTCCCGGGGATGTCTCGGGGGTCCCGGGGGGGTCCCGGGGATGTCCCGGGGTTGTCGGGGGGATCCCGGGGATGTCTCGGGGGTCCCGGGGATGTCCCGGGGATGTCAGGGGGGTCCCGGGGATGTCCCGGGGTTGTCGGGGGGATCCCGGGGATGTCTCGGGGGTCCCGGGGATGTCTCGGGGGTCCCGGGGGGGGTCCCGGGGGTCGTGGGGCCGCACCTCCTCCAGCACGCGGCGGATGCCCTCGGTGGGGGCGTCGGGGTACGCGGGATCCTCGGAGAGCAGCTTGAGGACGCGGACGCGGCCGCCGGGGCAGCGGGCGAACACGTCGGTGAAGGTGCCGCCGCGGTCGATGGCGAATTGGAACCCGCGGGGACCGGGCGACGCCGCCATGGCCGGACGGGACGGGACCGGGCGGCTCGGGAACTTAGTGGACGGCTCGGTACGGACCAGCAGGGCTCCGCACGGGTCGGGACTTTACCGTACGGCTCGGTCCGTTCCCGCACGGCTCGGTCCGCCTCGGTGAGGCTCCGCAGGTCCCGGTAGGGCTCAGCAGGGCTCGGTCCGTTCCCTCACGGCTCCGTAGGGCTCGGTAAGGCTCGGCAGAACTCGGTAGGGCTCGGTAAGGCTCCGCAGGTCCCGGTAGGGCTCAGCAGGGCTCGGTCCGTTCTCTCACGGCTCCGTAGGGCTCGGTAAGGCTCGGTAGAACTCGGTAGGGCTCGGTAAGGCTCCGCAGGTCCCGGTAGGGCTCAGCAGGGCTCGGTCCGTTCTCTCACGGCTCCGTAGGGCTCGGTAAGGCTCGGTAGAACTCGGTAGGGCTCGGTAAGGCTCCGCAGGTCCCGGTAGGGCTCAGCAGGGCTCGGTCCGTTCCCGCACGGCTCCGTAGGACTCGGTAGGGCTCCGTAGGACACGGTAAGGCTCCGTAGGGCTCCGTAGGACTCGGTAGGGCTCCGCAGGTCTCGGCAGGACACAGCAGGGCTCGGTGGGACTCCGTAGGAATCGGTAGGACTCGGTAGGGTTCGGTAGGGCTCCGTAGGACTCGGTAGGACACAGCAGGGTTCGGAAGGGCTCCGTAGGGTTCGGTAGGACTCGGTATGGTTCGGAAGGGCTCCGTAGGGTTCGGTAGGACTCGACAGGACTCGGTAGGACTCGGTAGGACACAGCAGGGCTCGGTAGGACTCGGTAGGGTTCGGAAGGGCTCCGTAGGGTTCGGTAGAACTCGGCAGGACTCGGTAGGGTTCGGAAGGGCTCCGTAGGGTTCGGTAGGACTCGGTAGGACTCGGCAGGACTCGGTAGGGTTCGGAATGGCTCCGTAGGGTTCGGTAGGACTCGGTAGAACTCGGTAGGACTCGGTAGGGTTCGGAAGGGCTCCGTAGGGTTCGGTAGGACTCGGCAGGACTCGGTAGGGTTCGGAATGGCTCCGTAGGGTTCGGTAGGACTCGGTAGAACTCGGTAGGACTCGGTAGGGTTCGGAATGGCTCCGTAGGGTTCGGTAGAACTCGGCAGGACTCGGTAGGGTTCGGAAGGGCTCCGCAGGGTTCGGTAGGACTCGGCAGGACTCGGTAGGACACAGCAGGGCTCGGCAGGACTCGGTAGAACTCGGTAGGACTCGGTAGAACTCGGCAGCACTCGGACAGACTCGGCAGGACTCGGTAGAACTCGGCAGGACTCGGTAGAACTCGGCAGGACTCGGTACGGTTCGGAATGGCTCCGCAGGACTCGGTAGGACTCGGCAGGACTCGGTAGGACACAGCAGGGCTCGGCAGGACTCGGTAGAACTCGGTAGGACTCGGTAGAACTCGGCAGCACTCGGACAGACTCGGCAGGACTCGGTAGAACTCGGCAGGACTCGGTGGGATTCGGCAGGACTCGGTAGAACTCGGCAGGACTCGGTACGGTTCGGAATGGCTCCGCAGGACTCGGTAGGACTCGGCAGGACTCGGTAGGACACAGCAGGGCTCGGCAGGACTCGGTAGAACTCGGTAGGACTCGGTAGAACTCGGCAGCACTCGGACAGACTCGGCAGGACTCGGTAGAACTCGGCAGGACTCGGTAGAACTCGGCAGGACTCGGTAGGGTTCGGAATGGCTCCGCAGGGTTCGGTAGGACTCGGCAGGACTCGGTAGGACACGGCAGGGCTCGGTAGAACTCGGCAGGACTCGGTAGAACTCGGCAGGACTCGGTAGAACTCGGCAGGACTCGGTGGGATTCGGCAGGACTCGGTAGAACTCGGCAGGACTCTGTGGGATTCGGCAGAACTCGGTAGAACTCGGCAGGACTCGGTCAGACTCGGCAGAAGCGGGGCGTGGCCTCGGGGGTGGAGGGGGCGTGGCCTGCGGCGGGAAGAGCGCGGGCTCTGGCAAGCGGAGCACCCCGCGCGGGTCGGACTACAACTCCCGGCGTGCCCCGCGAGGGGCACGCCGGGAGTTGTAGTCCGGCCCGCGCGGGGCACGCTGGGAGTTGTAGTCCGGAGCGGGAGCCATGGCGGCGCCCGAGCTGCTGTCGGACGAGGGGTACCGGGCGGACGGGCGCCGGCCCGCCGAGATCCGCAAGGTCCGAGCCCGCATGGGCGTGTTCGAGCAGGCCGACGGCTCGGCCTACATCGAGCAGGGCAACACCAAGGCGCTGGCCGTGGTCTACGGGCCACACGAGGTGAGCGGCGCCGGGGACTCCGGCACTGGGCCTTCCGGGGACTCCGCTCCCACCCTTGGCCCCCGGGACCCCCATTCCCCGGACCCCCCGTTCCCCAGATCCCTCCGTTCCCCCCCAATTCTCCCGCTCCCCCCGTTCACCACAGCCCTATGCTCCCCTGGCCCCCCATCCCCGGACCCCTCATTCCCTGGGAACCCCATTCTCCTGGGACCCCCCCATCCCTGGCCCCCCATTCCCAGGACCCCCATTCCCCTGGGACCCCCCATCCCAGGGACCCCCCATCCCTGAGACCCCCCATCCTTGGCCCCCCATTCCCCGGACCCCTTATTCCCTGGGACCCCACATTCCCTGGGACTCCCCATTCCCTGGCCCCCATTCCCAGGACCCCCCATTCCCCGGGCCCCTTATTCCCTGGGACCCCCCCATCCCTGGGACCCCCCCATCCCTGGCCCCCCATTTCCCGGACCCCTTATTCCCTGGGACCCCCCATCCCTGAGACCCCCCATCCCTGGCCCCCCATTCCCCAGATCCCACATTTCCCAGGACCCCCCCGTTCCCCAGATCCCTCCGTTCCCCCCCAATTCTCCCACTCCCCCCATTCACCACAGCCCTCTGCTCCCCTGGCCCCCCATCCCCGGACCCCCATTCCCCTGGGACCCCCCCATTCCCCTGGGAACCCCCATCCCTGAGACCCCCCCATCCCTGAGACCCCCCATTCCCCGGACCCCCATTCCCCTGGGAACCCCCATCCCTCGCGCCCCCCATTCCCCGGACCCCTCATTCCCTGGGAACCCCCATTCCCAGGACCCCCCCATCCCTTGGACCCCCCATCACTCGCCCCCCCATTCCCAGGACCCCCATTCCCCAGACCCCTCATTCCTGGGACCCCCCCATCTCTGGACCCCCAATCCCTAGCCCCCCATTCCCAGGGCCCTCATTCCCAGGAATCCCATTCCCAGGACCCCCCCATTCCCTGGATCTCCCATCCCTGGCCCCCCATTCCCGGAACCCCCCATCCCTGGGACCCCCCCATCCCTGAGACACCCCATCTCTGGCCCCCCATTCCCTGGACCCCTTATTCCCTGGGACCCCCCATTCCCCTGGGACCCCCCCATCCCAGGGACCCCCCATCCCTGGCCCCCCATTCCCCAGATCCCACATTTCCCCGGACCCCCCGTTCCCCAGATCCCTCCGTTCCCCCCCAATTCTCCCACTCCCCCCATTTACCACAGCCCTCTGCTCCCCTGGCCCCCCATTTCCCGGACCCCTTATTCCCTGGGAACCCCCATTCCCAGGACCCCCCCATCCCTGAGACCCCCCCCATCCCTGGCCCCGCCTTCCCCGGACCCCTCATTCCCTGAGACCCCCCATCCCTGGCCCCCATTCCCAGGACCCCCCATTTCCCTGGGAACCCCCATCTCTGGACCCCCCATCCCTCACCCCCCATTCCCCGGACCCCACATTCCCCAGATCCCTCCATTCCCCCCCAATTATCCCACTCCCCCCATTCACCCCAGCCCTCTGCTCCCCTGGCGCCCCATCCCCGGACCCCACATTCCCTGGGACCCCCCATCCCTTGGACCCCCCATCACTCGCCCCCCATTCCCCGGACCCCCCATTCCCCGGACCCCCCCATTCCCCAGTCCCTCCATTTCCCCCCATTCTCCCACTCCCCCCATTCCCCCCAGCCCTCTGCTCCCCTGGCCCCCCATCCCCAGACCCAGCATTCCCCTGGGACCCCCCATTCCCCGGACCCCCATTCCCCGGACCCCCCATTCTCCAGGACCCCCATTCCCCTGATCTGTGCGTTCCCCCCCATTTCTCCCACTCCCCCCATTCCCTCTGCTCCCCATTCCCTGGAGTCCCCCTTCCCTTGGGACCCCCCATCCCCCGGCCCCCATTCCCTGGACACCCCCATTCCCCAGATCCCTCCGTTCCCTCGCAATTCTCCCACTCCCCCCCATTCACCACAGCCCTCTGCTCCCCTGGCCCCCCATCCCCGGACCCCCAATTCCCTGGGACCCCTCATTCCCCTGGGACCCCTCATTCCCCTGGGACCCCCCATCCCTGGGACCCCCCCATCCCTGGCCCCCCATTCCCAGGACCCCTCATTCCCAGGACCCCCCATCCCTGGGACCCCCCCATCCCTGGCCCCCCATTCCCAGGACCCCCCATCCCTGGGACCCCCCCATCCCTGGCCCCCCATTCCCAGGACCCCCCCATTCCCAGGACCCCCCATCCCTGGGACCCCCCCATCCCTGGCCCCCCATTCCCAGGACCCCCCCATCCCTGGGACCCCCCCATCTCTGGGCCCCCCATTCCGCAGATCCCACATTTCCCAGGACCCCCCGTTCCCCAGATCCCTCCGTTCCCCCCCAATTCTCCCACTCCCCCCCTTTCCCCCAACCCTCTGCTCCCCTGGCCCCCCATCCCCGGACCCCCAGTTCCCCTGGGACCCCCCATTCTCCAGGACCCTCATTCCCCTGATCCGTGCGCTCCCCCCCCATTTCTCCCACTGCCCCTCTTCCCTCTGCTCCCCCATTCCCTTGGGTCCCCCATCCCCTGGCCCCCCATTCCCCAGACCCCCCCATTCTCCTGATCCCTCCTGCCCCTCCATTACCCCCCAATTCTCCCACTCCCCCCATTCCCCCCCACTCTCTGCTTTCCTGGCCCCCCATCCCCGGACCCCCCATTCCCCTGGGACCCCCCATTCCCCTGGGAACCCCCATTCCCCTGGGACCCCCCCATTCCCCTGGGACCCCCCCATCCCTGGGAACCCCCATTCCCCTGGGAACCCCCATTCCCCTGGGACCCCCCCATCCCTGGGACCCCCCCATTCCCCTGGGAACCCCCATTCCCCTGGGACCCCCCCATCCCTGGGAACCCCCATTCCCCTGGGAACCCCCATTCCCCTGGGACCCCCCCATCCCTGGGACCCCCCATTCCCCTGGGAACCCCCACCCCCGGACCCCTCATTCCCCGGACCCCCCCATTCCCCTGGGACCCCCCCATCCCTGGGAACCCCCATTCCCCTGGGAACCCCCATTCCCCTGGGACCCCCCCATCCCTGGGAACCCCCATTCCCCTGGGAACCCCCACCCCCGGACCCCTCATTCCCCGGACCCCCCATTCCCCTGGGACCCCCCATCCCTGGACCCCCATTCCCCTGGGAACCCCCATTCCCCTGGACCCCCATTCCCCTGGGACCCCCCATTCCCCAGGCCCCCCATTCCCGCAATCCCTCTGTTCCCCCCCATTCTCCCACTCCCCCCATACCCCCCAGCCCTCTGCCCCTCTGTCCCCCCCCCAATCCCCCCAGTCCCCAGGTCCCCCCATTCCCCTGACCCCCCCTTCCCCTAATCCCCGCGCTGCCCCCAGACCCCCCGCTCCCCCGACCCCCCATTCCCAGGATCCCCACAGCTCCCCCTGGTCCCCCACTCCCCTGTGCCCCCCCCATCCCCCCGGTTCCCCCCGCGGGGTCCGCGCCCCCCAACTCCCGGCGTGCCCGCAGATGCGGGGGTCCCGCGGGAAGGCGCTGCCGGAGCGGGCGCTGGTGAACTGCCAGTTCAGCATGGCCACGTTCAGCACCGGCGAGCGGCGGCGGCGCCCGCACGGCGACCGGCAGGCGGGGGAGCTGGCGCTGCTGCTGCGCGACACCTTCGAGGCCGCCATCCTCACGCACCTCTTCCCCCGCTCCCAGATCGACATCTACGTGCAGGTGACAGAAACACGGGGGGCGGGGGCGGGAGCTGCTCGGTGCAAAAGTCATTGCGGTTTTGGGGCAGCAGCTGCTTGGTGCAAAAGTCATTGCGGTTTGGGGTCAGTATCTGGTGCCAAAGTTATTGCGGTTTCATAGCAATGGGCTTTTGGTTCAATATGTGCTTGGTGCAAAAGTTATTGCAGTTTTGGGTCAGTATCTGGTTGGTGCAAAAGTTATTGCGGTTTTGGAGCAACAGGGTTTTGGGTCAATATCTGCTCGGTGCAAAAGTTATTGCAGTTTTGGGTCAATATGTGCTTGGTGCAAAAGTCATTGCGGTTTTGGGGCAGCATCTGCTTGGTGCAAAAGTCATTGCGGTTTCGGGTCAGTATCTGCTTGGTGCAAAAGTCATTGCGGTTTTGGGTCAGTATGTGCTTGGTGCAAAAGTTATTGCGGTTTTGGGTCAGTATGTGGTTGGTGCAAAAGTTATTGCAGTTTCAGAGCAATGGGGTTTTGGGTCACTATCTGCTTGGTGCAAAAGTTATTGCGGTTTTGGAGCAGTATGTGCTTGGTGCAAAAGTCATTGCGGTTTTGGCTCAATATTTGCTTGGTGCAAAAGTTATTGCGGTTTTGGGGCAGTAGCTGCTTGGTGCAAAAGTTATTGGAGATTCAGAGCAATGGGGTTTAGGTTCGATATTTGCTTGGTGCAAAAGTTATGGCGGTTTTGGCTCAATATTTCGTTGGTGCAAAAGTTATTGCGGTTTTGGGTCAGTATGTGCTTGGTGCAAAAGTTATTGCGGTTTTGGGTCAATATTTGCTTGGTGCAAAAGTTATTGCAGTTCTGGTTCAGTATGTGGTTGGTGCAAAAGTTATTGCGGTTTTGGAGCAACAGGGTTTAGGTTCGATATTTGCTTGGTGCAAAAGTCATTGCGGTTTTGGCTCAATATTTGGTTGGTGCAAAAGTTATTGCGGTTTCAGAGCAATGGGGTTTTGGGTCAGTATGTGCTTGGTGCAAAAGTTATTGCGGTTTTGGCTCAATATTTGCTTGGTTCAAATGTTATTGCAGTTCTGGTTCAGTATGTGGTTGGTGCAAAAGTTATTGCAGTTTCAGAGCAATGGGGTTTTGGTTCAATATTTGCTCGGTGCAAAAGTTATTGCGGTTTTGGGGCAGTATTTGGTTGGTGCAAAAGTTATTGCAGTTTCAGAGCAATGTGGTTTTGGTTCAATATGTGCTTGGTGCAAAAGTTATTGTGGTTTTGGCTCAGTATTTGCTTGGTGCAAAAGTTATCGCGGTTTTGGAGCAACAGGGTTTTGGCTCAATATTTGCTTGGTGCCAAAGTCATTGCGGTTTGGGTCAGTATGTGCTTGGTGCCAAAGTCATTGCGGTTTTGGCTCAATATTTGCTCGGTGCAAAAGTTATTGCAGTTTTGGGTCAGTATGTGCTTGGTGCAAAAGTCATTGCGGTTTGGGGTCAGTATCTGGTTGGTTCAATATTTGCTTGGTGCCAAAGTCATTGCGGTTTTGGGTCAGTATCTGGTTGGTGCAAAAGTTATTGCGGTTTTGGAGCAACAGGGTTTTGGTTCAATATTTGCTTGGTGCCAAAGTTATTGCAGTTTTGGGTCAGTATCTGGTTGGTGCCAAAGTTATTGCAGTTTTGGGTCAGTATCTGGTTGGTGCAAAAGTCATTGCGGTTTTGACTCAATATTTGCTTGGTGCAAAAGTTATTGCAGTTTTGGGTCAGTATGTGCTTGGTGCAAAAGTCATTGCGGTTTGGGGTCAGTATCTGGTTGGTTCAATATTTGCTTGGTGCCAAAGTCATTGCGGTTTTGGGTCAGTATCTGGTTGGTGCAAAAGTTATTGCGGTTTTGGAGCAACAGGGTTTTGGTTCAATATTTGCTTGGTGCCAAAGTTATTGCAGTTTTGGGTCAGTATCTGGTTGGTGCCAAAGTTATTGCAGTTTTGGGTCAGTATCTGGTTGGTGCAAAAGTCATTGCGGTTTTGGCTCAATATTTGCTCGGTGCAAAAGTTATTGCAGTTTTGGGTCAGTATGTGCTTGGTGCAAAAGTCATTGCGGTTTGGGGTCAGTATCTGGTTGGTTCAATATTTGCTTGGTGCCAAAGTCATTGCGGTTTTGGGTCAGTATCTGCTCGGTGCAAAAGTTATTGCGGTTTTGGAGCAACAGGGTTTTGGTTCAATATTTGCTTGGTGCCAAAGTCATTGCGGTTTGGGTCAGTATCTGCTTGGTGCCGAAGTCATTGCGGTTTCGGAGCGACGGGGATTTGGTTCGATATTTGCTTGGTGCAATAATTTCCGAAAACTATTGTCCTAATTAGTGCTGTCCTACAAAACGCTGTCTGAAAAGATAATACTGTCCTACAAAACATTGTCCTACAAATTCTTGTCCTTAGGGAACATTATCCCTAAAAAACATTGCCCTGGAAGAACATTGTTCTGAAAGAGCTGGTTCTGTCCCCGTGGCGACCTCTCCCCGGCCCTTCGCCCCAATTTCTGTGTGTCGAGGGTTTAGATTGCGGGGGTGACAATAAAACCCTGGCAGATGTATTGTTAACCCCCTCTCCCCCCCACTTCCCCCTTTTGCCCCTCGCTCTCCCCCCCTTCCCACTCAGGACAGGTGATCGGGAGGGAAAGAAGGACAGAGAGAAGAGAGTTGGAAAAATTAACGATGTTTTACTAATGCTACTGATAAAAATAGAGAAAATAATACAGAATATACAAAACCAATCTGGAAAGTCTCAGCAACTGCAGGGCAGGCACCCAAAGTCCTGGACTGGATTTTGCAGCCAACCGGAGCTGGATTCAGTCTGTCACTGGCCTCAGTTCGCAGGGACGACTAGCAAGGTCCTCTCCTAATGTCACCATAAGCAGAAGGGAAAGGGAAAAGGGACGAGATCCTCGTGATCTCCCACTTTATATCGAGTATTCACGTGAATGGAATGTTATACACAGTTGGTCAGTTTCTTGGTCACCGGTTTCTCGTCGCCCCTCTCGCGAGATGTCCATCCGTGCTTATCAATAACTTCCCATTCCATTGCCAGGTTTACCAAAACACGTGTCTGGTTCTCCAGGACGATGCAGTTAATATGAAGCTTGAGCTGACGGGCAAATTCACTGAAAGAGAAACTTGTTTTTAACAAAGCCAGGACACTGTGTTTTCCCCCCAGATCCTGCAGGCGGACGGCGGCACGTTCTGCGCGGGGGTGAACGCGGCCACGCTGGCGGTGATGGACGCCGGCATCCCGGTGCGCGACTACGTGTGCGCCAGCACGGCGGGGCTGGCGGAGGACGCGGCGCTGGCCGACCTGAGCGTGCCCGAGGAGGCGGCGGGGGGGGCCGGTGCTGGCGCTGGCGCTGCTGCCGGCGGGGGGGCAGCTGGCGCAGCTGCAGCTCAGCGCGCGGCTGCACCAGGAGCGGCTGCCGCGGGTGCTGGAGGCGGCGGGGGCCGCGTGCCGCGCGCTGCACGCCGTGCTGGACCGCGTGGTGCGGCAGCGGCTGCGGGAGGTGGCCGCGCTGCTGGGGGACTGAGGGGACGCGGGGATTTGGCAATAAAGAGATGTGGGGCGAGCCGTGCACCGCCGTGTGTGCCGTACACTGTGCCGCGCTGGGCTGTGCCGTGTGCCATGTGTCAGGGTTGGAGTGCAAGATCGACAGGGGAAAGGGACCTGGGGGTGCTGGGACAGCAGGGTGACCGTGAGCCAGCACTGGGCCCTTGTGGCCAGGAAGCCAATGGGACCTGGGGGGGTTAGAAGGGGGGGGGTCAGTAGGTCAGAGAGGTTCTCCTGCCCCTCTGCTCTGCCCTTGAAAAGAGGGTTTAGCTCAGATACCATCAGGATATACTCAGGGAACTTATATATAAGATGTATATAATATGTGTAGCCGCACCACCTTGAGAACAGCTGATCTCATCTGATGTGGGAAGCTAAGCAGGGTCGGGCCCGGTCAGTGCTTGGATGGGAGACCAGGTGGGAACAGCGGGTGCTGTGGGCTGAGCCAGCACTGGCCCTTGTGGCCAGGAAGCCAATGGGACCTGGGGTGGGTTAGAAGGGGGTGGTCAGTAGGTCAGAGAGGTTCTCCTGCCCCTCTGCTCTGCCCTGGGGAGACCACACCTGGAATATTGTGTCCAGCTGTGGCCCCTCAGTTCCAGCAGGACAGGGAACTGCTGGAGAGAGTCCAGCGCAGCCACCAAGATGCTGAAGGGAGTGGAGCATCTCCCGTGTGAGGAAAGGCTGAGGGAGCTGGGGCTCTGGAGCTGGACAAGAGGAGCCTGAGGGGGGACTCATTGCTGGGGATCAAGATGGAAAGGGGCAGTGTCAGGAGGATGGAGCCAGGCTCTTCTGCTGACAACCAGGGACAGGACAAGGGGCAATGGGTGCAAACTGGAACACAGGAGGTTCCACTGCAAGAGGAGAAGCAACTTGTTGGGGGTGAGGGTGGCAGAGCCTGGCCCAGGCTGCCCAGGGGGTTGTGGAGTCTCCTTCTCTGCAGACATTCCAACCCCCTGGACACCTTCCTGTGTCACCTCAGCTGGGTGTTCCTGCTCCGGGGGGTTGCACTGGATGAGCTTTTCCCAGCCCCTGACATCCTGTGGTCCTGATGCGCCTTCCAGCCCCTGACATCCTCCTAACCCCCCCCCAGGTCCCATTGGCTTCCTGGCCACAAGGGCCCAGTGCTGGCTCAGCCCACAGCACCCGCTGTTCCCACCTGGTCTCCCATCCAAGTACTGACCGGGCCCGACCCTGCTTAGCTTCCCACATCAGATGAGATCAGCTGTTCTCAGAGTGGTATGGCTGTATATATCATATATGTATGTATGTATATGTTCCCCAAGTATATCCTGATGGTATCTGAGCTAAACCCTTTTTTCAAGGGCAGAGCAGAGGGGCAGGAGAACCTCTCTGACCCACTGACCCCCCCCTTCTAACCCACCCCAGGTCCCATTGGCTTCCTGGCCACAAGGGCCCAGTGCTGGCTCATGGTCACCCTGCTGTCCCCAGCACCCCCAGCTCCCTTTCCCCTACCCTGCTCTCTAACAGGTCATTCCCAACCTACACTGGGACCTGGTTTTACAGACATAGACCTGGCTGTTCTTTCAAAGGCTGTTACCCAACCCCCCGCACCCGTGTTGTGTGTGTTGTCACCACTCTCCCGTGCGTATCTCACGGGCAGCATTCAACCCGCTCATCCACACCCCGC
Organism: Columba guinea; assembly: GCA_032206185.1. NCBI lineage: Eukaryota > Metazoa > Chordata > Aves > Columbiformes > Columbidae > Columba > Columba guinea. Next base: position 426,938 of record JAVLUU010000244.1, on the reverse strand, counting down.
TCCCAACGTTCACACATCACACGTACGGGGGCGATTTACCCACCTGAGGTGTCATTTACACTCCTTACACTCCTAACACACCTACTGCTGTGTAGCCCACCCGGGGCCCTTTGTCTGGGTGTCCATGAGACACGTCCCCGGCTCTCAGGACACTGTGGTTGGTCGGAATAATTAAGCTAACAAGAAAATTCACTAAAAGAGAGCCTTGTTTTTACCAAAACCAGGACACCGTGCAGTACGGCACGTGCCGTGTGCCATACGCCACGTGCCATGTGCCATACACCACGTGCCGTGTGCCATACACCACGTGCCAGGTGCCATACACCACGTGCCCTGTGCCGTACGCCACGTGCCAGGTGCCGTATGCCACGTGCCAGGTGCCATACACCACGTGCCATGTGCCATACACCACGTGCCCTGTGCCATACACCACATGCCCTGTGCCATACACCACGTGCCATGTGCCATACACCACGTGCCACGTGCCATACACCACGTGCCCTGTGCCGTACGCCACGTGCCCTGTGCTGTACGGCATGTGACGTGTGCCATACACCACGTGCCATGTGCCATACGCCACGTGCCCTGTGCCATACACCACGTGCCATGTGCCATACGCCACGTGCCATGTGCCATACGCCACGTGCCGTGTTCCATACGCCACGTGCCCTGTGCCATACGCCACGTGCCGTGTTCCATACGCCACGTGCCCTGTGCCATACGCCACGTGCCCTGTGCCATACACCACGTGCCATGTGCCATACGCCACGTGCCCTGTGCCATACGCCACGTGCCATGTGCCATACACCACGTGCCACGTGCCGTACACCACGTGCCAGGTGCCATACACCACGTGCCCTGTGCCATACGCCACGTGCCCTGTGCCATACGCCACGTGCCAGGTGCCATACACCACGTGCCCTGTGCCATACACCATGTGCCATGTGCCATACACCACGTGCCCTGTGCTGTACACCACGTGCCATGTGCCGTACGCCACGTGCCATATGCCGTATGCCACGTGCCCTGTGCCATACACCACGTGCCGTGTGCCATACGCCACGTGCCGTGTGCCATACGCCACGTGCCGTGTGCCATACGCCACGTGCTGTGTGCCGTACACTATGTGCCCTGTGCCGTACACCACGTGCCCTGTGCCGTACACCACGTGCCAGGTGCTGTACGCCACGTGCCGTGTGCCATACGCCACGTGCCGTGTGCCATACGCCACGTGCCCTGTGCCATACACCACGTGCCCTGTGCCGTACACCACGTGCCCTGTGCCGTACACCACGTGCCATGTGCCATACGCCACGTGCCATGTGCCACAGCGTCCCCGCCGTGGTTAACCCGGCACTCAGTGCCCGGCACGGGAGGGGTGAGGAGGGGAGGGGGACGTGGGCTGGGATGAGCACGGTTTAACGGGATAACCAAGCGCTAACGGCGCCGGGTTTGGTGCAGACGGTGGATTCCTGGGGCGCTGGAGCCCGTTCCCTGCCCGGCTTGCACGCCCGGTGCTTGCACGAGAGCTCCGCCCACGCAGGAACGTTGGGGACACTGAGCTCTGCCCACGGGGGAGGGGCTGGGCGGGATGGGCACACCCCCTTGCACACACACCCCTTGCACACCCCCCATTGCACACCCCCCATTGCACACCCCATTGCACACCCCCCTTGTACACCCCCATTGCACATCCCCTTTGCACACCCCGCTTGTGCACCCCCCTTGTACACCCCATTGCACACCCGCTTGCACACACACCCCTTGCACACCCCCCATTGCACCCCCCATTGCACACCCCCCTTGCACAACCTCTTGTACACCCCCCTTGTACACCCCCATTGCACATCCCCTTTGCACACCCCCTTGCACACTCCATTGCACACCCCCTATTGCACACCCCTTGCACACCCCCCATTGCACACCCCGTTACACACCCCCGGCACAACACCCTTTGCGCACTGCCTTGTATGCCCCCCTTGCACACCCCCATTGCACATCCCCTTTGCACACCCCCTTGCACGCCCCATTGCACACCCCTTTGTACACCCCCTTGTACACTCCATTGCACACCCCCTTGCACACCCCCCATTACACACTCCATTGCACACCCCCTATTGCACACCCCCTTGCACATCCCCTTTGCACAGCCTCTTGCACACTCAATTGCACACTTCCTTGCACACCCTATTGCACACCCCCCTTGTATACCCCCATTGCACACCACTTCGTACACCCCTTGCACACCCCATTGCACGCCCCTTTGTACACCCCCATTGCACATCCCCTTTGCACACCCCCTTGCACACTCCATTGCACACCCCTTTGTACACCCCCTTGCACATCCCCTTTGCACACCCCATTGCACACCCCTTTGCACACCCCCCATTACACACTCCATTGCACACCCCCTTGCACACTCCATTGCACACCCCTTTGTACACCCCCTTGCACATCCCCTTTGCACACCCCCTTGCACACTCCCCATTGCACACCCCCTTGCACACCCCCCGTTGCACACCCCCCTTGCACACCCCGTTACACACCCCCGGCACAACACCCTTTGCGCACTCGCTTGTATGCCCCCCTTGCACACCCCCATTGCACATCCCCTTTGCACAGCCTCTTGCACACTCAATTGCACACTTCCTTGCACACCCCCCCTTCTATACCGCCATTGCACACCACTTCGTACACCCCTTGCACACCCCATTGCACACCACTTTGTACACCCTTGCACACCCCATTGCACACCCCTTTGTACACCCCTTGCACACCCCATTGCACACCCGCCTTGTACACCCCCATTGCACATCCCCTTTGCACACCCCCTTGCACACTCCATTGCACACCCCCTTGCACACCCCATTGCACACCCCCTTGCACACCCCATCATTGCACACCCCCATTGCACACTCCCTTGCACACCCCCTTGCACACCCCATCATTGCACCCCCCCATTGCACACCCCCTTGCACACCCCATCATTGCACCCCCCATTGCACACCCCCCATTGCACACCCCATTGCACACCCCATCATTGCACCCCCCATTGCACACCCCATTGCACACCCCCCATTGCACCCCCCATTGCACACCCCATCATTGCACCCCCCATTGCACACCCCCCATTGCACACCCCATTGCACACCCCATTGCACACCCCACCATTGCACCTCCATTGCCCCATCCCCCCCCCCGCACCCACCGGTCCCCGCCCCGCCTCCCTGAGCCTCCGGCGCATGCGCAGTGCGGGGGGCGGGCGGGATCCATCGATGTCTCTGGGCTCCGCGCCCCGGCCTGTCCCGATCCGCGGGCGATTGAGCGGCCTGAGCGGGCGGCAGCACCCGGAGGTGGGTGGGACGGGGGGACACCGGGGGGACACGGGGGTACCGGGGGTACCTGGGGGGACACGGGGGGACACCGGGGCTACCGGGGGGACACGGGGGGACACGGGTACACCGGGGGGACACCGGGGGGACACGGGGGGACAGGGAGCTCCGCGGGGAGGTGGACGGGGTGCGGAGGGTGAGGTGCGGCAGGACACGGGCCGTGGGGCGGGGATGGGCCGTGGGGAGCGTGTGGGGCAGGGACGGGGGCTGTGGGGTGTGTGGGGCAGAGCTGGGAGTTATGGGGTGTGTGGGGCAGAGCTGGGGGTTGTGGGGTGTGTGGGGCAGAGCTGGGGGTGTGTGGGGTGTGTGGGGCAGAGCTGTGGGGTGTGTGGGGCAGAGCTGGGGGTTGTGGGGTGTGTGGGGCAGAGCTGGGGGTGTGTGGGGCAGAGCTGGGGGTGTGTGGGGTGTGTGGGGCAGAGCTGGGGGGTGTGTGGGGCAGAGCTGGGGGTTGTGGGGTGTGTGGGGCAGAGCTGGGGGTGTGTGGGGCAGGGACGGGGGCTGTGGGGCAGAGCTGTGGGGTGTGTGGGGCAGAGCTGTGGGGTGTGTGGGGCAGAGCTGGGAGTTATGGGGTGTGTGGGGCAGAGCTGGGGGGTGTGTGGGGCAGGGACGGGGGCTGTGGGGCAGAGCTGTGGGGTGTGTGGGGCAGAGCTGTGGGGTGTGTGGGGCAGAGCTGGGAGTTATGGGGTGTGTGGGGCAGAGCTGGGGGGTGTGTGGGGCAGGGACGGGGGCTGTGGGGCAGAGCTGTGGGGTGTGTGGGGCAGAGGTGGGGGCTGTGGGGCAGGTGCTGGGCCGTGGGGTGCATGTGGGGCAGGGACAGGGGCTGTGGGGTGTGTGGGGCAGAGGTGGGGGCTGTGGGGCAGAGCTGGGGGGTGTGTGGGGCAGAAGTGGGGGTGGTGGGGTGTGTGGGGCAGAGCTGTGGGGTGTGTGGGGCAGAAGTGGGGGTTGTGGGGTGTGTGGGGCAGAGCTGGGGGCTGTGGGGTGTGTGGGGCAGAGATGGATGTGTGGGGCAGAGCTGGGGGTTGTGGGGGGTGTGGGGCAGAGCTGGGGGGTGTGTGGGGCAGGGACAGGGGCTGTGGGGTGTGTGGGGCAGAAGTGGGGGTTGTGGGGGGTGTGGGGCAGAGCTGGGAGCTGTGGGGTGTGCGGGGCAGGTGAGGGGCTGTGGGGGGGGCCGGTGCTATGGGGTGTGTGGGGCAGGTGGGGGGCTGTGGGGGGGCCGGTGCTGTGGGCTGTGTGGGGCAGGTGAGGGGCTGTGGGCTGTGTGGGGCAGGTGAGGGGCTGTGGGGTGTGTGGGGCAGAAGTGGGGGTTGTGGGGTGTGTGGGGCAGAGCTGGGAGCTGTGGGGTGTGTGGGGCAGGTGGGGGGCTGTGGGGTTCCCGTGGGGTGTGTGGGGAGTGGGGCTGGTGCTGTGGGGTGCGTGGGGCAGGGGCAGGTGGGGGGTGCAGGCGGCTGTGGCTCCGTGGGCAGTCCCGGGGGTGTCCCTAGTCCAGCCCCCATAGCGTCCATGGGTGCAGCCCCCGTAGCGTCCATAGGTGCAGCCCCCGTAGCGTCCATAGGTGCAGCCCCCATAGCGTCCATGGGTGCAGCCCCCATAGCGTCCATAGGTGCAGCCCCCATAGCGTCCATGGGTGCAGCCCCCATAGCGTCCATAGGTGCAGCCCCCGTAGCGTCCATGGGTGCAGCCCCCATAGCGTCCATAGGTGCAGCCCCCATAGCGTCCATAGGTGCAGCCCCCATAGCGTCCATGGGTGCAGCCCCCGTAGCGTCCATGGGTGCAGCCCCCGTAGCGTCCATGGGTGCAGCCCCCATAGCGTCCATGGGTGCAGCCCCCGTAGCGTCCCTGGGTCCAGCCCCCATAGCGTCCATAGGTCCAGCCCCCATAGCGTCCCCGGGTCCAGCCCCGTGTCCCCCCGCAGCGGCGCCCCCCGCCATGGGGCTGCTGTCGGACCCCCACTGCCGGCGGGCGCTGTCCCGCCTGGTCCTGCGCCTCAACACCCCGCTCTGGTGAGTCACCCCACACCCGTGTCCCCCTCTGGACGCTCAGTGTCCCCCCCGAGCCCCGTGTCCCCCCGTGTCCCCCTCTTGACGCTCAGTGTCCCCCCCGAGCCCCGTGTCCTCCCCATGTCCCCCCTCTTGATGCTCAGTGTCCCCCCCGTGTCCCCCCGTGTCCCCCTCTTGACGCTCAGTGTCCCCCCCCAAGCCCCGTGTCCTCACCATGTCCCCCCACTCGAGGCTCGGTGTCCCCCCCAAGCCCCATGTCCCCCCGTGTCCCCCTCTCAAGTCTCAGTGTCCCCCCCAAGCCCCGTGTCCTCCCCATGTCCCCCCTCTTGATGCTCAGTGTCCCCCCCAAGCCCCGTGTCCCCCTCTTGATGCTCAGTGTCCCCCCTAAGCCCCGTGTCCCCCTGTGTCCCCCTCTCAAGGCTCAGTGTCCCCCCCAGCCCCGTGTCCCCCCATGTCCCCCTCTTGACGCTCAGTGTCCCCCCCAAGCCCCGTGTCCCCCCGTGTCCCCCTCTTGACGCTCAGTGTCCCCCCCAAGCCCCGTGTCCTCCCCATGTCCCCCCACTCAAGGCTCGGTGTCCCCCCCCCCGAGCCCCATGTCCCCCACTTGAGGCTCAGTGTCCCCCCTGTGCCCCGTGTCCCCCCATGTCCCCCACTTGAGGCTCGGTGTCCCCCGCAAGCCCCGTGTCCGCCCATGTCCCCCTCTCAAGGCTCAGTGTCACCCCCCAAGCCCCGTGTCCCCCCGTGTCCCCCACTCAAGGCTTGGTGTCCTCCCCGAGCCCCATGTCCCCCTGTGTCCCCCACTCGAGGCTCAGTGTCCCCCCCAAGCCTCGTGTCCTCCCCATGTCCCCCCTTTTGATGCTCAGTGTCCCCCTCGAGCGCCCCCGTGTCCCCCTCTTGATGCTCAGTGTCCCCCCCCCAAGCCCTATGTCCCCCCGTGTCCCCCTCTTGATGCTTAGTGTCCCCCCCAAGCCCCATGTCACCCCGTGTCCCCCTCTTGATGCTCAGTGTCCCCCCCAAGCCCCATGTCCCCCCGTGTCCCCCTCTTGATGCTCAGTGTCCCCCCCAAGCCCCGTGTCCCCCCGTGTGTCCCACTCAAGGCTCGGTGTCCCCCCTGTGCCCCGTGTCCCCCTCTCGAGGCTCGGTGTCCCCCCAAGCCCTGTGTCCCCCCGTGTCCCCCTCTCAAGGCTCAGTGTCCCCCCCCAAGCCCCGTGTCCCCCTGTGTCCCCCTCTTGATGCTCAGTGTCCCCCCCGAGCCCCATGTCCCCCCGTGTCCTCCACTCGAGGCTCGGTGTCCCCCCATGAGCCCCCTGTCACCCCGTGTCCCCCTCTCGAGGCTCGGTGTCCCCCGCAAGCCCCGTGTCCCCCCGTGTCCCCCTCTCGAGGCTCAGTGTCCCCCCTGAGCCCCGTGTCCCCCCTCTTGACACTCAGTGTCCCCCATAAGCCCCGTGTCCCCCTCTTGACGCTCGGTGTCCCCCATAAGCCCCGTGTCCCCCCTCTTGACACTCAGTGTCCCCCATAAGCCCCGTGTCCCCCCCGTGTCCCCCTCTTGACGCTCGGTGTCCCTCCCCGAGCCCTATGTCCTCCCCATGTCCCCCCACTCAAGGCTCGGTGTCCCCACTCAAGGCTCAGTGTCCCCCCCCCCGAGCCCCGTGTCCCCCCGTGTCCCCCACTCGAGGCTCATTGTCCCCCCCCAAGCCCCATGTCCCCCCGTGTCCCCCTCTCGAGGCTCGGTGTCCCCCCATGACCCCCGTGTCACCCCGTGTCCCCCACTCGAGGCTCGGTGTCCCCCCATGAGCCCCCTGTCACCCCGTGTCCCCCTCTTGATGCTCAGTGTCCCCCCCCCCCGAGCCCCATGTCCCCCCGTGTCCCCCTCCCCAGGCTCGGTGTGAGCCCTTTGTCCCCCCTCCCCCAAGGCCCTGTGTGCCCCCCGTGTCCTTCCCTCCTGAGCCCTGTCCCCCCCGAGGTCCCGTGTCCCCCCTGAGCCCTGTGGTGCCCCCCCGAGCTCCTTTGTCCTCCCTGAGCCCCATGTCACCCCCCGAGCCCCGTGTGCCCCCCCCGAGGTCTGTGTCCCCCCATGTCCCCTCCTCACCCTGTGTCCCTTGTGTCCCCCTGTGTCCCCCCATGTCCCCCCCTTACCCCGTATCCCTTGTGTCCCCACAGCGGCCTCAGTTACCTGGGGGGCTGTGCTGGTTCCTGGCACTGTCCCCCCCCTCACCCCGAGTCCCCCCGTGTCCACCCCTCACCCCGTGCCCCCCATGTCCCCCCATCACCCCATGTTCCCCTGTGTCCACCCCTCACCCCATGCCCCCCATGTCCCCCCATCACCCCATGTCCCCCTGTGTCCCCCCCTCATTCCCGTGCCCCCCACGTCCCCCCCTTCACCTCGTGTCCCCCCATGTCCCCCCTCACCCCGTGCCCCCCATGTCCCCCCATCACCCCATGTCCCCCTGTGTCCCCCCCTCATTCCCGTGCCCCCCACGTCCCCCCCTTCACCTCGTGTCCCCCCATGTCCCCCCTCACCCCGTGCCCCCCATGTCCCCCCATCACTCCATGTTCCCCTGTGTCCCCCCTCATTCCCGTGCCCCCCATGTCCCCCCTTCACCTCGTGTCCCCCCATGTCCCCCCCTCACCCCGTGCCCCCCATGTCCCCCATCACCCCATGTTCCCCTGTGTCCACCCCTCACCCCGTGCCCCCCATGTCCCCCCCATCACCCCATGTCCCCCTGTGTCCCCCCCTCATTCCCGTGCCCCCCACGTCCCCCCTTCACCTCGTGTCCCCCCATGTCCCCCCCTCACCTTGTGTCTTCCCGTGTCCCCCTTTACCCCATGTCCCCCCATGTCCCCCCATGTCCCCCCATGTCCCCCGTGTTCCCCATGTCCCTGCAGCATCCTGAGCTACTTGGGGGGGCTGTGCTGGTTCCTGGCGCTGTGTCCCCATGTCCCCCCATCACTTCATGTCCCTTCGTGTCCCCCTATCACCTCTTGTCCCCCATGTCCCCCCTCACCTCGTGTCCCCCTTCACCTCATGTCTCCATGTCCTCCCATGTCCCCCCCATGTTCCCCCTCACCTCGTGTCCCCCATGTCCCCCATGTCCCCACGTCCCCACAGTGTCCTGAGCTACTTGGGGGGGCTGTGCTGGTTCCTGGCGCTGTGTCCCCCCCCTCACCACATGTCCCCCCCATGTCCCCCCATCACTTCATGTCCCCCTCGTGTCCCCCTATACCTCATGTCCTCTATGTCCCCCCCCACCCCATGTCCCCCCTCACCTTGTGTCCTCCCTCACCCCATGTCCCCCCCATCACTTCATGTCCTCCCATGTCCCCCATCACCTCATGTCCCCCGTGTCCCCCCCGTCACCCCCATGTCCCCCATGTCCCCTGTGTCCCCCATGTCCCCCGTGTCCCCGCAGCGTCCTGAGCTACTTGGGGGGGCTGTGCTGGTTCCTGGCGCTGTGTCCCCATGTCCCCCCATGTCCCCCCATGTCCCCCATGTCCCCCCATCACTTCATGTCCCCCCATGTCTCCCGTGTCCCCGCAGCGTCCTGAGCTACTTGGGGGGGCTGTGCTGGTTCCTGGCGCTGTGTCCCCATGTCCCCATGTCCCCCGTGTCCCCCGTGTCCCTGCAGCGTCCTGAGCTACTTGGGGGGGCTGTGCTGGTTCCTGGCGCTGTGTCCCCCCTGTCCCCCCTGTCCCCCATGTCTCCCATGTCCCCCATGTCCCCCATGTCCCCCATGTCCCCCCATGTCCCCTCATGTCCCCGCAGCGTCCTGAGCTACTTGGGGGGGCTGTGCTGGTTCCTGGCGCTGTGTCCCCATGTCCCCCATGTCCCCTGTGTCCCCATGTCCCCCATGTCCCCCATGTCCCCCGTGTCCCCGCAGCGTCCTGAGCTACGTGGGGGGGGCTGTGCTGGTTCCTGGCGCTGTGTCCCCCATGTCCCCCATGTCCCCCATGTCCCCCATGTCCCCCATGTCCCCCCATGTCCCCCCCATGTCCCCCCATGTCCCCCGTGTCCCAGCAGCATCCTGAGCTACTTGGGGGGGCTGTGCTGGTTCCTGGCGCTGTGTCCCCATGTCCCCCATGTCCCCCATGTCCCCCATGTCCCCCATGTCCCCCATGTCCCCCGTGTCCCCGCAGCGTCCTGAGCTACGTGGGGGGGCTGTGCTGGTTCCTGGCGCTGTGTCCCCCATGTCCCCCCATGTCCCCCCATGTCCCCCCATGTCCCCCCATGTCCCCCGTGTCCCAGCAGCATCCTGAGCTACTTGGGGGGGCTGTGCTGGTTCCTGGCGCTGTGTCCCCATGTCCCCCATGTCCCCCATGTCCCCCATGTCCCCCATGTCCCCCATGTCCCTGCAGCATCCTGAGCTACTTGGGGGGGCTGTGCTGGTTCCTGGCGCTGTGTCCCCATGTCCCCCCATCACTTCATGTCCCTTCGTGTCCCCCTATCACCTCTTGTCCCCCATGTCCCCCCTCACCTCGTGTCCCCCTTCACCTCATGTCTCCATGTCCTCCCATGTCCCCCCCATGTTCCCCCTCACCTCGTGTCCCCCATGTCCCCCATGTCCCACATGTCCCCACAGTGTCCTGAGCTACTTGGGGGGGCTGTGCTCTGGCGCTGTGTCCCCATGTCCCCCCATGTCCCCCATGTCCCCCGTGTCCCCCGTGTCCCCACAGCGTCCTGAGCTACTTGGGGGGCTGTGCTGGTTCCTGGCGCTGTCCCCCCATGTCCCCCCATGTCCCCCCATGTCCCCCCATGTCCCCCCATGTCCCCCGTGTCCCCGCAGCATCCTGAGCTACTTGGGGGGGCTGTGCTCTGGCGCTGTCCCCCCATGTCCCCCCATGTCCCCCCATGTCCCCCCATGTCCCCCCATGTCCCCCGTGTCCCCGCAGCGTCCTGAGCTACTTGGGGGGGCTGTGCTGGTTCCTGGCGCTGTGTCCCCATGTCCCCCATGTCCCCCTGTCCCCGCAGCGTCCTGAGCTACGCGGGGGGGCTGTGCTGGTTCCTGGCGCTGTGTCCCCCATGTCCCCCATGTCCCCCATGTCCCCCATGTCCCCCGTGTCCCCACAGCGTCCTGAGCTACTTGGGGGGGCTGTGCTGGTTCCTGGCGCTGTGTCCCCATGTCCCCCATGTCCCCCCATCACTTCATGTCCCCCCATGTCCCCCCATCACTTCATGTCCCCCGTGTCCCCGCAGCGTCCTGAGCTACTTGGGGGGGCTGTGCTGGTTCCTGGCGCTGTGTCCCCCATGTCCCCCATGTCCCCCATGTCCCCCATGTCCCCCATGTCCCCGTGTCCCCGCAGCGTCCTGAGCTACTTGGGGGGCTGTGCTGGTTCCTGGCGCTGTGTCCCCATGTCCCCCATGTCCCCCCCATCACTTCATGTCCCCCCATGTCCCCCATGTCCCCCCGTGTCCCCGCAGCGTCCTGAGCTACTTGGGGGGCTGTGCTGGTTCCTGGAGCTGTCCCCCCATGTCCCCCCATGTCCCGCCATGTCCCCCGTGTCCCCGCAGCATCCTGAGCTACTTGGGGGGGCTGTGCTCTGGCGCTGTCCCCCCATGTCCCCCCATGTCCCCCCATGTCCCCCCATGTCCCCCCCATGTCTCCCCATGTCCCCGCAGCGTCCTGAGCTACTTGGGGGGGCTGTGCTGGTTCCTGGCGCTGTGTCCCCATGTCCCCCATGTCCCCCATGTCCCCCATGTCCCCCATGTCCCCCATGTCCCCCATGTCCCCCGTGTCCCCGCAGCATCCTGAGCTACTTGGGGGGGCTGTGCTGGTTCCTGGCGCTGTGTCCCCATGTCCCCCATGTCCCCCCATCACTTCATGTCCCCCCATGTCCCCCCATCACTTCATGTCCCCCGTGTCCCCGCAGCGTCCTGAGCTACTTGGGGGGCTGTGCTGGTTCCTGGCGCTGTGTCCCCATGTCCCCCATGTCCCCCATGTCCCCCTGTCCCCGCAGCGTCCTGAGCTACTTGGGGGGCTGTGCTGGTTCCTGGCGCTGTGTCCCCATGTCCCCCATGTCCCCCATGTCCCCCTGTCCCCGCAGTGTCCTGAGCTACGTGGGGGGGCTGTGCTGGTTCCTGGCGCTGGCGCTGCCCCCGCTGGCGCCGCGCACGCACATGTCGGAGAACGCCATGGGCTCCACCATGGTGGAGGAGCAGTTCCCGCTGGCGCAGCGCGCGCTCAACTACGCGCGGGACTTCGCGGCGCACAAGAGGAGAGCGGGGTGAGGGGCACGGGGGCTCGGGGGGGCTGGGGTGAGGGGTACGGGGGGCCGGGGGGGCTGGGGTGGGGGGCACGGGTCTCGGGGGGGCGTTGGGGTGAGGGGCATGGGGGCTCGGGGGGGCGTTGGGGTGAGGGGCATGGGGGGTCGGGGGGGCTGGGGTGGGGGGTACGGGGGGTCATGGGTCTGGGGTGGGGGGGTACGGGTGTTCGGGGGGGCATTGGGGTGAGGGGGGCTGGGGTGAGGGGGGGCGGGGGTGGGGGGCGCGGGGGCTCGGGGGGGCTGGGGTGGGGAGTACGGGGGCTCGGGGGGGCTGGGGTGGGGGGTGCGGGGGCTCGGGGGGGCGTTGGGGTGAGGGGCGCGGGGGGTCGGGGGGGCTGGGGTGGGGGGTATGGGAGTTCGGGGGGCATTGGGGTGAGGGGCACGGGGGGGTCGGGGGGGCTGGGGTGGGGGGCACGGGGGCTCGGGGGGGCTGGGGTGAGGGGCATGGGGGCTCGGGGGGGCTGGGGTGGGGGGCACGGGGGTTCGGGGGGGGCGTTTGGGTGAGGGGCACGGGGGCTCGGGGGGGCTGGGGTGGGGGGCACGGGGGTTCGGGGGGGCTGGGGTGGGGGGTACGGTGGTTCGGGGGGGCGTTGGGGTGAGGGGGGCTGGGGTGAGGGGCACGGGGCTCGGGGGGCGTTGGGGTGAGGGGGGGCACGGGGGCTCGGGGGGGCTGGGGTGGGGGGTACGGGGGTTCGGGGGGGCATTGGGGTGAGGGGCACGGGGGCTCGGGGGGGCTGGGGTGGGGGGTACGGGGGCTCGGGGGGGCTGGGCTGGGGGGGAGATATCGGGGTGAGATGGGGAGAATGGGGTGAGCAGGGAAGTGGGGTGAGGGGGGTGGAGGGGGCATGTGGGGTGAGATGGGGAAATTGGGGTGGGGGAATGTTGGGGAGGAGGGGGGAATGGGGAGAATGGGGGTGATGGGGGAATATTGGGGTGAGAGTGGGGAAAATGGGGTGAGAGGGGGATGAGGTGAGAGTGGGGGAGACATATGGGGGGTGGGGGGGAAATATTGGGGTGCCAGGAGGAAAACTGGGGGAGAATGGGGAATTGGGGTGGGGGCGGAATTGGGGTGAGAGCTGGGTGAGTATTGGGGGAGATGGGGAAATTGGGGTGGGGGAATGTTGGGGAGAGAGGGGGAATTGGGGGGAAAATGGGGGGAATTGGGAGAATGGGGGTGATGGGGGAATATTGGGGTGAGAGGGGGATGAGGTGAGAGTGGGGGAGACATATGGGGTGAGGGGGGGAAATATTGGGGTGCCAGGAGGAAAATTGGGGGAGAATGGGGAAATGGGGTGTGGGGGGAATTGGGGTGAGAGCGGGGTGAGAGCTGGGTGAGTATTCGGGGAGATGGGGAAATTGGGGTGGGGGAATATGGGGCAAGGGGGGGAATTGGGGTGAGGGGGAGAATATGGGGGTGATGGGGAAATGGGGTGGGGAGGGGATATTGGGGTGGGAGTGGGAAATATTGGGGTGAGAGTGGGAAATATTGGGGTGGGAGTGGGGGATCTGGAGTGAGAGGAGGGGGAATGGGGGAATGGGGAAATATTGGGGTGAGAGTAGGAAAATGGGATGTGGGGGAGATTGGGGTGAAAGAGAGGGGGGAAATGGGCTGAGAGTGGGGCCTGGGGGGAGAATGGGGGTGGTGGGGGAATATTGGGGTGAGAGTGGGAAAAATGGGGTGCGAGGGGGCATTTTTGAGCTGAAACGGGGATTTGGGCGCGGTACCAACGTTGGCAGTGAGGGTGTGGGAGCCCGGCCGGGACGCTTCAGCCCCCGCCGCTCTGGGTCCCCGTGCCCGTGGTGACAGGCGAGGGTCCCCGTGCCCGTGCTGGGGGTGACACAGGAGGGTCCCCGTGCCCGTGGTGACAGGCGAGGGTCCCCGTGCCCGTGGCGGTGGTGACGCGAGAGGGTCCCCGTGCCCGTGGTGACACAGGAGGGTCCCCGTGGTGGGGGTGACATGGGAAGGACCCCGTGGCGGTGGTGACGTGGGAGGGTCCCCATGCCCGTGGTGACACAGGAGGGTCCCCGTCCCCATGGCAGCGGTGACACAGGAGGGTCCCCGTCCCCATGGCAGCGGTGACACAGGAGGGTCGCCGTGGCAGGGGTGACAGGGGAGGGTCCCCATGCCCGTGGCGGTGGTGACACGGGAGGGTCCCCGTGGTGGTGGTGACACAGGAGGCTCCCCATGCCAGTGGTGATGGTGACACAGGAGGGTCCCCGTGCCAGTGGTGGTGGTGACACAGGAGGGTCCCCGTGCCCGTGGTGGTGGTGACAGGGGAGGGTTGCCGTGGCAGTGGTGACACAGGAGGGTCCCCGTGCCCGTGGCGATGGTGACACGGGAGCGTCCCCATGCCCGTGGTGGTGGTGACACGGGAGCGTCCCCATGCCCGTGGTGACACGGGAGGGTCCCCGTCCCCATGGCAGCGGTGACACAGGAGGGTCGTCGTGGCAGGGGTGACAGGGGAGGGTCCCCATGCCCGTGGCAGTGGTGACACAGGAGGGTCCCTGTGCCCGTGGCAGCAGTGACACAGGAGGGTCGCCATGGTGGGGGTGACACAGGAGGGTCCCCGTGCCCGTGGTGACACAGGAGGGTCCCCGTCCCCATGGCAGCGGTGACACAGGAGGGTCGTCGTGGCAGGGGTGACAGGGGAGGGTCCCTGTGCCCTTGCCCATGGTGACACGGGAGGGTCCCCGTGCCCGTGGCAGTGGTGACACAGGAGGGTCCCCGTGCCCGTGGCAGTGGTGACACAGGAGCATCCCCGTGCCTGTGGCAGTGGTGACGGGAGGGTTGCCGTGGTGGGGGTGACAGGGAAGGGTCGCCGTGGCGGTGGTGACATAGGAGTGTCCCCGTGCCCGTGGCAGTGGTGACAGGGGAGGGTCCCCGTGCCCGTGGCGGTGGTGACATGGGAGGGTCCCCGTGCCCGTGGTGACACGGGAGCGTCCCTGTGCCCGTGGCGGTGGTGACACGGGAGGGTCCCCATGCCCATGGCAGCGGTGACACAGAAGCGTCCCCGTGGCAGTGGTGACACGGGAGGGTCCCCATCCCCATGGCAGCGGTGACACAGGAGGGTCGCCGTGGCAGGGGTGACAGGGGAGGGTCCCCATGCCCGTGGCAGTGGTGACACAGGAGGGTCCCTGTGCTCGTGGCGGTCGTGACACGGGAGGGTCCCCGTGGTGGTGGTGACACGAGAGGGTCCCCATGCCTGTGGCAGTGGTGACACAGGAGGGTCCCCGTGCCAGTGGCAGTGGTGACAGGGGAGCGTCCCCGTGCCCGTGGTGACATGAGAGGGTCCCCATGCCCGTGGCAGTGGTGACACGGGAAGGTCCCCGTGCCCGTGGCGGTGGTGACACAGGAGGGTCCCTGTCCCCGTGGCGGTGGTGACAGGGGAGGGTCCCCGTGCCTGTGGCAGGGGTGACAGGGGAGGGTCTCTGTCCCCGTGCCTGTGGTGACAGGGGAAGGTCCCTGTCCCCATGGTGACAGGGGAGCGTCCCCGTGCCCGTGGTGACAGGGGAGGGTCCCCGTGGTGGGGGTGACATGGGAGGGTCCCCGTGCCCGTGGTGACAGGGGAGGGTCCCCGTGGTGGGGGTGACATGGGAGGGTCCCCGTGCCCGTGGTGACAGGGGAGGGTCCGCGTGCCCGTGGTGACAGGGCAGGGTCCCCGTGCCCGTGGTGAGGGGCAGGTCCCCCGTGGGTGTCCGCAGGGGCATGCCGGTGGGCTGGCTGCAGCAGACCATGTGGCAGGTGGGGCTGGAGGTCCACACGCAGCCCTTCTCGCGCACGCTGCCCTTCCCCGACGAGGCGCGCGAGCGATACGTGAGTGCACCCCCGGACCCCCCGACGGGCTCACTGTGCCCTGCGCCCCATCCTGAGCCCCCTCATCCTGAGCCCTGTGCCCCCCTGCACCCCCGTCCTGCGCCCCATCCTGAGCCCTGTGCCCCCCTGCACCCCCGTCCTGCGCCCCATCCTGAGCTCCCTGTGCCCCATCCTGAGCTCCCTGCACCCCATCCTGAGCCTTGTGCCCCATCCTGAGGCCCCTGCGCCCCATCCTGAGCCCTGTGCCCCCCTGCACCCCATCCTGCGCCCCATCCTGAGCCCCCTGCGCCCCATCCTGTGCCCCCTCATCCTGAGCCCTGTGCCCCCCTGCACCCCATCCTGCGCCCCATCCTGAGCCCCCTGCGCCCCATCCTGAGCCCCCTCATCCTGAGCCCTGTGCCCCCCTGCACCCCCGTCCTGCGCCCCATCCTGAGCCCTGTGCCCCCCTGCGCCCCATCCTGCGCCCCTTCCTGAGCTCCCTGTGCCCCATCCTGAGCTCCCTGCACCCCATCCTGAGCCCCCTGCGCCCCATCCTGAGCCCTGTGCCCCCCTGCACCCCATCCTGCGCCCCATCCTGAGCCCCCTGCGCCCCATCCTGTGCCCCCTCATCCTGAGCCCTGTACCCCCCTGCACCCCATCCTGCGCCCCATCCTGAGCCCCCTGCGCCCCATCCTGTGCCCCCTCATCCTGAGCCCTGTGCCCCCCTGCACCCCCGTCCTGCGCCCCATCCTGAGCCCTGTGCCCCCCTGCACCCCATCCTGCGCCCCATCCTGAGCCCCCTGCGCCCCATCCTGAGCCCCCTCATCCTGAGCCCTGTGCCCCCCTGCACCCCCATCCTGCGCCCCATCCTGAGCCCTGTGCCCCCCTGCGCCCCATCCTGCGCCCCTTCCTGAGCTCCCTGTGCCCCATCCTGAGCCCCCTGCACCCCATCCTGAGCCACCTGCACCCCCATCCTGAGCTCCCTGCACCCCATCCTGTGCCCCCTTATCCTGAGCCCTGTGCCCCCCTGCGCCCCATCCTGCGCCCCATCCTGCGCCCCATCCTGAGCTCCCTGCACCCCATCCTGAGCTCCCTGCGCCCCATCCTGAGCTCCCTGCACCCCATCCTGTGCCCCCTCATCCTGAGCCCTGTGCCCCCCTGCACCCCATCCTGCGCCCCATCCTGAGCCCCCTGCGCCCCATCCTGAGCCCCCTCATCCTGAGCCCTGTGCCCCCCTGCACCCCCGTCCTGCGCCCCATCCTGAGCCCTGTGCCCCCCTGCACCCCCGTCCTGCGCCCCATCCTGAGCCCCCTGCACCCCATCCTGAGCCCCCTGCACCCCATCCTGAGCCCCCTGCGCCCCATCCTGTGCCCCCCTGCACCCCCATCCTGCGCCCCATCCTGAGCCCCCTGCGCCCCATCCTGTGCCCCCTTATCCTGAGCCCTGCGCCCCCCCTGCACCCCCATCCTGCGCCCCATCCTGAGCTCCCTGCACCCCATCCTGAGCCTTGTGCCCCATCCTGAGCCCTGTTTGCCCCCATCCTGAGCCCTGTGCACCCCCATCCTGAGTCCTGTGCACCCTGCACCCCATCCTGAGCCCTGTGCCCCCCTGCACCCCCATCCTGAGCTCTGCACCCCATCCTGAGCTCTGCACCCCATCCTGAGCCCTGTGCCCCCTGCACCCCCATCCTGAGCCCTGTGCACCCCATCCTGAGCCCTGCGCCCCATCCTGAGCCCTGTGCCCCCCTGCACCCCCATCCTGCACCCCATCCTGAGCCCTGCACCCCATCCTGAGCCCTGCGCCCCATCCTGAGCCCTGCGCCCCATCCTGAGCCCTGTGCCTCCCCCCTGCCCCCCCATCCTGAGCCCTGCACCCCCCTGCACCCCCATCCTGAGCCCCCTGCACCCCCTGCACCCCCATCCTGAGCCCTGCACCCCCTGTGCCCCATCCTGAGCCCTGTGCCTCCCCTCTGCCCCCCCATCCTGAGCCCTGCACCCCCTGCACCCCCATCCTGAGCCCCCTGCACCCCGTCCTGAGCCCTGCACCCCCTGTGCCCCATCCTGAGCCCTGTGCCTCCCCCCTGCCCCCCCATCCTGAGCCCTGCACCCCCATCCTGAGCCCTGCACCCCCATCCTGAGCCTCTGCACCCCATCCTGAGCCCTGCGCCCCATCCTGAGCCCTGTGCCCCCTGCACCCCCATCCTGAGCCCTGTGCACCCCCATCCTGAGCCCTGTGCACCCTGCACCCCATCCTGAGCCCTGTGCCCCCCTGCACCCCCATCCTGAGCTCTGCACCCCATCCTGAGCTCTGCACCCCATCCTGAGCCCTGTGCACCCCCATCCTGAGCCCTGTGCACCCCCATCCTGAGCCCTGTGCCTCCCCCTGTTCCCCCATCCTGAGCCCTGCGCCCCCTCCTGAGCCCTGTGCCCCCTGCACCCCATCCTGAGCCCTGTGCCCCCTGCACCCCATCCTGAGCCCTGTTCGCCCCCATCCTGAGCGCTGTGCCCCCTGCATCCCATCCTGAGCCCTGTGCACCCCCATCCTGAGCACTGTGTCCCCCTGCACCCCCATCCCAAGCTGGGGCGCTCCCTGTGCACACGCAGCGCCCCATACCCCCCATGGGGTCCTTGTGCCCCCTCCAAGACCCCTCCCGGCCCACGGGACCCCTGTCCCCACAGATGGTGTCAGACACCAGTGTGTACGGGATCCTGTGGGTCCCCAGGGTGTCCCTGACCCCCCTGACCCCCCCATATCCCCAAAGATGGTGTCGGGCACCAACGTGTTTGGGATCCTGTGGGTCCCTGGGGGTCCCTGTGTCCCCTTGATCCCCCATTCTCCCCGTATCCCCACAGATGGTGTCGGGCACCAACGTGTTTGGGATCCTGTGGGTCCCCAGGGGTTCCTGTGCCCCCTTGACCCCCCATTCTCCCCGTATCCCCACAGATGGTGTCGGGCACCAATGTGTTTGGGATCCTGTGGGTCCCCAGGGTGTCCCTGAGCCCCCCATATCCCCACAGATGGTGTCGGGCACCAACGTGTTTGGGATCCTGTGGGTCCCCAGGGTGTCCCTGACCCCCCTGACCCCCCATTCTCCCCGTATCCCCACAGATGGTGTCGGGCACCAACGTGTTTGGGATCCTGTGGGTCCCCAGGGTGTCCCTGACCCCCCTGACCCCCCCATATCCCCACAGATGGTGTCGGGCACCAACGTGTTTGGGATCCTGTGGGTCCCTGGGGGTCCCTGTACCCCCTTGACCCCCCATTCTCCCCGTATCCCCACAGATGGTGTCGGGCACCAACGTGTACGGGATCCTGCGTGCCCCCCGCGGGGCCAGCACCGAGGCGCTGGTGCTGAGCGCCCCGTGCAGCGAGGGGGCCGCACAACCACCAGGCGCTGGGGCTGCTGCTGGCGCTGGCCGCGCACTTCAGGGGTGAGCACGGGCTGCCGGGCCACGTGCCGGGGACCCTGGGCTGGGGGGCACGGGGAGAGCTGGCACCCGCCCGCCTCTGGCCTGGGGGGACGGTGGTTGGGGGGCAGGATGGCGAGGGTTCTGCTGGGACTGGGCTGTGCTGGGACAGGGACTGGGCTTTGCCAGGACAGGGCTTGGGCTTTACTGGGGGAACAGGGCTTGGGCTTTGCCAGGACAGGGCTTGGGCTTTGCCAGGACAGGGCTTGAGCTTTGCCAGGACAGGGCTTGGGCTTTGCCAGGACAGGGCTTGGGCTTTGTCAAAACAGGGCTTGGGCTTTGCCAAGAGAGGGCTTGGGCTTTGCCAGGACAGGGCTTGGGCTTTGCCAAGAGAGGGCTGGGCTTTGCCAAGAGAGGGCTTGGGCTTTGCCAAGAGAGGGCTTGGGCTTTGCCAAGAGAGGGCTTGGGCTTTGCCAAGAGAGGGCTGGGCTTTGCCAAGAGAGGGCTTGGGCTTTGCCAGGACAGGGCTTGGGCTTTGCCAGGACAGGGCTTGGGCTTTACGGGGGCAGGGCTTGGGCTTTACTGGGGCAGGGCTTGGGCTTTGCCAGGACAGGGCTTGGGCTTTGCCAGGACAGGGCTTGGGCTTTGCCAGGACAGGGCTTGGGCTTTGCCAGGACAGGGCTTGAGCTTTGCCAGGACAGGGCTTGGGCTTTGCCAGGACAGGGCTTGGGCTTTGTCAAAACAGGGCTTGGGCTTTGCCAAGAGAGGGCTTGGGCTTTGCCAGGACAGGGCTTGGGCTTTGCCAAGAGAGGGCTGGGCTTTGCCAAGAGAGGGCTTGGGCTTTGCCAAGAGAGGGCTTGGGCTTTGCCAAGAGAGGGCTTGGGCTTTGCCAAGAGAGGGCTGGGCTTTGCCAAGAGAGGGCTTGGGCTTTGCCAGGACAGGGCTTGGGCTTTGCCAGGACAGGGCTTGGGCTTTACGGGGGCAGGGCTTGGGCTTTACTGGGGCAGGGCTTGGGCTTTGCCAGGACAGGGCTTGGGCTTTGCCAGGACAGGGCTTGGGCTTTACGGGGGCAGGGCTTGGGCTTTGCCAGGACAGGGCTTGGGCTTTGCCAGGACAGGGCTTGGGCTTTGCCAGGACAAGGTTTGGGCTTTGCCGTGACAGGGCTTGGGCTTTACTGGGGCAGGGACTGAGCTTTGCCAGGACAGGGCTTGGGCTTTGCTGGGGCTGTGCTGAGTTTTGCTGGGGCTTTGCCGGGACAGGGCTTGGGCTTTGCTGGGGCTGTGCTGAGTTTTGCTGGGGCTTCGATGGGACAGGGACTGGGCTTTGGTGAGACAGGGACTGGGCTTTGCTGGGGGTTTGCTGGGACAGGGACTGGGCTTTGCTGGGGGTTTACTGGGACAGGGACTGGGCTTTGCTGGGGGTTTGCTGGGACAGGGACTGGGCTTTGCTGGGGCTGTGCCAGGTTTTGGTGGGGCAGGAACTAGTGTTTGCTGGGGCTGTGCTAAGCTTTGCCGGGGCCTTGCTAGAGCAGGGACTGGGCTTTGGTGGGGCAGGGACTGGGCTTTGCTAGAGCAAGGGCTGGGCTTTGGTGGGGCAGGGACTGGGCTTTGGTGGGGCAGGGACTGGGCTTTGGTGGGGCAGGGACTGGGCTTTGGTGGGGCAGGGACTGGGCTTTGCTAGAGCAAGGACTGGGCTTTACTGGGAGGGCAGGGACTAGGCTTTGGTGGGGCAGGGACTGGGCTTTGATGGGGCTTTGGTGGGCTGGGACTGGGCTTTACTGGGGCAGAAACTCGGCTTTGTTGGGGCTTGGGCTTTGCTGGGGCAGGGACTGGGCTGTGCCGGGTTTTGTTTTGGCAGCGCATGGGCTTTGCTGGGGCTTTACTAGAGCAGGGACTGGGCTTTACTGGGGCTATGCCAGGCTTTGGTGATGCAGAAACTAGGCTTTGCTGGGGCCGTGCTGAGCTTTGCTGGGGCTTTACTAGGGCAGGGACTGGACTTTGTTGGGGCTTTCCTAGGGCAGGCACTGGGTTTTGCTGGGGGGGGCATGGACTGTGGGCTTTGTTGGGTCACGGGCTGAGCTTTACAGGGGCTGTGCCAGGCTTTGGTGAGGCAGGAGCTAGGCTTTGCTGGGGCTGTGCTGAGCTTTGCTGGGACTTTGTTGGGCCAGGAACTGGACTTTACTGCGGCAGGGACTGGGCTTTGGTGGGGGGGCAGGCACGGGGTTTTGCTGGGGGGGCATGGACTGTGGGCTTCTTTGGGTCATGGACTGAGCTTTACTGGGGCTGTGCCAGGCCTTGGTGAGGCAGGAGCTAGGCTTTGCTGGGGCTGTGCTGAGCTTTGCTGGGACTTTGTTGGGCCAGGAACTGGACTTCACTGCGGCAGGAACTGGACTTTGCTGGGGGGGCCAGGGACTGGGCTTTGCTCGGGGGGGCAGGGACTGGGCTTTCTTGGGTCATGGGCTGAGCTTTACAGGGGCTGTGCCAGGCTGTGCCGGGCCAGGAACTGGGCTGTGCCGGGCCAGGAACTGGGCTGTGCCGGGCCAGGAACTGGGCTGTGCCGGGCCAGGAACTGGGCTTTGTTGGGCCAGGGACTGGGCTTTGCTCGGGGGGGCAGGGACTGGGCTTTCTTGGGTCATGGGCTGAGCTTTACAGGGGCTGTGCCAGGCTTTGCCGGGCCAGGAACTGGGCTTTGCCGGGCCAGGAACTGGGCTTTGCCGGGCCAGGAACTGGGCTTTGCCGGGCCAGGAACTGGGCTGTGCCGGGCCAGGGACTGGGCTTTGCTCGGGGGGGCAGGGACTGGGCTTTCTTGGGTCATGGGCTGAGCTTTACAGGGGCTGTGCCAGGCTTTGCTGGGCCAGGAACTGGGCTTTGCTGGGCCAGGAACTGGGCTTTGCTGGGCCAGGAACTGGGCTTTGCTGGGCCAGGAACTGGGCTTTGTTGGGCCAGGAACTGGACTTTACTGCGGCAGGGACTGGACTTTGCTGGGGGGGGCAGGGACTGGGTTTTGCTGGGGGGGGCAGGGACTGGGCTTTGTTGGGTCATGGGCTGAGCTTTACAGGAGCTGTGCCAGGCTTTGCTGTGCCAGGCTGTGCCGGGCCAGGAACTGGGCTGTGCTGGGCCAGGTCCTGCCTGGCACAGCCACCGCGTTGTCCCCAGGCCAGATCTACTGGGCCAAGGACATCATCTTCCTGGTGAACGAGCACGACCTGCTGGGCATGGAGGCCTGGCTGGAGGCGTACCACGGCGTCAACCTCACCGGTGAGGGGCGCGGGGGCCGCGGTCGCGCCGGGGGGCTGCCGGCGCTGACGCCGCCGTGTCCCCGCAGAGGTGCAGTCCTCGGGGACGCCGGGCCGCGCCGGCGCCATCCAGGCGGCCATCGCGCTGGAGCTGAGCAGTGACGTGGTGACCAGCTTGGACGTGGCCGTGGAGGGGCTGAACGGGCAGCTGCCCAACCTCGACCTGCTCAACCTCTTCCACGCCTTCTGCCAGAAGAACGGGCTGCTCTGCACCATCCAGGGCAAGGTGGGACCTGCGGCTGTCGCACCGGGGCCACCGTGGCCTGCCTGGTGTGGCCAGGGGACCGGGGCAGTGACCAGCGCTGTGCTGGGACCTGGGGGGGCCAAACCTG
This sequence comes from Columba guinea, assembly GCA_032206185.1. NCBI lineage: Eukaryota > Metazoa > Chordata > Aves > Columbiformes > Columbidae > Columba > Columba guinea. The sequence continues at coordinate 404,464 of JAVLUU010000244.1, read as the reverse complement.
AACCCTGGGGTCCCCTCACGTCAAGAAACCCTTGAGGTGCTGGAGCGAGTGGAGAGAAGGGAGCGGAGCTGCTGAGGGGCTGGAGCACAAGTGTGATGGAGACTGAGGGACCTGGGGGTTCAGCTGGAGAACAGGAGCTGAGGGGAGACCTTCTGATCTCTGAACTGCCTGAAAGGAGCTTGGAGCCAGGGGGGTCGGGCTCTGCTCCCCAGGAACAAGCGCCAGGAGCAGAGGAAACGGCCTCAAGTTGCGCCAGGGGAGGTTGAGGTTGGATGTGGGAACAATTTCTTCCCCAAAGGGCTGTGGGGCATTGAACAGGCTGCCCAGGGCAGTGCTGGAGTCACCAGCCCTGGAGGGCTGGACAGACGGACATGAGGTTCTCAGGACGTGGGGCAGGGACAGGGCGGGTTGTGATTGGACTCAGTGATGTTGAGGGACTCTGTCGCAGGGGGACGTGGTGACGCAGTGACACAGTGACATGGTGACGCAGTGACACAGTGACGTGGTGACGCAGTCATGCAGTGACACAGTGACGTGGTGACACAGGGGTGCAGTGACATGGTGATGCAGTGACACGGTGATGCAGTGACACAGTGACGTGTTGACGCAGTGATGCAGTGACACGGTGATACAGTGACACAGTGACATGGTGACACAGTGATGTGTTGACACGGTGATTTGGTGACACAGTGATGCAGTGACATGGTGACACAGTGACACGGTGGTGTGGTGACGCAGTGACACAGTGATATGGTGACACGGTGACATGGTGATGCAGTGACATGGTGACATGGTGATGTAGAGACGCGGTGACACGGTGACACATTGACATGGTGATGCAGTGACACGCTGACGTGACATGGTGACGTGGTGATGTAGTGACGCAGTGATGTGGTGATGCGGTGACGCAGTGACGTGGTGATGTAGTGACATGGTGACACAGTGACGCGGTGACACAGTGACATGGTGATGCAGTGACACAGTGACACGGTGATGTAGTGACACAGTGACACGGTGATGCGGTGACACGGTGATGCGGTGACACAGTGATGTGCCACAGTGATGTGACGCGGTGACGCAGTGACGCGGTGACACGGTGACGCAGTGACACGGTGACGCGGTGACATGGTGATGTGCCACAGTGATGTGACGCAGTGACACAGTGACACGGTGACACAGTGACATGGTGACACAGTGACACGGTGACGCGGTGATGCAGTGGCGCGGTGACGCAGTGATGCAGTGACACAGTGATGTGGTGATGCGGCGACGCAGTGACACGGTGATGTGGTGACGCAATGATGCAGTGACATGGTGACGCAATGACATGGTGACGTGGTGATGCAGTGACATGGCAACACGGTGACGCAGTGACACAGTGATGTGGTGACACGGTGACGCAGTGACGCGGTGACGCGGTGACACGGTGACGCAGTGACGCGGTGACGTGGTGACATGGTGACGCAGTGACGTGGTGACATGGTGACGCAGTGACGTGGTGACATGGTGATGCAGTGACAGGGTGACGTGGTGATTCGGTGACGCGGTGACGCAGTGACATGGTGACGCAGTGACACAGTGACACAGTGACGCAGTGACGTGGTGACACGGTGATGCAGTGACATGGTGACACGGTGATGTGGTGGCACAGTGACACAGTGATGCAGTGACACGGTGACATGGTGACGCAGTGATGCAGTGACGTGGTGACACGGTGATGCAGTGACGTGGTGACACGGTGATGCAGTGACATGGTGACACGGTGGCGCAGTGACACGGTGGCGCGGTGACACGGTGACACAGTGACGCAGTGACGTGGTGACACGGTGATTCGGTGACACGGTGACGCGGTGACACGGTGACGTGGTGACGCGGTGGCACAGTGACGCGGTGACACGGTGACGCAGTGATGCAGTGACATGGTGACATGGTGATTCGGTGACATGGTGATGTGGTGGCACAGTGACACGGTGACGCAGTGACACGGTGACGCGGTGACACGGTGATGCAGTGACATGGTGACATGGTGATTCGGTGACACGGTGATGTGGCACAGTGACACGGTGACGCAGTGACGTGGTGACACGGTGATGCGGTGACATGGTGACGTGGTGATTCGGTGACACGGTGATGTGGTGGCACAGTGACACGGTGACGCAGTGACGTGGTGACACGGTGACGCAGTGACGTGGTGACACGGTGACGCAGTGACGTGGTGACATGGTGATTCGGTGACACGGTGATGTGGCACAGTGACACGGTGACGCAGTGACGCGGTGACACGTTGACGCGGTGACACGGTGACGCAGTGACACGGTGATGCAGTGACATGGTGACACGGTGATTCGGTGACACGGTGATGTGGTGGCACAGTGACGCAGTGACACGGTGACACGGTGACGCAGTGATGCAGTGACGTGGTGACACGGTGATGCAGTGACGTGGTGACACGGTGATGCAGTGACATGGTGACACGGTGGCGCAGTGACACGGTGACACGGTGACACGGTGACGCGGTGACGTGGTGACGCGGTGACACGGTGATTCGGTGACACGGTGACGTGGCACGGTGACGCGGTGACACCGTGACGCAGTGACACGGTGACGCAGTGACGCAGTGACACGGTGACACAGTGATGCAGTGACATGGTGATTCGGTGACACGGTGATGTGGTGGCACAGTGACACGATGACGCAGTGACACGGTGACGCAGTGACACGGTGACGCGGTGACGCAGTGACACGGTGACGCGGTGACGCGGTGACACAGTGATGCAGTGACATGGTGACATGGTGATTCGGTGACACGGTGATGTGGCACAGTGACACGGTGACGCAGTGACGTGGTGACATGGTGATGCGGTGACATGGTGACGTGGTGATTCGGTGACACGGTGATGTGGCACAGTGACACGGTGACGCAGTGACGTGGTGACACGGTGATGCGGTGACATGGTGACGTGGTGATTCGGTGACACGGTGATGTGGTGGCACAGTGACACGGTGACGCGGTGACGCAGTGACACGGTGACGCAGTGACGCGGTGACACGGTGACGCAGTGACGCGGTGACACGGTGACGCAGTGACGCAGTGACGTGGTGACATGGTGATTCGGTGACACGGTGATGTGGTGGCACAGTGACACGGTGGCGCAATGACACGGTGACGCAGTGACGTGCTGACATGGTGATGCAGTGACATGGTGACGCAGTGACATGGTGACGCAGTGACACGGTGACGCAGTGACACGGTGACACGGTGATGCAGTGACACGGCGATGTGGTGGCACAGTGACACGGTGATGCAGTGACACGGTGACGCAGTGACATGGTGACATGGTGATTCGGTGACACGGTGATGTGGTGGCACGGTGACACGGTGACGCAGTTACACGGCGATGTGGTGGCACAGTGACACGGTGACGCAGTGACGCAGTGACACGGTGACGCAGTGACGTGGTGACACGGTGACGCAGTGACATGGTGACGTGGTGATTCGGTGACACGGTGATGTGGGGGCACAGTGACACGGTGACGCAGTGACACGGTGACGCAGTGACACGGTGACGCAGTGACATGGTGACACGGTGACACGGTGATTCGGTGACACGGCGATGTGGTGGCACAGTGACACGGTGACGCAGTGACACGGTGACGTGATTCGGTGACACGGTGATGTGGTGGCACAGTGACACGGTGACGCAGTGACACGGTGACGCAGTGACATGGTGACACGGTGATTCGGTGACACGGCGATGTGGTGGCACAGTGACACGGTGACGCAGTGACATGGTGACACGGTGATTCGGTGACACGGCGATGTGGTGGCACGGTGACACGGTGACGCAGTGCCCCGGTGCCCTGTCCCGCAGCTGCCGCGCTCGGACTGGGACTCGGTCCCCGGGTACCTGCACAGCCTGCAGACGCTGCTGCTCATGGTGCTGGCGCAGGCCTCGGGGCAGCCGCGCGGCGACCACGGGCTGTTCCTGCGCTACCGCATCGAGGCCATCACCCTGCGCGGCATCAACAGCTTCCGCCAGTACAAGTACGACATGGCCACCGTGGGCAAGTGAGTACGGGGGGTCGCGGGGGGCCCCGGGGGTGCCGGCAGACCCCTGGCCGCTCCGCTGCCCGCAGGACGCTGGAGGGAATGTTCCGGAAGCTCAACAACCTCCTGGAGCGCCTGCACCAGTCCTACTTCTTCTACCTGCTGCCCTCGCTGTCCCGCTTCGTCTCCATCGGCGTCTACATGCCGGCCTTCGGCCTCCTGCTCCTCGTCCTCATCCTCAGGATATCCTTGTGCTTCACGGGCCCGGGGGGACACGGGGACGCAGGTTTTAGTGGCGATGGCTTCGGACTAAACCAGGGAGATTTAGGCTGGGTATCGGAATTCCCAAGGTCCAACCTCAGCCTTCATACGACACTATAAACAGCACCGAGTTAAGTATCGTAGGTTCGTTATAAAGATGCAGGTTTGCCGGTTCTACGCACGAAAAAGCCGGAGAGGAGCTGTTCTGCTCAAATGTTCTGGTTAATGGGAAAAATCGTGTGGTTATTTGTGCAGGAAGGGAAATACCATCGTAAATAATAGCGCCCTGAAACGATAGCATCCTAACAAATATTGCCCTGAAACAATAGCATCCTAAAAAATACCACCCTGAAACAATATTGTCCTGAAACAATAGCATCCTAACAAATATTGCCCTGAAACAATATTGTCCTGAAACAATAGCATCCTAAAAAATACCACCCTGAAACAATATTGTCCTAAAAAGTATTGTCCTGGAAATATCACCCTAAAAACACCCCTCTAGTAGATGTTAATGTTGATGCTTTTAGTGCCAGATTGCGGATCTGGAGAGTTTTTCTGGAGGTTGGATAAAGCAGCTGACAACAAAGGGCTTGATGGGGAAGGAGGGACAGAGATTTCAGTAGCGATGGGACGGGGGGTGATGGTTTTGAGCTGAAACAGGGAGATTGGGGTGATATAAGGGGTTGTTGTGGTGAGGGTGGTGAGAGCCCAGCCCGGTACCCGGAGCGGTGGTAGATGAACCATCCCTGGGACACCCCAGGCCAGGCTGGACGGGGCTCTGAGCACCCTGAGCTGGTGGGATGTCCCTGGGGGTGCACCGGGTGACCTTCGGGGGTCCCATCGCCCCAAAGCTTTCCGTGGTTCTGTGGTCGTGCTGGGCGCGGGGGGGGCTGGGGGTGTCCGCCTCCCCGGCTGCTTTCCCTGACCGCCACGCGCTGGACCTGTGGCTGAAGCTCAGCAGGAGCGAGCCGGGCGGCGCCGAGCGGCTCTGGGACGGGGACCGGGCGCCCGGGGAGGTGAGAACCGCGACCCCCCCGCCGCTGGGGTCCCCCCCTGTTCCCCTGACCCCCCCCCTGTTCCCCTGACGCCCCCCTGTTCCCCTGACGCCCCCCTGTTCCCCTGACCCCCCCCATCCCCTGACCACCTGTGTACCCTGATCCCCCCCCGCTGTGCTCCCTGACCCCCCACCCTGTGTTCCCTGACCCCCCACCCTGTGTTCCCTGACCCCCCACCCTGTGTTCCCTGACTCCCCCGTGCTCTCTGCCCCCCCTCCCCGTGCTCTCTGCCCCCCCTCCCCGTGCTCTCTGCCCCCCCTCCCCGTGTTCCCTGACCCCTCCCCGTGTTCCCTGACCCCCCCCCGTGTTCCCTGACCCCCCCCCGTGTTCCCTGACCCCCCCCCGTGTTCCCTGACCCCCCCCCGTGTTCCCTGCCCCCCCCCGTGTTCTCTGCCCCCCCCCCGTGTTCTCTGCCCCCCCCCCGTGTTCTCTGCCCCCCCCCGTGCTCTCTGCCCCCCCCCGTGCTCTCTGCCCCCCCCCCCGTGCTCTCTGCCCCCCCCGTGCTCTCTGCACCCCCCGTGCTCTCTGCCCCCCCACGTGCTCTCTGCCCCCCCCCGTGCTCTCTGCCCCCCCCGGTGCTCTCTGCCCCCCCCCGTGCTCTCTGCCCCCTCCCCGTGCTCTCTGCCCCCTCCCCGTGCTCTCTGCCCCCTCCCCGTGCTCTCTGCCCCCCCTCCCCGTGCTCTCTGCCCCCCCCGCCGTGCTCTCTGCCCCCGCTCCCCGTGCTCTCTGCCCCCGCTCCCCGTGCTCTCTGCCCCCCCCCCGTGCTCTCTGCCCCCCCCCCGTGCTCTCTGCCCCCCCCGTGCTCTCTGCCCCCCCCCGTGCTCTCTGCCCCCCCCCCGTGCTCTCTGCCCCCCCCCCGTGCTCTCTGCCCCCCCCGTGCTCCCTGACCCCCCGCCCCGTGCCCCATGCTCTCTGCCCCCCCCGCCCCGTGCTCTCTGCCCCCCCCCGTGCTCTCTGCCCCCCCCGTGCTCTCTGCGCCCCCCCCGTGCTCTCTGCGCCCCCCCCGTGCTCTCTGCGCCCCCCCCGTGCTCTCTGCGCCCCCCCCGTGCTCTCTGCGCCCCCCCGTGCTCTCTGCCCCCTCCCCGTGCTCTCTGCCCCCTCCCCGTGCTCTCTGCGCCCCCCCCGTGCTCTCTGCGCCCCCCCGTGCTCTCTGCCCCCCCCGTGCTCTCTGCCCCCCCCGTGCTCTCTGCCCCCTCCCCGTGCTCCCTGAGCCCCCCCCCCGTGCTCTCTGCCCCCCGGTGTTCCCCGACCCCCACCGTGTTCCCGACCACCCCCCTGTCCCCTGACCCCCCCCCCGTGTCCCCTGAACCCCCCCCGTGTCCCCTGAACCCCCCCCGTGTCCCCTGAACCCCCCCCGTCCCCTGAAACCCCCCCGTTCCCTGAACCCCCCCCATTCCCTGACCCCCCCCGTTCCCTGACCCCCGTGTCCCCTGAACCCCCCATGTTCACTGACCACCCCCCCTGTGTTCCCCGACCCCCCCCCGTGTTCCCTGACCGCTGCCCGTTCCCTGAACCCACCCATGTCCCCCCGAACCCCGTGTTCCCTGACCCCCGTGTCCCCCCGAACCCCCCGTGTCCCCCGAACCCCCCGTGTTCCCTGACCCCCATGTCCCCCGAACCCCCCGTGTTCCCTGACCCCCCATGTCCCCCAAACCCCCCGTGTTCCCTGACCCCCATGTCCCCCGAACCCCCCGTGTTCCCTGACCCCCCGTGTCCCCCAAACCCCCCGTGTTCCCTGACCCCCATGTCCCCCGAACCCCCCGTGTTCCCTGACCCCCCGTGTCCCTGACCCCCCCGTGTTCCCGCAGGAGCCGCAGCCGGGGCTGCTGGCGCTGGTGCCGCCGGTGCTGATCTGCCACGCCGCCGGCGTCGCCCTCTACTACCTGCCGGTGCTGGGGCAGCACGTGGCCACCCAGCACTTCCCCGTGTCCGAGGCCGAAGCCGTCGTGCTCACCCTCATCGCCATCTACGTGGCCGGCATGGCCCTGCCCCACAGCACGCACCGGTGACTGTCACCCCTGGCCCCATGGGGCTCATTGTCACCCTCCTGACCCCATGGGGCTGATTGTCACCCTCCTGTCCCATGGAGCTTGGATCCCCTGTCCCCATGGGGCTGATTGTCACCCTCCTGTCCCCGGGGGGCTGATTGTCACCCTCCTGTCCCATGGAGCTTGGATCCCCTGTCCCCATGGGGCTGACTGTCACCCTCCTGTCCCCATGGGGCTGATTGTCACCCTCCTGTCCCCAGGGGGCTGATTGTCACCCTCCTGTCCCATGGAGCTTGGATCCCCTGTCCCCATGGGGCTGATTGTCACCCTCCTGTCCCCGGGGGGCTGATTGTCACCCTCCTGTCCCATGGAGCTTGGGTCCCCTGTCCCCATGGGGCTGATTGTCACCCTCCTGTCCCCAGGGGGCTGATTGTCACCCTCCTGTCCCATGGAGCTTGGATCCCCTGTCCCCATGGGGCTGATTGTCACCCTCCTGAGCCCATGGGGCTGATTGTCACCCTCCTGTCCCATGGAGCTTGGATCCCCTGTCCCCAGGGGGCTGACTGTCACCCTCCTTTCCCCGTGGGGCTGACTGTCACCCTCCTGTCCCTGGGGGGCTGACTGTCCCCCTGTCTCCATGGGGCTGTCACCCTGCTATCCCTGCAGGGCTGTTTGTCACCCTCCTGTCCCCGGGGGGCTGACTGTCACCCTCTTGTCCCCATGGGGCTGATCGTCCCCCTGTCTCCATGGGGCTGTCACCCTGCTATCCCAGCAGGGCTGATTGTCACCCTCCTGTCCCCATGGGGCTGATTGTCACCCTGCTGTCCCTGCAGGGCTGATTGTCACCCTCTGTCCCCGTGGGGCTTATTGTCCCCCCCAGTCCCTGTGGGGCTGCTTGTTCCCCCCCTGTCTCTATGGGGCTGATTGTCACCCTCCTGTCCCATGGAGCTTGGATCCCCTATCCCCATGGGGCTGATTGTCACCCTCCTGTCCCCATGGGGCTGATTGTCACCCTCCTGTCCCCGGGGGGCTGATTGTCACCCTCCTGTCCCCGGGGGGCTGATTGTCACCCTCCTGTCCCATGGAGCTTGGATCCCCTGTCCCCATGGGGCTGATTGTCACCCTCCTGTCCCCGGGGGGCTGATTGTCACCCTCCTGTCCCATGGAGCTTGGATCCCCTATCCCCATGGGGCTGACTGTCACCCTCCTGTCCCCATGGGGCTGATTGTCACCCTCCTGTCCCCGGGGGGCTGATTGTCACCCTCCTGTCCCATGGAGCTTGGATCCCCTATCCCCATGGGGCTGATTGTCACCCTCCTGTCCCCATGGGGCTGATTGTCACCCTCCTGTCCCCGGGGGGCTGATTGTCACCCTCCTGTCCCCGGGGGGCTGATTGTCACCCTCCTGTCCCATGGAGCTTGGATCCCCTGTCCCCATGGGGCTGATTGTCACCCTCCTGTCCCCGGGGGGCTGATTGTCACCCTCCTGTCCCATGGAGCTTGGATCCCCTATCCCCATGGGGCTGATTGTCACCCTCCTGTCCCCATGGGGCTGATTGTCACCCTCCTGTCCCCGGGGGGCTGATTGTCACCCTCCTGTCCCATGGAGCTTAGATACCCTGTCCCCATGGGGCTGATTGTCACCGTCCTTTCCCCATGGGGCTGATCGTCCCCCTGTCTCCATGGGGCTGTCACCCTGCTATCCCTGCAGGGCTGATTGTCACCCTCCTGTCCCCATGGGGCTGATTGTCACCCTCCTGTCCCATGGAGCTTGGGTCCCCTGTCCCCATGGGGCTGATTGTCACCCTCCTGACCCCATGGGGCTGATTGTCACCCTCCTGTCCCATGGAGCTTGGATCCCCTGTCCCTGGGGGGCTGACTGTCACCCTCCTTTCCCCGTGGGGCTGACTGTCACCCTCCTGTCCCCGGGGGGCTGACTGTCCCCCTGTCTCCATGGGGCTGTCACCCTGCTATCCCTGCAGGGCTGATTGTCACCCTGCTATCCCTGCAGGGCTGATTGTCACCCTCCTGTCCCATGGAGCTTGGGTCCCCTGTCCCCATGGGGCTGATTGTCACCCTCCTGACCCCATGGGGCTGATTGTCACTCTGCTATCCCTGCAGGGCTGATTGTCACCCTCCTGTCCCCATGGAGCTTGGGTCCCCTGTTCCCATGGGGCTGACTGTCACCCTCCTGTCCCTGTGGGTCTGACTGTCACTCTCCTGTCCCCTTGGGGCTGATCATCCCCCTGTCTCCATGGGGCTGTCACCCTGCTATCCCTGCAGGGCTGTTTGTCACCCTCCTGTCCCCATGGGGCTGATTGTCACCCTGCTATCCCTGCATGGCTGATTGTCACCCTCTGTCCCTGTGGGGCTGCTTGTTCCCCCCTGTCTCTATGGGGCTGATTGTCATGCTCTTGTCCCTATGGGGCTGATGTCCCCTGTCCCTGGGCTGATGTCCCTGTCCCCACAGACGTCCCCATCCCACAGGGTTCTGTCGGGGAACAGCGGTGCCCGGGGCTGGTGTCCTGGTCCCCAGGGCTGATGTCCCCTGTCCCTGGGCTGATGTCCCTGTCCCCACCTGATGTCCCCATCCCACAGCGTGCTGTCGGGGGACAGCAGTGCCTGGGGCTGGTGTCCCTGTCCCCAGGGCTGATGTTCCTGTCCCTGGATAGATGTCCCCTGCCCCTGGGCTGATGTCTCTATCCCTGGGTTGATGTCCCTGTCCCTGGATTGATGTCCCCTGCCCCGGCTGATGTCCCTGTCCCAGAGCTGATGTCCCTGTCCCCGGCTGACGTCCCCATCCCACAGGGTGCTGGCGGGGGACAGCAGTGCCTGGGGCTGGTGTCCCTGTCCCCAGCTGATGTCCCTGTCCCCACTGACGTCCCCATCCCGCAGGGTGCTATGGCGGGACAGCAGTGCCTGGGGCTGGTGTCCCTGTCCCCAGGGCTGATGTCCCTGTCCCTGGCTGATGTCCCTGTCCCCACTGACGTCCCCATCCCGCAGGGTGCTGTTGAGGGACAGCAGTGCCTGGGGCTGGTGTCCCTGTCCCCATGGCTGGTGTCCCTGTCCCTGGCTGATTTCCCTGTCCCCATTGACGTCCCCATCCTGCAGGGTGCTGTCAGGGGACAGCAGTGCCTGGGGCTGGTGTCCCTGTCCCAGAGCTGATGTCCCTGTCCCCACAGCTGATGCCCCATCCCACAGGGTGCTGTCGGGGGACAGCAGTGCCTGGGGCTGATGTCCCTGTCCCCAGCTGATGTCCCTGTCCCCAGTGACGTCCCCATCCCGCAGGGTGCTGTCGGGGGACAGCGGTGACCGCGGCTGGATGACGCTGAAGCTGGTGGCCCTGCTGGCGCTGGCGCTGCAGCTGACGTGCCTGGCGCTGCTCAACTTCTCGCTGGGGTTCCTGCTGGCTGTCACCATGGTCCCCGCCGCCGCCGCCGTGCAGCCCCGCGGGCCCAGGTCAGGGTGACAGGGGACACTGGGGCTGTCCCTGGGGTGACGGGACACTGGGGCTGTCCCTGGGGTGACAGGGGACACTGGGGCTGTCCCTGGGGTGGGGGGTGACAGGGGACACTGGGGCTGTCCCTGGGGTGGGGGTGTTGTGGGGACACTGGGGCTGTCCCTGGGGTGGGGGGTGACAGGGGACACTGGGGCTGTCCATGGGATGGGGGTGTTGGGGGGACACTGGGGCTGTCCCTGGGGTGGGGGTGCTGTGGAGACACTGGGGCTGTTGCTGGGGTGGGGGGGTTCAGGGGACACTGGGGCTGTCCCTGGGGTGGGGGTGTTGTGGGGACACTGGGGCTGTCCCTGGGGTGACAGGGGACACTGGGGCTGTCCCTGGGGTGGGGGGTGACAGGGGACACTGGGGCTTTCCCTGGGGTGGGGGTGCTGTGGGGACACTGGGGCTGTTGCTGGGGTGGGGACACTGGAGCTGTCCCTGGGGTGGGGGTGTTGTGGGGACACTGAGGCTGTCCCTGGGGTGGGGACACTGGAGCTGTCCCTGGGGTGGGGGTGTTGTGGGGACACTGGGGCTGTCCCTGGGGTGACAGGGGGCACTGGGGCTGTCCCTGGGGTGGGGGGTGACAGGGGACACTGGGGCTGTCCCTGGGGTGGGGGTGCTGTGGGGACACTGGGGCTTTCCCTGGGGTGGGGACACTGGGGCTGTCCCTGGGGTGGGGGTGTTGTGGGGACACTGGGGCTTTCCCTGGGGTGGGGGGTGACAGGGGACACTGGGGTTGTCCCTGGGGCACTGCCAAGGGAACATGGGGGCACACGGGGGTCTTGCTGGGGGGATGCTTGGGCTACATTGGGGTCTCCCCCACTCCTCTCTGCCCCTGTGTCACCCCCCACCCCAACCAAGGTGCTGCTGGGGGACGTCAGAGGGGCACAGGGGTCTCTCCCCAGGGCCAGGGGACACCAGGGGGACCCCAAGCTCTGTCCATGGGGTGATGCCAGGGGGATGCTGAGGGTACATTGGGTGGACAACGCAGGGTCTCCCCTGTGCCCCCGCTGACTGTGTCCCCTACGCAGGGTGCTGTAGGGGACACTGCAGGGTCTCCCCTGTGCCCCCACTGACCTTGTTCCCTCTGCAGGGTGTTGCTCGGGGGACACTGGGGGGACACTGCAGGGTCTCCCCTGTGCCCCCACTGACTGTGTCCCCTCTGCAGGGTGCTGTAGGGGACACTGGGGGGACACTGCAGGGTCTCCCCATGCCCCCACTGACGGTGTCCCCTCCCCAGGGTGCTGTAGGGGACACTGCAGGGTCTCCCCCGTGCCCCCACTGACCATGTCCCCTCCCCAGGGTGCTGTAGGGGACACTGGGGGGACACTGCAGGGTCTCCCCTGTGCCCCACTGACTGTGTCCCCTCCCCAGGGTGCTGTAGGGGACACTGGGGGGACACTGCAGGGTCACCCCCGTGCCCCCACTGACGGTGTCCCCTCCCCAGGGTGCTGTAGGGGACACTGCAGGGTCTCCCCTGTGCTCCCGCTGACCGTGTCCCCTCTGCAGGGTGCTGTAGGGGACACTGGGGGGACACTTCAGGGTCTCCCCTGTGCCCCCACTGACCATGTCCCTTCCCGAGGGTTCTGTAGGGGACACTGCAGGGTCTCCCCCGTGCCCCCACTGACTGTGTCCCCTCCCCAGGGTGCTGCAGGGGACACTGTGGGGACACTGCAGGGTCTCCCCTGTGCTCCCGCTGACCGTGTCCCCTCCTCAGGGTGCTGTAGGGGACACTGCAGGTCACCCCCGTGCCCCCGCTGACCGTGTCCCCTCCTCAGGGTGCTGCTGGCGGCGCTGCTGGTGCTGGCGACGCCGGCGGTGACGCTGCTGCTGGGCATCTTCGTGCAGCGGGAGCTGGTGGAGGCGCCGGCGGCGCCGGGCGAGGGCTGGCAGCTGTTCCTGGCGGCGCTGGCGCAGGGGCTGCTGCTGCACCACCTGCACGGGGCCTTCCTGGCGCCGCTGCTGGCGCTGGCCACGTACCCCTGCTGGCTGCTGCTCTGGAACGTGCTCTTCTGGAGGTGAGCCGCGGACACACGGACACCGGGCACGCGACGGAGCCGCCGAGGGACTCACCCGCCGACAGACACACCGACAGACCCACGGACAGGCGCGTGGATGGAGCCACGGACAGACCCACGGACAGAACTATGGACAGATCCAGAGATGGATCCAGGGATGGAGCCACGGAGGGACCCACCCACGGACAGACCCACTGATAGACCCACAGACAGACACATAGACCCACAGACGGACCCACTGACAGACGTACAGACAGACCCTCAGATCGATCCAGGGATGGAGCCACAGAGGGACCCGCCCCCAGAGGGTCCCATGGACGGAACCACTGACAGACCTACAGACAGACGCACAGATGGATCCAGGGATGGAGTCATGGAGAGACCCACCCACTGACAGACCTACAGACAGAGCCACAGATGGACCCACTGACAGACGTACAGACAGACCCTCAGATGGATCCAGGGATGGAGCCACAGAGGGACCCACCCACAGATGGACCTATGGACAGACATATAGACAGACCCACAGATGGACCCACGGACAGACGTACAGACAGACCCTCAGATGGACCCACTGACAGACCTACAGACAGACCCTCAGATGGACCCACTGACAGACATACAGACAGACCCTCAGATGGATCCAGGGATGGAGCCACAGAGGGACCCACCCACAGATGGACCCACTGACAGACGTACAGACAGACGCACAGATGGATCCAGGGATGGAGTCATGGAGAGACCCACCCACTGACAGACCTACAGACAGAGCCACAGATGGACCCACTGACAGACCTACAGACAGACCCACAGATGGATCCAGGGATGGAGCCACAGAGGGCCCACCCACAGATGGACCTATGGACAGACACATCGACAGACCCACAGATGGACCCATGGACAGACGTACAGACAGACCCTCAGATGGATCCAGGGATGGAGCCACAGAGAGCCCACCCACAGATGGACCCACGGACAGACACATGGACAGACCCACAGATGGACCCACGGACAGACGTACAGACAGACCCTCAGATGGATCCAGGGATGGAGCCACAGAGGGACCCACCCACAGATGGACCTATGGACAGACATATAGACAGAGCCACAGATGGACCCACGGACAGACGTACAGACAGACCCTCAGATGGACCCACTGACAGACCTACAGACAGACCCTCAGATGGACCCACTGACAGACATACAGACAGACCCTCAGATGGATCCAGGGATGGAGCCACAGAGGGACCCACCCACAGACGGACCCACTGACAGACGTACAGACAGACGCACAGATGGATCCAGGGATGGAGTCATGGAGAGACCCACCCACTGACAGACCTACAGACAGAGCCACAGATGGACCCACTGACAGACCTACAGACAGACCCACAGATGGATCCAGGGATGGAGCCACAGAGGGCCCACCCACAGATGGACCTATGGACAGACACATCGACAGACCCACAGATGGACCCATGGACAGACGTACAGACAGACCCTCAGATGGACCCACTGACAGACCTACAGACAGACCCTCAGATGGATCCAGGGATGGAGTCAAGGAGGGACCCACCCACAGATGGACCCACAGACAGACCCACTGACAGACCTAAAGACAGACCCATGGACAGGCCCATGGATGGACCCACTGACAGACCAACAGACGGACCCATGGATGGACTCAGGGATGGAGCCACAGGGGGAGCCGCCCACAGATGGACCTGCAGACAGACCCACAGACAGACCAACTGACAGACACATGGATGGACCCACTGACAGAGTTACGGACAGACCTACAGACAGACAGATGGACAGACACACAGATGGACCTGCTGACAGACCTGCAGACAGACACATGGACGGAGCCACGGACAGACTGACACACAGACCCACAGGTGGACCCATGGACAGACCCACAGGCGGAGCCACTGACAGACCTACAGACACACACATGGACGGACCCACAGACAGACCCCAGACCCATGGACAGACCCACAGACAGACCCCAGACCCATGGACAGACCCACAGACGGAGCCACTGACAGACCTACAGACAGACACATGGACGGACCCACAGACAGACCCCAGACCCATGGACAGACCCACAGATGGAGCCACTGACAGACCTACAGACAGACACATGGACGGACCCACAGACAGACCCCAGACCCATGGACAGACCCACAGACGGAGCCACTGACAGTGTCCCCATCCCCCAAGCCAGGGACAGCAGCCCCAGCTCAGCCCCCCATGGAGGCAGCGGGTCCTGCCCTGGGGGGCAGTGGGGACCCCCGTGGGGGGGTGGGGAGCCCGGGCTGGTCCAGGGGCCGTGTCCCAGCCCCTGTGTGACTGTGGGGACACCAAGTGCCACCAACCGCCCGGGAGGTTCCATTAAACCCCAGATTCACTGCAGCTCCGTGCAGTTACAGCAGAGACCTGGCACAACCTTCAACTGCGGCGTAAAGACCCAGCGAGGGCTTCACAGCAAAACCCGCCGGGTGCTGCTGCTGTGAGCCCGGAACGGAGGGAGAGAGGGGAAGGGAGAGACGGGTGAGCTGAGCCCAAGGTCAATGTCACCATCCCCAGTAAGCTCAGCCCAAGGTCAGTGTCACTGTCCTGGTGAGCTCAGCCCAAGGTCAATGTCACCATCCCCAGTAAGCTCAGCCCAAGGTCAGTGTCACTGTCCTGGTGAGCTCAGCCCAAGGTCAATGTCACCATCCCCAGTAAGCTCAGCCCAAGGTCAATGTCACTGACCTGGCGAGCTGAGCCCAAGGTCAGTGTCACTGTCCCGGTGAGCTCAGCCCAAGGTCAGTGTCACCATCCCGGGTGAGCTCAGCCCAAGGTCGATGTCACTGTCCTGGGTGAGCTCAGCCCAAGGTCAGTGTCACTGTCCCGGTGAGCTCAGCCCAAGGTCAATGTCACCATCCCCAGTAAGATCAGCCCAAGGTCAATGTCACTGTCCTGGTGAGCTGAGCCCAAGGTCAAAGTCACTGTCCCGGTGAGCTCAGCCCAAGGTCAGTGTCACCATCCCGGGTGAGCTCAGCCCAAGGTCAATGTCACTGTCCTGGGTGAGCTCAGCCCAAGGTCAGTATCACTGTCCTGGTGAGCTGAGCCCAAGGTCAGTGTCACTGTCCCGGTGAGCTCAGCCCAAGGTCAATGTCAGCATCCTGGGTGAGCTCAGCCCAAGGTCAGTGTCACCGTCCTGGGTGATCTGAGCCCAAGGTCAGTGTCACTCTCCCGGGTGAGCTCAGCCCAAGGTCAATGTCACTGTCCCAGGTGAGCTCAGCCCAAGGTCAGTGTCACCGTCCTGGGTGATCTGAGCCCAAGGTCAGTGTCACTGTCCCGGTGAGCTCAGCCCAAGGTCAGTGTCACCATCCCCAATGAGCTCAGCCCAAGGTCAGTGTCACCATCCCGGGTGAGCTCAGCCCAAGGTCAATGTCACTGTCCTGGTGAGCTCAGCCCAAGGTCAATGTCACTGTCCCCAATGAGCTCAGCCCAAGGTCAGTGTCACCATCCCGGGTGAGCTCAGCCCAAGGTCAGTGTCACCATCCCCAATGAGCTCAGCCCAAGGTCAGTGTCACTGTCCCAGGTGAGCTCAGCCCAAGGTCAATGTCACTGTCCCAGTGAGCTCAGCCCAAGGTCAATGTCACTGTCCCAGGTGAGCTCAGCCCAAGGTCAATGTCACTGTCCCAGTGAGCTCAGCCCAAGGTCAATGTCACTGTCCCAGGTGAGCTCAGCCCAAGGTCAGTGTCACCATCCCGGGTGAGCTCAGCCCAAGGTCAGTGTCACCATCCCCAATGAGCTCAGCCCAAGGTCAATGTCACTGTCCCAGGTGAGCTCAGCCCAAGGTCAGTGTCACTGTCCCAGGTGAGCTCAGCTCAAGGTCAGTGTCACCGTCCTTTAGCGGCGGGTGAAACGTCGTCAGTGCCGCGCAGAACAAACACAAACCACGGAAAACGTCCCAAATTGAGAGATGGGAGGGGCGGCTCGGCCCCCATTGAGGAGCTGGGCCAGAACCGGGTCTGGGGGGCAGGGGCGGCTTTGGGGGTCGCGGTTTGTCCGCAGGTCGTTGTCCCTGGATGAGCCGTCACCCCAATTAACAGCGTGTGCTCGGTAATGAGTGCCGGGTTTGTGAGAGGCCGTGGGGGGAGCGCGGGGCGGTGCCGCCCCCCCGTGCTGCCGGAGCTGCAGAAACGCTGCCTGGGGGGCTGCCAAGGCTGGGGGGGCAGGGCGGGCATGGGGGGTCTCCCCGGTCCCTACGGTGTGGGGGGGGTTCGGTCCCGGGGGGTCAGTCCCGGGGGGTCCCGGCACGGTGTGACTGCGGGGCTGGGCCCAGGGGTCTCTCCCCAGGCTGTACCGGGGGGTCCCAGGTCGGTGTGTACGGGGCGGGGTCGGTCCCGGGGGTCTCTCCCCGGCCGGTCCCGGGGGGTCGGTCCCGGGGTCTCTCCCCGGTCGGATCCGTCCCGGGGTCTCTCTCTCCCCGGCCGGTCCCGGGGGTTCGGTCCCGGGGTCTCTTCCCAGTCGGTCCCGGGGGGTCGGTCCCGGGGTCTCTTCCCAGTCGGTCCCGGGGGGTCGGTCCCGGGGTCTCTCCCCGGTCGGTCCCGGGGTCTCTCCCCGGTCGGATCCGTCCTGGGGTCTCTCTCTCCCTGGCCGGTTCGGGGGGTCTGTCCCGGGGTCTCTCCCCGGCCGGTCCCGGGGGGTCTGTCCCGGGGTCTCTCCCCGGCCGGTTCGGGGGTCGGTCCCGGAGGTCTCTCCCCGGTCGGATCCGTCCCGGAGTCTCTTCCCAGTCGGTCCCGGGGGGTCGGTCCCGGGGTCTCTCCCCGGTCGGTCCCGGGGTCTCTCCCCGGTCGGATCCGTCCCGGGGTCTCTCTCTCCCCGGCCGGTCCCGGTCGGATCCGTCCCGGGGTCTCTCTCTCCCCGGCCGGTCCCGGGGGGTCGGTCCCGGAGTCTCTCCCTGGCCGGTTCGGGGGGGTCTGTCCCGGGGTCTCTTCCCAGTCGGTCCCGGGGGGTCGGTCCCGGGGTCTCTCCCCGGTCGGATCCGTCCCGGGGTCTCTCTCTCCCCGGCCGGTCCGTGCTCCCGACCCCCGGAGCGGAGCCGCCGTCCCGCTGCGGCACCGGGGGAACCGTGAGCAGCGCGCACCGCGACGCCGCTTCCGTGCGGGTGACGTCACGCCGCCGTCACGTCCGGGGCGGTGCCGCCGCGTCCCCTCGACCTCGGCGGCGGCGGAGCGATGGCGGCGGCGGTGCGGCGCCTCCCGCTGCGGAGCCTCCCGCTGCGGCCCTACGGCCAGCTGCTGCTGCCGCGGGCCCGGGCCCGGACCCAGCCCGCCCCGGTGAGACCCCGCCCGCGCGCCCCCCGCCACCGGGGCGGCCCCGTCCCGCCGGGAGCGCGGAGGGGACGGGCCCGGCTGGGCCCCGCCCGGCCCCGTGCCCCCGCTTCCCGCCGCAATGCGCCCCGGCCGTGCCCGCTGGCCCCTCCGTTCGTGCCCGGTGTCCCCGGTCCCTTCTCCATCTCCCCGGCCCTGTGTTCCCGCCGCAATGCGCCCCGGCCGTGCCCGCTGGCCCCGGTGTCCGCTCCCGTCGTGCCCGGTGTCCCCGGTCCCCCCTCCGTGTCCCCGGTCCCTCGTCCATCTCCCCGGCCCCGAGTCCCCGGTTCTCCCCCGGTGTCCCCTCCGTTCGTGCCCGGTGTCCCCGGTCCCTTCTCCATCTCCCGGGCCCCGTGTTCCCGCCGCAATGCGCCCCGGCCGTGCCCGCTGGCCCCGGTGTCCCTTCCCGTCGTGCCCGGTGTCCCCGGTCCCTCGTCCATCTCCCCGGCCCCGTGTCCCCGGTTCCCGCCGCAATGCGCCCCGGCCCGGTGTCCCTGGTTCCCGCCGCGGTGCGCCCCGGCCGTGCCCGGTGTCCCCTCCGTTCGTGCCCGCTGGCCCCGGTGTCCCCTCCCGTCGTGCCCGGTGTCCCCGGTCCCTCGTCCATCTCCCCGGCCCCGTGTCCCCGGTTCCCGCCGCAATGCGCCCCGGCCGTGCCTGCTGGCCCCTCCGTTCGTGCCCGGTGTCCCCGGTCCCTCCTCCATCTCCCCGGCCGCGTGTTCCCGCCGCAGTGCGCCCCCGCCGTGCCCGCTGGCCCCGGTGTCCCCTCCGTTCGTGCCCGCTGGCCCCGGTCCCTCCTCCATCTCCCCGGCCCCGTGTTCCCGGTTCTCCCCCGGTGCGCCCCGGCCGTGCCCCCTGGCCCCGGTGTCCGCTCCCGTCGTGCCCGGTGTCCCCGGTCCCTCGTCCATCTCCCCGGCCCCGAGTCCCCGGTTCTCCCCCGGTGCGCCCCGGCCGTGCCCGGTGTCCCCTCCGTTCGTGCCCGGTGTCCCCGGTGTCCCCTCCGTTCGTGCCCGGTGTCCCCTCCGTTCGTGCCCGGTGTCCCCGCTCCCTCCTCCATCTCCCGGCCCCGTGTTCCCGGTTCCCCCCGGTGCGCCCTGGCCATGCCCAGTGTCCCCGGTCCCTCCTCCATCTCCCGGCCCCGTGTTCCCGGTCCCCCCCGGTGCGCCCCGGCCGTGCCCGGTGTCCCCTCCGTTCGTGCCCGGTGTCCCCGGTGTCCCCTCCCGTCGTGCCCGGTGTCCCCAGTCCCTCATCCATCTCCCCGGCCCCGTGTTCCCGGTCCCCCCCGGTGCGCCCCGTTCGTGCCCGGTGTCCCCTCCGTTCGTGCCCGGTGTCCCCGGTCCCTCCTCCATCTCCCGGCCACGTGTTCCCGGTCCCCCCCGGTGCGCCCCGGCCGTGCCCGGTGTCCCTGCTGCCCCCCGCACACGGTTCCTCGGGACCCCCCGGTCCATCCCCATGCACCCCCGCCCGGCACGGTGTCCCCACTTCCCCCCAGTGGGCCCCATCCCTGCCCGGTGTCCCCTGGCCCCAGTGTCCCCTGTCCCCATCCCTGCCTGGTGTCCCCAGTGTTCCCTGTCCCCAGTGTTCCCAGTCCCCAGTGTCCCCAGTCCCTGTCCCCATCCCTGCCCAGTATCCCCTGTCCCCATCCCTGCCCGGTGTCCCCTGTCCCCATCCCTGCCCAGTGTCCCCAGTCCCCATGCCTGCCCGGTGTCCCCTGTCCCCATCCCTGCCTGGTGTCCCCATCCCTGCCCAGTGTCCCCAGTCCCCATGCCTGCTCAGTGTCCCCTGTCCCCATCCCTGCCTGGTGTCCCCATCCCTGCCCGGTGTCCCCTGGCCCCAGTGTCCCCTGTCCCCATCCTTGCCCAGTGTTCCCAGTCCCCTGTCCTCATCCCTGCCCAGTGTCCCCTGTCCCCATTCCTGCCCAGTGTCCCCTGTCCCCAGTGTCCCCTGTCCCCATCCCTGCCCGGTGTCCCCTGTCCCCATCCCTGCCCAGTGTCCCCAGTCCCCATGCCTGCTCAGTGTCCCCTGTCTCCATCCCTGCCTGGTGTCCCCAGTCCCCAGTGTCCCCAGTCCCCATGCCTGCCCAGTGTCCCCTGTCTCCATCCCTCCCCAGTGTCCCCAGTCCCCAGTGTTCCCAGTCCCCTGTCCCCATCCCTGCCCAGTGTCCCCAGTCCCCAGTGTCCCCAGTCCCCAGTGTCCCCAGTCCCCAGTGTGCCCTGTCCCCATCCCTGCCTGGTGTCCCCATTTCCCAGTGTCCCCTGTCCCCATCCCTGCCCAGTGTCCCCAGTCCCTGTCCCCATCCCTGCCCAGTGTCCCCTGTCCCCATCCCTGCCTGGTGTCCCCATTTCCCAGTGTCCCCTGTCCCCATCCCTGCCCAGTGTCCCCAGTCCCCTGTCCCCATCCCTGCCCAGTGTCCCCTGCCCGGTGTCCCCAGTCCCCATGCCTGCCCAGTGTCCCCTGTCCCCAGTGTCCCCTGTCCCCATCCCTGCCTGGTGTCCCCAGTCCCCAGTGTCCCCTGTCCCCAGTGTTCCCAGTCCCTGTCCCCATCCCTGCCTGGTGTCCCCATGCCTGCCCAGTGTCCCCAGTCCCCATGCCTGCCCAGTGTCCCCTGTCCCCATCCCTGCCTGGTGTCCCCAGTCCCCAGTGTCCCCTGTCCCCAGTGTTCCCAGTCCCTGTCGCCATCCCTGCCTGGTGTCCCCATCCCTGCCCAGTGTCCCCTGTCCCCATCCCTGCCTGGTGTCCCCAGTCCCCAGTGTCCCGTGTCCCCAGTGTTCCCAGTCCCTGTCCCCATCCCTGCCTGGTGTCCCCATGCCTGCCCAGTGTCCCCAGTCCCCATGCCTGCCCAGTGTCCCCTGTCCCCATCCCTGCCTGGTGTCCCCAGTCCCCAGTGTCCCCTGTCCCCATCCCTGCCCAGTGTCCCCAGTCCCCTGTCCCCATCCCTGCCCAGTGTCCCCTGCCCGGTGTCCCCAGTCCCCATGCCTGCCCAGTGTCCCCTGTCCCCAGTGTCCCCTGTCCCCATGCCTGCCCAGTGTCCCCTGTCCCCATCCCTGCCTGGTGTCCCCAGTCCCCAGTGTCCCCTGTCCCCAGTGTTCCCAGTCCCTGTCCCCATCCCTGCCTGGTGTCCCCATGCCTGCCCAGTGTCCCCAGTCCCCATCCCTGCCCAGTGTCCCCTGTCCCCATCCCTGCCTGGTGTCCCCAGTCCCCAGTGTCCCCTGTCCCCAGTGTTCCCAGTCCCTGTCGCCATCCCTGCCTGGTGTCCCCATGCCTGCCCAGTGTCCCCTGTCCCCATCCCTGCCTGGTGTCCCCAGTCCCCAGTGTCCCCTGTCCCCATCCCTGCCCAGTGTCCCCAGTCCCCTGTCCCCATCCCTGCCCAGTGTCCCCTGCCCGGTGTCCCCAGTCCCCAGTGTCCCCTGTCCCCATCCCTGCCTGGTGTCCCCATGCCTGCCCAGTGTCCCCTGTCCCCATCCCTGCCCAGTGTCCCCTGTCCCTATCCCTGCCTGGTGTCCCCATGCCTGCCCAGTGTCCTCTGTCCCCATCCCTGCCTGGTGTCCCCAGTCCCCAGTGTCCCCTGTCCCCAGTGTTCCCAGTCCCTGTCGCCATCCCTGCCTGGTGTCCCCATGCCTGCCCAGTGTCCCCAGTCCCCATGCCTGCCCAGTGTCCCCTGTTCCCATCCCTGCCTGGTGTCCCTGGTCCCCTGTCCCCATCCGTGCATGGTACCCCTGTCCCTGCTGACGCTGTCCCCTGTCCCCTGTCCCCGCTGACGCTGTCCCCTGTCCCCTGTGCGCTGTGCGCTGTGCGCAGGCCGGGCTGTCGTCGCAGGCCGGGCTGCCGCGGGGCCGGCGGGCGGTGCTGGCGGCGCTGGGGCTGCTGGCGGCGGGCGGGGGGGGGGCTGGCGCTGGCCCTGCGCTCCCCCCTGGGCGCCGGGGAGCTGGAGATGCACCCGCCCGCCTTCCCCTGGAGCCACGGGGGGGCCCTGGCCGCGCTCGACCACGCCAGGTACGCGGGGACATGGGGACACGGGGACACGGGGACATGGGGATGTGGCAACATGGGGACACAGGGATATGGGGACACAGGGATATGGGGACACGGGGACATGGGGATGTGGGAACATGGGGACACAGGGACATGAGGACATGGAGACATGGCACACAGGGATGTGGGGACATGGGGACACAGGGACATAGGGATATGGGGATGTGGGAACATGGGGACACAGGGACATGAGGACGTGGGGACATGGCACACAGGGATGTGGGGACATGGGGACACGGGGACTTGGGGATGTGGGAACATGGGGACACAGGGACATGAGGACACAAGGACATGGGGATGTGGGAACATGGGGACACAGGGACATGAGGACGTGGGGACATGGCACACAGGGATGTGGGGACACGGGGACATGGGGACACAGGGACATGGGGACACGGGGACATGGGGATGTGGGAACATGGGGACACAGGGACATGAGGACGTGGGGACATGGCACACAGGGATGTGGGGACATGGGGACACGGGGACTTGGGGATGTGGGAACATGGGGACACAGGGACATGAGGACACAAGGACATGGGGATGTGGGAACATGGGGACACAGGGACATGAGGACGTGGGGACATGGCACACAGGGATGTGGGGACACGGGGACATGGGGACACAGGGACATGGGGACACGGGGACATGGGGATGTGGGAACATGGGGACACAGGGACATGAGGACGTGGGGACATGGCACACAGGGATGTGGGGACATGGGGACACAGGTGTGTGAGACAGGGACACAGGAAATGGGGACATGGGGGTGTGGGGTCATGGGGACACAGGTACATGGGACAGGGATGCAGGACATGGGGACAGAGGGATGTGGGGACACAGGGACATGGGGATGTGGGGACGTGGGGACATGGCACACAGGGACATGGGGACATGGGGACACAGGAAATGGGGACGTGGGGACACAGGGACATGGGGATGCGGGGACATGGGGACACTGGGATGTGGGGACATGGGGACACGGGGACGTGGGGATATGGGGATGTGGGGACACAGGGACATGGGGATGTGGGGACACGGGGATGTGGGGACATGGGACACAGGGACATGGGGACACAGGTATGTGGGACAGGGACACAGGGACATGGGGACACAGGGACATAGGGATGTGGGGACATGGTACACAGGGGCATGGGGACATGGGGACACAGGTATGTGGGACAGGGACACAGGAAATGGGGACATGGGGACACAGGGATATGGGGACACAGGGACATGGGGATCTGGGGACATGGGGACGTGGGGGAATGGGGACATGGCACACAGGGACGTGGGGACATGGGGACACAGGTATGTGGGACAGTGACACAGGAAATGGGACCATGGGGACGTAGGGACACAGGGACATGGGGATGTGGGGACGTGGGATCATAGGGACGTGGGGACATGGCACACAGAGACGTGGGGACACAGGTACGTGGGACAGTGACACACGACATGGGGACGTGGGGGCATGGGGACACAAGGACATGGGGATGTGGGTACATGGGGACACGGGGATGTGGGGACATGGGGACAGAGGGACATGGGGACACGGGGATGTGGGGACATGGGGACACAGGGACATGGGGACAGAGGTACGCGGGGACATAGGGATGTGAGGATACGAGGACAAGAGGATGTGGGGACATAGGGATGTGGAGACATGGGGACACAGGGGCATGGGGATGTGGGGACACAGGGATGTGGGGACATAGAGATGTGGGGACATGGGGACACAGGTACATGGGACAGGGACACAGGACATGGGGACACAGCGATGTGGGGACACGGGGACGTGGGGACATGGCACACAGGGGCATGGCGACATGGGGACACAGGTACATGGGACAGGGACACGGGGACACGGGGACGTGGGGACACGGGGATGTGGGGACATGGGGACACGGGGACGTGGGGACATGGGGACACGGGGACGTGGGGACATGGGGACACAGGGACATGAGGACACGGAGATGTGGAGACACGGGGACATGGGGACACAGGGACATGGGGACACGGGGATGTGGGGACACGGGGACACAGGGACATGAGGACACGGGGATGTGGAGACATGGGGACACGGGGATGTGGGGACATGGGGACACAGGGACATGAGGACACGGGGATGTGGAGACATGGGGACACGGGGACGTGGGGACATGGGGACACAGGGACATGAGGACACGGGGATGTGGAGACATGGGGACACGGGGACGTGGGGACATGGGGACACAGGGACATGAAGACACGGGGATGTGGAGACATGGGGACACGGGGACGTGGGGACATGGGGACACAGGGACATGAGGACACGGGGATGTGGAGACATGGGGACACGGGGACGTGGGGACACGGGGACACAGGGACATGGGGACACAGGGACATGGGGACACAGGGATGTGGGGACACGGGGACGTAGGGGCGTCGGTGGGAGCCAGGGCCTTCACTTCCTCTTTCTCTTCCTCCTCTCCTTCCTCCTCCTCTTTTCCTGCTCTTCCTGCTGTCCCCGCTCACCCGGGGTGTCCCGCTCCTCCCTCGCCGTGTTCTGCCCGCGCCCCGTGCAGCCTGCGCCGCGGCTTCCAGGTGTACAAGCAGGTGTGCTCGGCGTGCCACAGCATGGAGTACCTGGCCTTCCGCAACCTGGTGGGCGTCACGCACACCGAGGCCGAGGCCAAGGCGCTGGCCGAGGAGGTGGGTGCCCTGTCCCCGACAGCCCCGGTGTCACCGCGCAGCGCTGTGACCCCCCAGTGTCCCTATTCAATGCTATGTGTCCCCCGGGACAGCCCCGGTGTCACCGCTCAGCCCCGTGTGTCCCCCAGTGTCCCTACTCAATGCTATGTGTCCCCCCCTGGGACAGCCCCGGTGTCACCGCTCAGCCCCGTGTGTCCCCCAGTGTCCCTACTCAATGCTATGTGTCCCCCCCTGGGACAGCCCCGGTGTCACCGCTCAGCGCTGTGTGTCCCCCCCAGTGTCCCTACTCAATGCTATGTGTCCCCCCGGACAGCCCCGGTGTCACCGCTCAGCGCTGTGTGTCCCCCCCAGTGTCCCTACTCAATGCTATGTGTCCCCCCCTGGGACAGCCCTGGTGTCACCGCTCAGCCCCGTGTGTCCCCCAGTGTCCCTACTCAATGCTATGTGTCCCCCTGGGACAGCCCCGGTGTCACCGCTCAGCGCTGTGTGTCCCCCCCAGTGTCCCTACTCAATGCTATGTGTCCCCCGGGACAGCCCCGGTGTCACCGCTCAGCCCCGTGTGTCCCCCAGTGTCCCTACTCAATGCTATGTGTCCCCCCCTGGGACAGCCCCGATGTCACCGCTCAGCCCCGTGTGTCCCCCCCAGTGTCCCTACTCAATGCTATGTGTCCCCCTGGGACAGCCCCGGTGTCACCGCTCAGCACTGTGTGTCCCAAAGTGTCCCTACTCAATGCTATGTGATCCCTGGGACAGCCCCGGTGTCACCGCTCAGCCCCGTGTGTCCCCCAGTGTCCCTACTCAATGCTATGTGTCCCCCCCTGGGACAGCCCCGGTGTCACCGCTCAGCGCTGTGTGTCCCCCCCAGTGTCCCTACTCAATGCTATGTGTCCCCCCGGACAGCCCCGGTGTCACCGCTCAGCGCTGTGTGTCCCCCCCAGTGTCCCTACTCAATGCTATGTGTCCCCTGGGACAGCCCCGGTGTCACCGCTCAGCCCCGTGTGTCCCCCCCAGTGTCCCTACTCAATGCTATGTGTCCCCCGGGACAGCCCCGGTGTCACCGCTCAGCCCCGTGTGTCCCCCAGTGTCCCTACTCAATGCTATGTGTCCCCCCCTGGGACAGCCCCAGTGTCACCGCTCAGCCCCGTGTGTCCCCCCCAGTGTCCCTACTCAATGCTATGTGTCCCCTGGGACAGCCCCGGTGTCACCGCTCAGCCCCGTGTGTCCCCCAGTGTCCCTACTCAATGCTGTGTCCCCCGGGACAGCCCCGGTGTCACCGCTCAGCCCCGTGTGTCCCCCCCAGTGTCCCTACTCAATGCTATGTGTCCCCCTGGGACAGCCCCGGTGTCACCGCTCAGCCCCGTGTGTCCCCCAGTGTCCCTACTCAATGCTATGTGTCCCCCCCTGGGACAGCCCCGGTGTCACCGCTCAGCGCTGTGTGTCCCCCAGTGTCCCTACTCAATGCTATGTGTCCCCCGGGACAGCCCCGGTGTCACCGCTCAGCCCCGTGTGTCCCTCGCAGTGCCCCCACTCATTGCCGTGTTCCCCCGCACACCGCGGTGCTCATGGCATGTCCCCCTGGACACCGCGGTGCTCATGGCATGTCCCCCCCCGCACACCACAGCGCTCATGGCATGTCCCCCCCACCCCCCGGACACTGCGGTGCTCATGGTGTGTCCCCCCAGTCACCGTGATGCTCATGGCGCGTCCCCCGGGACACCGCGGTGCTCATGGCGTGTCCTCCCCCCCGGACCCCCTGGTGCTCATGGCATCTGTCCCCCCCGCACACCGCGGTGCTCATGGCGTTTCCCCCCCCTGCACAGCACGGTGCTCATGGCATGTCCTCCCCCCGGACCCCCCGGTGCTCATGGTGTGTCCCAAAGGGACACCACAGTGCTCATGGCGTGTCTTCCCCCGCGGTGCTCATGGCATGTCCCCCGCCCCGGACACCGCGCTGCTCATGGTGTGTCCCCCCCAGACACCACGGTGCTCATGGCATGTTCCCCCCAGACACCGCAGTGCTCATGGCGTGTCCCCCTTCCCCCCATACACTGCGGTGCTCATGGCGTGTACCCCCCCCGGACCCCCCCGGTGCTCATGGCGTGTCCCCCTTCCCCCCGTACACTGCGGTGCTCATGGCGTGTACCCCCCCCCGGACCCCCCGGTGCTCATGGCGTGTCCCCCTTCCCCCCATACACCGCGGTGCTCATGGCGTGTACCCCCCCCCGGACACCCCGGTGCTCATGGCGTGTCCCCCTTCCCCCCGTACACTGCGGTGCTCATGGCGTGTCCCCCTAGACACCGTGCTGTTCAGGGTGTGGCCCCCCCCAGACTCTGCGCTGCTCATGGCGCATACCCCCGGGACACCCTGGTGCTCATGGCGTGTCCCCCCCTGCACACCGCGGTGCTCATGGCGTGTACCCCCCCCCGGACACCGCAGTGCTCATGGTGTTCCCCCCAGACACCACAGTGCTCATGGCATGTTCCCCCCAGATGCCACAGTGCTCATGGCGTGTCCCCCTTCCCCCCATACACTGCGGTGCTCATGGCGTGTACCCCCCCCTGGACCCCCCTGGTGCTCATGGCGTTTCCCCCCGCACCCCCCGGTGCTCATGGCGTGTACCCCTAGACACCGTGCTGCTCAGGGTGTGCCCCCCCCAGACTCCGCGCTGCTCATGGCGCATCCCCCCGGGACAACCTGGTGCTCATGGCGTGTCCCCCCCTGCACACCGCGGTGCTCATGGCGTGTACCCCCCCTGCACACCCCGATGCTCATGATGTGTCCCGCCCGGACACCACGGTGCTCATGGCGTGTCCCCCTGGACCCCCCGGTGCTCATGGTGTGTCTCAAAGGGACACCACAGTGCTCATGGTGTGTCCCCCAGACCCCTCGGTGCTCATGGCGTGTCTCAAAGGGACACCACAGTGCTCATGGTGTGTCCCCCGGACCCCCCGGTGCTCATGGCGTGTCTCAAAGGGACACCACAGTGCTCATGGCGTGTCACCCCCGGACCCCCCGGTGCTCATGGCGTGTCTCCCCCCGCACACCGTGGTGCTTGTGGTGTGTCCCCCCCGTACACTGCGGTGCTCATGGCGTGTCCCCCCCCTGCACACCGCGGTGCTCATGGCATGTTCCCCCTGAGACGCCCCGGTGCTCATGGCGTGTCCCCCCCAGACACTGCAGTGCTCATGCCATGTCCCCTGGGACACCACGGTGCTCATGGTGTGTCCCCGCCCCGGACCCCCCACTGCTCATGGCGTGTCCCCCCCCAGACACTGCAGTGTTCATGGCGTGTCCCCTGGGACACCACGGTGTTCATGGCGTGTCCCCGCCCCGGACCCCCCACTGCTCATGGCGTGTCACCCCCCCAGACCCCCCCGGTGCTCATGGCATGTCCCCCCCCCGGGCCCCCCGGTGCTCATGGTGTCCCGCAGGTGGAGGTGCAGGACGGGCCGGACGAGAACGGGGAGATGTTCCTGCGCCCCGGGAAGCTGTCGGACGCCTTCCCCAAGCCGTACCCCAACCCCGAGGCCGCGCGCGCCGCCAACAACGGGGCGCTGCCCCCCGACCTCAGCTACATCGTCAACGCCCGGTCAGGGGGGGCCCTGGGGGACCCCAGGGGAGGGTTCTGGGGGCTCAGGGATCTGAGGGTCCCTGGGGGTGGGTTCCAGGTACTCACAGAGCTCAGGGACCCCAGGGGAGGGTTCTGGGGGCTCACGGAGCTGGGGGACCCTGGGGGTGGGTTCCAGGTGCTCACAGAGCTTGGGGACCCCAGGGGAGGGTTCTGGAGGCTCAGGGATCTGGGGGTGGGTTCCAGGTGCTCACAGAGCTGGGGAACCCCAGGGAAGGGTTCTGGGTGCTCATGGAGCTTGGGGACCCCAGGGGAGGGTTCAGGGGGCTCATGGGGCTGGGGGTCCCTGGGGGGTGGGTTCCAGGTGCTCACAGAGTCTTGGGACCCCAGGGGAGGGTTCTGGGTGCTCATGGAGCTTGGGGACCCCAGGGGAGGGTTCTGGGGGCTCATGGAGCTGGGGGACCCCGGGGGGGGTTCTGGGTGCTCATGGAGCTTGGGGACCCCAGGGGAGGGTTCTGGGGGCTCATGGAGCTGGGGGACCCCGAGGGGGGGTTCTGGGTGCTCATGGAGCTTGGGAAACCCAGGGGAGGGTTCTGGGTGCTCATGGATCTGGGGGTCCCAGGGGGGGGTTTCTGGGTGTTCACAGAGTTGGGGGGGGGGAAACTGGGGGGGCTCTGCCAGTCTTGGGTGCTCATGGAGCTGGGGAACCCCAGGGTTTGTTCTGAGGGGCTCTGGGTACTCAGGGAGCTGGGGGACCCTGGAGGGGGGATCTGGGTGCTCATGGATCGGGGGATTCCCTGGGGGGGTTTCTGGGTGTTCACAGAGCTGGGGGCCCTGGGGGGGAAACTGGGGAATCCCAGTGGGGGGTTCTATGAGCCCTCGGTGCTCATGGAGCTGGGGGACCCCGGGGGAGGTTCTGGGGGACCCCAGAGGGGGGTCCCGGGTGCTCACAGAACTGGGGGACTCCAGGGGGCTTTTGGGTGTTCATGGAGGTTGGGGGCCCTGGGGGGGTCCTGGGTGACCCCAGGGGGTTTCTGGGGGCTCACAGAGCTGGGAGATGCTGGGGGGGTTCTGGGGGACCCCAGTGGGGGTTCAGCCAGTCCTGGGTGCTCCTGGAGTTGGGGATCCCGCGGGAAAAACTGGGGGACCCTGGGCGGAGTTGTGGGTGCTCATGGGGCTGGGGGACCCCAGGGTTGGTTCTGGGGGGACTCTGGGTGCTCAGGGAGCTGGGGGACCCTGGGGGGGGTTCTAGGGGACCCTGGGGGGGCTTTCTGGGGGCTCAGGGATCTGGGGGACACTGGGGGGGCTCTGGGTGCTCAGGGAGCTGGGGGACCCTGGGGGGGGTTCTAGGGGACCCTGGGGGGGCTTTCTGGGGGCTGAGGGAGCTGGGGGACCCTGGAGGGGGTTCTAGGGGACCCTGGGGGGCTCTGGGGGCTGAGGGAGCTGGGGGACCCTGGGGGGGGGTTTGGGGGACCCTGGGGGGTTCTGGGGGCTCCGGCAGCTGGCCCCCCCCCCGCGTTAATGCTGACCCTGCCCCCCCAGGCATGGCGGTGAGGATTACGTCTTCTCGCTGCTGACCGGCTACTGCGACCCCCCCGCGGGCGTGACGGTGCGGGAGGGGCTGCACTACAACCCCTACTTCCCCGGGCAGGCCATCGGCATGGCCCCCCCCATCTACAACGAGATCCTGGAGTACGACGACGGTACGGGGGGAAACGGGGCTGTCCGGGGTGGGGGGGGCAGGTCCCCGGGGTGCTCACCCCCCCGTGTGTCCCCCCCCAGGGACACCGGCCACCCTGTCCCAGCTGGCCAAGGACGTCTGCACGTTCCTGCGCTGGGCGGCCGAGCCGGAGCACGACCAGCGCAAGCGCATGGGGCTGAAGGTGGGTGACATGGGGACATGGCGGGGGGCGGGGGGGGCAGGCAGCGTCCCCCCCGCAGTGCCCAGACCCCCCCGTGCCCCCTCTGTGCCCCCCCAGATGCTGATGCTCTCGGGGCTGCTCATCTCCCTGCTGTTCTACATGAAGCGGCACAAGTGGTCGGTGATGAAGAGCAGGAAAATGGTTTACAAGCCCCCCAAGTAAGGGGGGGGGGCCCCCCAGCTGCACCGCACACACCTCCCGGCTGCGGGGGGGGGTGCCATCGCGTGCCCCCGCCGCTCCGGATCCAACGTCCCCCCGCTCGCCCCGCCGAGGGGGCCGGTGCTCGGTGGGGCGGGGGGGGCACGGAAATAAAGTCTCGGTTGTTCCAGGGGGGAGCGTGTGGGGTGATGGCTGAGCCCCCCAGGGCCCCCCCAGCCTGGGGGGTCATTAATGGGCTGATCCCCATCACAGCCCCCCCAGCTGTGGGTACAGGATGATCCCCATCACCCCCATCTTGGGGGGGTGAATCAGGGCCCCCCAGCTGTGGGGTCATTAACAGGCTGATCCCCATCACCCCCATCTCGGGCGGCAAATCACGGCCCCCCAGCTGTGGGTACAGGCTGATCCCCATCACCCCCATTGCCCCCATCTCAAGGGGTGAATCAGGGCCCCCCCAGCTGTGGGTTCAGTAACAGACTGATCCCCATCACCCCCATCTTGGGGGGGTGAATCACAGCCCCCCAGCTGTGGGGTCATTAACAGGCTGATCCCCACCTCGGGGGGTGAATCAGGCCCCCCCCCCCCAGCTGTGGGTACAGGCTGATCCCCATCACCCCCATCTCGGGGGTGAATCAGGGCCCCCCAGCTGTGGGTACAGGCTGATCCCCATCACCCCCATCTCGGGGGGTGAATCAGGGCCCCCCAGCTGTGGGTTCATTAACAGGCTGATCCCCATCACCTCCATCTCGGGGGTGAATCAGGGCCCCCCAGCTG
The DNA here is from genome assembly GCA_032206185.1 of Columba guinea. Taxonomy (NCBI): domain Eukaryota; kingdom Metazoa; phylum Chordata; class Aves; order Columbiformes; family Columbidae; genus Columba; species Columba guinea. Next base: position 373,077 of record JAVLUU010000244.1, on the reverse strand, counting down.
TGGGTACAGGCTGATCCCCATCACCCCCATCGCCCCTGTCTCGGGGTGGGGTGAATCAGGGCCCCCCCAGCTGTGGGTACAGGCTGATCCCCATCACCCCCATCTCGGGGGTGAATCACAGCCCCCAGCTGTGGGTACAGGCTGATCCCCATCACCCCCGTCTCGGGGGTGAATCAGGGCCCCCCAGCTCCAGGCTGTGGCGCGCAGCCGGCTTTATTGGCACTGCAGTGGGGTCTGCGCTGCCGGCCGAGGCTCCACAGACCCCCCTAGCCCCCCCGCCTGTCCCGGCCCCGCCGGGGGCCTGTCCCCTGCCCCCCCGTGTCCATCTGTCCGTCCGGTCGTGGCTGTGCCGCCGCCACCAGCGTCCCTGAGCCGCGGGGCCGGAGCGGCCGCGCCGCGCGTGGGGACCCCGCGTGTCCCCGTCCCCGCGTCAGTGGCAGTTCTGGCAGCGCGGGTGGCACCGCTGGCCGTTGACGTTGCAGCGACAGCCGCCGCTGGTGTCCCCGGGGCCCTGGGGGGGGACACAGGGGTCAGGGTCAAGGTCAGAGCCCATCGTGGGTCACCAGAGCGGGGGGCAGGGACTGCAGTGCCACTGTGGGGATGGGGGGGTTCCTGTGTCACCCCCTCGCTGACCCTGGGTTCCCAGTGCTGTCCCTTTGTCACCCAGGGACAGGGGGTCCCTGGTGTCCCCCTGGTGTCCTCCCCCGTGCCCCCCACACCTGTGCAGATGGGGGGTCCCTGTGTCCCCCCGTCCCACTCACTGCGGGTCCCCAGCGTGGGCTCGTTGTCACCAAGGGACAGGGGGTCACTGTGTGTGTCCCCTGCTCGCCCTGGGTCCCCCAGTGTGGTCCCTTTGTCACCCAGCTGTGGGGATTGGGGTGTCCCTGTGTCCCCCCGGTGGTCCCTTTGTCACCCAGCTGTGAGGATTGGGGTGTCCCTGTGTCCCCATGTCCCCCTCACCCGGCGTCCCCAGCACGGTCCCTTGGTCACCCAGGGATGGGGGTGTCCCCATGTCCCCCTCACTAACCCCAGGTCCCTAGTGCTGTCCCTTGGTCACCCAGCTCCAGGACCCCGTGTCCCCCCTGCTCACCCCGGGTCCCCATCATGGTCCCTTGGTCACCCAGCTGTGGGAAGGGGGTGTCCTCGTGTCCCCCCCCTCCTGCTGACCCCAGGTCCCCAGCACGGTCCCTTGGTCACCCAGCTCCAGGTCCCTGTGTCCCCCCTGCTCACCCCGGGTCCCCAGCACGGTCCCCTGGTCACCTCGCTGTGTTGAAGGGGGTGTCCCTGTGTCCCCCCCGCTCACCCCAGGTCCCCAGTGCTGTCCCTTGGTCACCCAGCTGTGGGGATTGGGGTGTCCCTGTGTCCCCCCGGTGGTCCCTTTGTCACCCAGCTGTGAGGATTGGGGTGTCCCTGTGTCCCCATGTCCCACTCACCCGGGGTCCCCAGCACGGTCCCTTGGTCACCCAGGGATGGGGGTGTCCCCATGTCCCCCTCACTAACCCCAGGTCCCTAGTGCTCTCCCTTGGTCACCCAGCTCCAGGACCCCGTGTCCCCCCTGCTCACCCCGGGTCCCCAGCACAGTCCCTTGGTCACCCAGCTGTGGGAAGGGGGTGTCCTCGTGTCCCCTCGCTCACCCCGGGTCCCCATCACGGTCCCTTGGTCACCCAGCTGTGGGAAGGGGGTGTCCTCGTGTCCCCCCGCTCCTGCTCACCCCAGGTGCCCAGCACGGTCCCTTGGTCACCCAGCTCCAGGTCCCCGTGTCCCCCCGCTCACCCCAGGTCCCCATCACGGTCCCTTGGTCACCGAGCTGTGGGAAGGGGGTGTCCTCGTGTCCCCTCGCTCACCCCGGGTCCCCAGCACGGTCCCTTGGTCACCGAGCTGTGGGAAGGGGGTGTCCTCGTGTCCCCCCCCCTCCTGCTCACCCTGGGTCCCCAGCACAGTCCCTTGGTCACCGAGCTGTGGGAAGGGGGTGTCCCCATGTCCCCCCTGCTCACCCTGGGTCCCCAGCACGGTCCCCTGGTCACCTCGCTGTGTTGAAGGGGGTGTCCCCCCCGCTCACCCCAGGTCCCCACTGCTGTCCCTTGGTCACCCAGCTGTGGGGATTGGGGTGTCCCTGTGTCCCCCCGGTGGTCCCTTTGTCACCCAGCTGTGAGGATTGGGGTGTCCCTGTGTCCCCACATCCCACTCACCCGGGGTCTCCAGCGCAGTCCCTTGGTCGCCCAGGGATGGGGGTGTCCCCGTGTCCCCCCACTCACCCCAGGTCCCCAGTGCTGTCCCTTGGTCACCCAGCTCCAGGTGCCCGTGTCCCCCCGCTCACCCCAGGTCCCCAGTGCTGTCCCTGTGTCCCCCCGCTCACCCTGGGTCCCCAGCGCGGTCCCTTGGTCACCCAGCTGTGGGAAGGGGGTGTCCCTGTGTCCCCCTCGCTCACCCCGGGTCCCCAGCACGGTCCCTTGGTCACCCAGCTGTGTTGAAGGGGGGTGGCTCTGTGTCCCCCCTGCTCACTCCAGGTCCCCAGTGCTGTCCCTTTGTCACCCAGCTGTGGAGAAGGGGTGTCCCCCCGCTCACCCCAGGTCCCCAGTGCTGTCCCTTGGTCACCCAGCTGTGGGGAAGTGGGTGTCCCCCTGTCCCCCCTGCTCACCCTGGGTCCCTAACACGGTCCCTTGGTCGCCCAGGGATGGAGGTGTCCCCATGTCCCCCTCACTGACCCCGGGTCCCCAGTGCTGTCCCTTGGTCACCCAGCTGTGGGAAGGGGGTGTCCCCGTGTCCCCCGCTCACCCCGGGTCCCCAGCGCGGTCCCTTGGTCACCCGGCTGTGGGGAAGGGGGTGTCCCCGTGTCCCCCCTGCAGTCCCTTGGTCACCCGACTGTGGGGAAGGGGGTGTCCCCGTGTCCCCCCTGCAGTCCCTTGGTCACCCAGCTGTGGGAAGGGGGTGTCCCCGTGTCCCCCGCTCACCCCGGGTCCCCAGCGCGGTCCCTTGGTCACCCAGCAGATCTCGGTCTGGCACACGGTGCAGCGGATCCAGTCGCATCCATCCTTCTTCTGCACCACGATGCGGCAGGTGGGGCAGTGCATGGCCTCCCCGAGCTGCACCAGCGTCTGGGGGGGGACAGGGGACCATGAGTGACACGGGGACCCTCCGCATCCCCCCCAAACCCGCTGGGCCCCCCTGGACCTGCAGCATGTCGTTGGTTTGCCGGGCGGCCACGTCGTTCTGCGCCCGCAGCCGCAGGTCGTCCTGGTACTGCCGGCAGTTCTGCCCCTCGTGGATGGCCTGGGGGGCGCGGGACGGCAGCGCTCAGCACCACGGCCCCCCCGGAGCGCGGGGGGGACACTGGGGCTCTGGGGGGGTCACCTTGCAGAGCAGGCAGTTGAGGGCCTGGCAGATGGGGCAGCGGAACTCGTTGACCGAGTCCTCGTAGATGCACCAGCCGCGGCAGTCGGGGCTGCGGCAGTGGAAGCTGTTCCGGCTGCGGCGCTCGGCCAGCGCGGGGCTGCGCTCCAGGAACCGCCGGTACTCCTCCGCCGACACCAGCTGCGGGACCGCGCCGTCGGGAACCGGGACCGCGACACGGGACACCGCAGCCCTGGGACCCCCCGACATGGGACACCCCAGCCCTGGGACCCCCGCCACGGGACACCCGCAGCCCTGGGACCCCCGACATGGGACACCCCAGCCCTGGGACCCCCGTGGCACCAGCACCAACTGGGGACACCCACCACGCACAGCCCTGGGACCGACATGGGACACCCCAGCCCTGGGACCCCCGTGCCACCAGCACTGAGTGTGGACACCTGCCACCCACAGCCCTGGTACCCCCAACACGGGACACCCGCAGCCCTGAGACCCCCGACATGGGACACCCCAGCCCTGGGACCCCCGTGGCACCAGCACCAACTGGGGACACCCACCACGCACAGCCCTGGGACCGACATGGGACACCCCAGCCCTGGGACCGCCAACACGGGACACCCCAGCCCTGGGACCCCTGTGGCACCAGTGCTGACTGGGGACACCCACCATGCACAGCCCTGGGACCGACACGAGACACTTGCAGCCCTGGGACCCCCGTGCCACCAGCACTGAGTGGGGACACCCACCACCCACAGCCCTGGGACCCCTGACATGGGACACCCGCAGCCCTGGGACCCCTGAGACGGGACACCCCAGCCCTGGGACCCCCGTGGCACCAGCGCCAACTGGGGACACCCACCACGCACAGCCCTGGGACCGACATGGGACACCCCAGCCCTGGGACCCCCAACACGGGACACCCCAGCCCTGGGACCCCCGTGCCACCAGCACTGAGTGCGGACACCTGCCACCCACAGCCCTGGGACCCCCAACACGGGACACCCGCAGCCCTGGGACCCCTGACATGGGACATCCGCAGCCCTGGGACCCCCGTGCCACCAGCACCAACTGGGGACACCCACCACACACAGCCCTGGGACCGACATGGGACACCCCAGCCCTGGGACCCCCAACACGGGACACCCCAGCCCTGGGACCCCCGTGCCACCAGCACTGAGTGTGGACACCTGCCACCCACAGCCCTGGGACCCCCAACACGGGACACCCGCAGCCCTGGGACCCCTGACATGGGACACTGCAGCCCTGGGACCCCCGACACAGGACACCCCAGCCCTGGGACCCCCGTGGCACCAGCGCCAACTGGGGACACCCACCACACACAGCCCTGGGACCGACATGGGACACCCCAGCCCTGGGACCCCCAACACGGGACACCCCAGCCCTGGGACCCCCGTGCCACCAGCACTGAGTGGGGACACCTGCCACCCACAGCCCTGGGACCCCCCGTGCCACCAGTGCCAACTGGGGACACCCGCCACCCACAGCCCTGGGATCCCAGACTGTTGGGGGAACACCCACCCCAGCCCTGGGACCCCCGTGTCACCAGCACTGAGTAGGGACACTCACCCCAACCCTGGGGACCCCATATCACTGTCATTGAGTGGGAACTCCCACCCCAGCCATGGGACTCCCATGTCCCCAGCACTGAGTGGGGACACCCATGCCAGCCTTGGGGACCCCTGTGTCACCATCACTGAATGGGGACACTCACCCCAGCCCTGGGACCCCCGTGTCACCAGCACTGAGTGGGGACACCCGCCACCCACAGCCCTGGGACCCCAGACTGATGGGGGGACACTCACCCCAACCCTGGGGACCCCGTGTCACTGTCACTGAGTGGGAATACCCACCCCAGCCATGGGACCCCTGTGTCACCAGCACTGAGTGAGGACACTCATGTCACCAGCACTGGGTGGGGACACTCACCCCAACCCTGGGGACCCCATATCACCGTCACTGAGTGGGAACACCCACCCCAGCCATGGGTCCCCCGTGTCACCAGCACTAAGTGGGGACATCCACGCCAGCCCTGGGGACCCGTGTCACCATCACTAAATGGGGACACTCACCCCAGCCCTGGGGACCCCCCATGTCACCAGCACTGAGTGGGGACCCTCACTGCCTGTGCCTCCCCGAACCCCCATGCCACTGGCATGGTCTTGTGCCACCCACAGCCCCAGGACCCCCCGTGTCACCACACCAAGTGGGGACACCCACTGCCCGCAGCCCAGGGGACGCCCTGGGACCCCCGCATGGGGCTGGGCCCCCCCAGGCCCCCCAGGACTCACGGCGCGGATCTCCCGCTCCTGGAGGTGGCTGCTGCAGGCATAGGTGTCATCGCGGAAGGGACAGGCCACCACCGGCTCCTCGCTGTAGTTGATCACCTGCCGCAGGCACTCCCTGCACAACCGGACCCGTCACCGCGGGGGGGTCTTGGGGACGGGGGCGTCTCGGGACAGTCACCATGACGGTGGGGGCTCAGGGATGGTCACCGTGAGGGTTGGGGGGGGGGTCTCAGGGCTGGTAACTGTGACGGTGAGGGGGACCTTGGGGCTGGAGGGGGCTCGGGGCTGTCACCATGACGGTGGGGGGGTCCCAGGGCTGGTCACCATGAAGGCTCGGGGGGGTCTTGGGGCTGGTCACTGGAAGCGCTGGGGGGGTCTCAGGGCTGGGGGGCTCTCAGGACTGGTCACCTCAAGGGTGGGAGGGTCCTAGGGCCAGTCATGTGATGTGGGGGGTCCTGGGGCTGGTCACTGTGATGGTGGGGGGGTCCTGGGGCCAGTCATGTGATGTGGGGGGTCCTGGGGCTGGTCACTGTGATGGTGGGGGGGTCCTGGGGCCAGTCATGTGATGTGGGAGGTCCTGGGTCTGGTCACGATGATGGTGGGGGCCTCAGGGAAGGTCACTGGGAGGGCTGGGGGATGTTGGGGCCAGTCACCATTTGCGGGGTGGGGGGCCGGGGTCACTCGTGAGATGTTGGGGGTCTTGGGGCCAGTCATTGTGAAGGTTGGGGGGGTCTTGGAGCCAGTCATGCGATTGGTGGGGGGGGTCTCAGGGCTGGTCAGTGTGTGGGTTGGGGGGTCCTGGGGCTGGACGGTGTGAGGGTTGCGGGGGGGCAGGGGCGGATCGGGGGTCCCGAGGCCGGTCAGTGTGAGGGTTGGGGGTCCCGGGGGGTCCCGGGGGGGTACCTGCAGAAGTTGTGCAGACAGTCCCGCAGCAGCACCCCCGCGCCGGGGGGCACGTGCTGGTAGCAGATGCGGCACTCCAGCCCCTCGGGGTTGGGGACCAGCCCCTCATCCTCCAGCCGCAGCAGCTGCTGGAAGTTCTGCTGCCGCTCGGCCTCCAGCGCCTGCGGGGACAGCGCCCGACAGCCCCCTGAGCCAGGCCTAACCCTCTAGGCCAGGCTCAACCCTCCCAAGCTGGGCCTAACCCCTAGGCCAGGCTCAACCCCCCCAAGCTGGGCCTAACCCCTAGGCCAGGCTCAACCCCCCCCAAGCTGGGCCTAACCCCTAGGCCAGGCTCAACCCCCCCAAGCTGGGCCTAACCCCTAGGCCAGGCTCAACCCCCCCAAGCTGGACATAACCCCATAGGCCAGGCTCAACCCCCCCAAGCTGGGCATAACCCCCTAGGCCGGGCTCAACCCCCCCAAGCTAGGCATAACCCCCTAGGCCGGGCTCAACCCCCCCAAGCTGGGCATAACCCCCTAGGCCGGGCTCAACCCCCCCAAGCTGGGCATAACCCCCTAGGCCGGGCTCAACCCCCCCAAGCTGGGCATAACCCCCTAGGCCGGGCTCAACCCCCCCAAGCTGGGCATAACCCCCTAGGCCGGGCTCAACCCCCCCAAGCTGGGCATAACCCCCTAGGCCGGGCTCAACCCCCCCAAGCTGGGCATAACCCCCTAGGCCGGGCTCAACCCCCCCAAGCTGGGCATAACCCCCTAGGCCGGGCTCAACCCCCCCAAGCTGGGCATAACCCCCTAGGCCGGGCTCAACCCCCCCAAGCTGGGCCTAACCCCCTAGGCCGAGCTCAACCTCCCCCCCAAGCTGGGCCTAACCCCCTAGGCTGGGCTCAATCCCCCCCAAAATGGGCCTAATCCCTAAATCCCCTGAGCCTTGCTCAACCACCCAGGCCAGGCTTAAGCCCTCAAACAGAGGTCCTGCCCCCCAAGCTGGGCTCAACACCCCCAAGCCAGGCTGAACCCCACCTGAGCTGAGTTCAACCCACTCCAAGCTGAGCTCAACCCACGCCCCCCAGCCAGGTTGAACCCCTAAAAGCCAGGCTTAACACCCCCAGGACGGGCTTAAGCCCTCAAACTGGGCTCAACCCTCCAGGCCAGGCTTAAGCTGTCAAACGGGGCTCAACACCCCCAAGCCAAGCTCAACTCCCTCCTAGCTGGGCTCGACCCCAAAAGTCAGTTTTAACACCCCTAGGCTGGGCTCAACCCCCCTGGCTGGGATTACCCCTGACAAACTGGGCTTAAGCCCTGCAGACTGGGCTCAACACGCCCAGGCTGGGATCAAGCCCTCAAACTGCACTCAAGCCCCCCAAGCCAGGATTAAGGCCCCAAATGAGGCTCAACTGCCCTGAGCTGGTGTCCACCCCCAAAAGCCAGGCTTAACACCTCCAGACTGGGCTTAGCCCCTCTCAAACTGGGATTAACCCCCGCCAGGCCAGGCCCCCACTTCTCCACGCCCCCCGGCAGCCGCCGGCACAAGAAGATGGCAGAGCCGCGCTGGTGGGATAAGGCTTTAATTGGGGGCCTCCACATGTGGCACCCCCCATGGCATTGCCAGGCATCCAACAGACGCTTCGGGGGGTGCAGTCCCCCCGCACGGGGCCCAAACCGGGGGTCCCATCCCTCCCCCAGGGATGTGGGGGTCCCGCTGTGGGGCCAGATCTCCAGTGCAAAGTGCGACACAGAATAACCAACCTGCCCCCCCCGAGACCCCCATGTCTCAGAGACCCTGAGCATGGGCCCCCCGAGCCTGCCCGACCCCCAAGTACAGCCCCCCTTGAGCCCGAGACCCCCGAGCATGGCCCCCCAAGCCTCAGAGACCCCCAAGTCCCAGAGACCCCAAAGTACAGGGCCCCAAGTGTCAGAGACCCCCAAGCATGGCCCCCCAAGCCTGACCCCCAAACCTCAGAGGCCCCTGAGCTCAGCTCCCCAAGCCTCAGAGACCCCCCCCAAACCTCAGAGACCCCCAAGCACAGCCCCCCAAGCCTGAGACCCCAAGGATGCCCCCCCAAGCCTCAGAGACCCCTGAGTTTCAGAGACCCCCAAGTACAGCCCCCCCGAGCCTCAGAGACCCCTGAGCACAGACCCTCTTGAGACTGAGACCCCCAAGGCTCAGAGCCCCCCAAGCATGGCCCCCAAGCCTCAAAGACCCCCAAGTACGCCCCCCCAAGGCTCAGAGACCCCCAAGTATGGCCCGCAAAGCTCAGCTTCTGCAGCACGTCCCCACACCAGCTCTCAGTGTGGGGGGGCCCGTTGGTAGCTTCTGGGTGCACATGGGGGGTCTCTCAGGGACACTGGGGGGACACTGAGAGGTCCTGGTGGGCACTGTGGGACCATAGGGGACGATGGGGGGTCCTGGGTGACACTGGGGGACACTGGAGCCGGCCAGAGGGGGGTCTAGCAAAGCGGGGGGGCAGCAGAACCGGGGGGGCAGCAGAACTGGGGGGGCAGCAGAAATGGGGGGGCGGGCTGACGTCACCCCGTGCCCCCGGGGCGCAGCGCGGCCGAGCCGTCCTCTCGCCGTCCCTGCAAGCAGCGGGTCCCGGCGCGGAGAGAAGAGAGAAGGTTGGTCAGTGGGGGGGCCGGAGGGACCCCCCGATCCCTGTGTGGGCCTGGGGGTGCCAGCAGACCCCCCCATTTCTGGGAAATGGCGTCTGGAAAGCGCAGCCCGGTGGCTCCTTGGCTCAGTGTCACGCGGCACGGGGAGGGACACGGCACCTGTGCACTGAGAGACAAAGGACCTGCCCAAGGCGGGGGACATGTCCTGCCAAGGGACGGTGACACCAGGCCCTGCCGTGCCAGTCTCCTCCACCAGCCAAGGACACGGTGCGCAGAATGTGACAGCCCTGCCTGTCCCCAGGGCACAGGGACATGGTGCTCACTCACGCTGTGACACCCCTGTCCGCCCCCAGGGACACGGTGCTCACGCTGTGACACCCCTGTCCGCCCCCAGGGACACGGTGCTCACGCTGTGACACGTCTGCCTGTCCCCAGGGCACAGGGACACCCTGTACACCCCCAGGGCCATGGTGCTCACGCTGTGACACCCCTGTCCGCCCCCAGGGACACGATGCTCACGCTGTGACACCCCCGTCCGTCCCCAGGGACACGGTGCTCACGCTGTGACACCCCTGTCTGTCCCCAGGGACACGGTGCTCACGCTGTGACACGTCTGCCTGTCCCCAGGGCACAGGGACACCCTGTCCACCCCCAGGGCCATGGTGCTCACGCTGTGACACCCCTGTCCACCCCCAGGGCCATGGTGCTCACGCTGTGACACCCCTGTCCATCCCCAGAGACACGCTGCTCACGCTGTGACACCCCCGTCCGTCCCCAGGGACACGGTGCTCACGCTGTGACACCCCCATCCGTCCCCAGGGACACGCTGCTCACGCTGTGACACCCCCGTCCGTCCCCAGGGACACGCTGCTCACACTGTGACACCCCCGTCCACCCCCAGGTACACGATGCTCACGCTGTGACACCCCCGTCCGTCCCCAGGGACACGGTGCTCACGCTGTGACACCCCTGTCCATCCCCAGGGACACGCTGCTCACACTGTGACACCCCTGTCCGTCCCCAGGGACACGCTGCTCACGCTGTGACACCCCCGTCCATCCCCAGGGACACGCTGCTCACGCTGTGACACCCCTGTCCATCCCCAGGGCCATTGTGCTCACACTCTGACACCCCTGTCCGTCCCCAGGGACACGGTGCTCACGCTGTGACATGTCTGCCTGTCCCCAGGGCACAGGGACACCCTGTCCACCCCCAGGGCCATGGTGCTCACGCTGTGACACCCTTGTCCATCCCCAGGGACACGGTGCTCATGCTGTGACACCCCTGCCTGTCCCCATGGCGCAGTGACAGACACCAGCTGCCCCTCATCGCAACGAGAAGCGGGTGCAGCCCCCCCGTGTCACCCCTCGCTGTCCCCGCCCGTCCTCTCAGCGCAGGATCCGCGCGCCCCAGACCCCCCAGACCCCCGTCCCCGGGTCCGTCCCCAAGCAGGGGACGCGGGGACACCGGTACCTGCTGGTACTGCCGGATCCCCTCCTGCTCCTGCTGCATGCGCCAGAGCTCCGACTCGTCGGGCTGGTGGCCACCGGGCACCACGTAGTCGCTGGGCCGGTCGGCGCTGCACATCTCGCAGCCGGGGCGCGTGGGCTTGTTGATGAAGGTGCACTGGGGACACGACCAGCCCGCCTGGGGACACCGGGGGACAGACAACAGGGGGGTCAACAACACGGACACGATTCGACATCACGTCACCCTGGCTCTCGGTAAAGAAGAGACGTGGAAGCGCTACGCGTTGTTCCTGGTGGGGATACACCGGAGTCCGTGGTTTTGTGCCGCCGTTAATTAGGGACTAATTGGGACGACCTCAAAACCAGAACGGTGGCACCGAGGACCCGGGTGGCACTTTGAGAGGCGTTTGGGACAAACTCGACCATGGTGTCACCACATTTGGGACAAATTCGACCATCGTGTCGCCACATTTGGGACAAACTCGACCACCGTCTGGTTGCATTTGGGACAAACTCGATGACCGTGTCACCACGTTTGGGACGAATTGGTGTCACCATGTCACCGTGTCCATGCAGGCGCAGGGAACAGCGAGTGCTTCCATTTGTTTTGATATAAAAAGCTGATTAAAACCTGCAAACTCGTTAAACAGTTTGTTAATTGGTACTTGTGCGACACACTGCAATAGCGGCTGTGAAATTGGGTCCGTTGTTTGGGACGGGACATGGTGGGAGCGTCCGCTGTCCCCAGCACCCCCGGATGGGGACGGGGTGACACCACAGGGTGGGGACAGTGTGGGGGACAGAGGTGGAGGGACACTGGGCGTGATGGGGGTGGACACTGGGGGGGACGGAGTGGGGTGAAAACACCGTGGGGGACAGAGGGGAGGGGACACCGTGTTGGGACAGAGGGGAGGGGACACCGTGGGGGTCACCATGGGGGACAGAGGGGAGGGGACACCGTGGGGGACAGAGGGGAGGGGACACCATTGGGGTCACCATGGGGGACAGAGGGGAGGGGACACCGTGGGGGACAGAGGGGAGGGGACACCATTGGGGTCACCATGGGGGACAGAGGGGAGGGGACACCGTGGGGGACATAGTGGGAGGGACAGACTGAGGGGACACCGTGGGGGACAGAGGGGCGGGGACACCGTGGGGGACACTGTGGGGGACAGAGGGGAGGGGACACCATAGGGGACATAGTGGGAGGGACAGACTGGGGGGACACCGTGGGGGACAGAGGGGTGGGGACACCGTGGGGGACATAGTGGGAGGGACAGACTGGGGGGACACTGTGGGGGACAGAGGGGTGGGGACACCGTGGGGTCACTATGGGGGACAGAGGGGAGGGGACACCGTGGGGGACATAGTGCGAAGGACAGACTGGGGGGACACGGTGGGGGACAGAGGGGTGGGGACAGACTGGGGGGACACCATGGGGGACAGAGGGGAGGGGACACCGTGGGGGACATAGTGGGAGGGACAGACTGGGGGGACACCGTGGGGGACAGAGGGGCGGGGACACCGTGGGGGACACTGTGGGGGACAGAGGGGAGGGGACACCGTGGGGGTCACCATGGGGGACAGAGGGGTGGGGACACCGTGGGGGACATAGTGCGAGGGACACACTGGGGGGACACGGTGGGGGGACAGAGGGGTGGGGACACACTGGGGGGACACCATGGGGGACAGAGGGGTGGGGACACCGTGGGGGACATAGTGGGAGGGACAGACTGGGGGGACACCGTGGGGGACAGAGGGGCGGGGACACCGTGGGGGACACTGTGGGGGACAGAGGGGAGGGGACACCGTGGGGGACACTATGGGGGACAGAGGGGAGGGGACACCATAGGGGACATAGTGGGAGGGACAGACTGGGGGGACACGGTGGGGGGACAGAGGGGTGGGGACACCGTGGGGGACATAGTGGGAGGGACAGACTGGGGGGACACTGTGGGGGACAGAGGAGTGGGGACACCGTGGGGGACAGAGGGGTGGGGACACTGTGCAGGGGGACACCGTTGGTGACAGGGCGGGGGGGGACACTGGGACACGCACCGGCACTGGCGAGGGCAGGCTGGGCGCTGGGGGGGTGCTGAACAGGTCCCCGAGCTGCAGCGAGTCCAGGTGCTGGCTGATGTCCCCAGCGTCCCATCTCCTGCTGGCCTCACTCCCCTGCCCTGCGGGTGACACCGGGAGGGGACATCAGTGCCGGCTCCTGGTGACACGGGGGTGCCAGGGATCGTGGTGCGGGACTCTGAGATGTGACAGGGGATCCACAGGGGGGACCATCCTGAGAGCCCCCCAGGACCCCCACAGCCACCTCCAAACCCTGGGGACACCCTCAACACCAGGGACACTCCAAACCCGGGGACACCTCCAAACCCAGGGACACCCACAACCCAACAATGTCCCCCAAAGCCAGGGACAACCCAACCCTGGGGACACCCCCAAACCCTGGGGACACCCCCAAACCAACAACATTCCCCAAACCAGGGACACCCCAACCCCAGGGACACCCCCAAACCCTGGGGACACCCCAACCCAACAATGTCCCCCAAACCCAGGGGACACCCCGAAACCAACAACATCCCCCAAAGCCAGGGACACCCCCAACCCTGGGGACACCCCCAAACCCTGGAGACACCTCCAACACCGGGGACACCCCAACCCTGGGGACACCCCCAAACCAACAACATCCCCCAAAGCCAGGGACACCCCAACCCTGGGGACACCCCCAACCCAACAATGTCCCCCAAACCCGGGGACACCCCCAAACCCTGGGGACACCCCAACCCAACAATGTCCCCCAAACCCAGGGGACACCCCGAAACCAACATCCCCCAAAGCCAGGGACACCCCCAACCCTGGGGACACCCCCAAACCCTGGAGACACCTCCAACACCGGGGACACCCCAAACCTGGGGACACCCCAACCCAACAATGTCCCCCAAACCCGGGGACACCCCCAAACCTGGGGACACCCCAACCCAACAATGTCCCCCAAACCCGGGGACACCCCAACCCTGGGAACACCCCATGCCAGGCTGGACTCCGCTCAAGCTGCACTGGGTGCAATGTCCCCGAGGCTGGACGGGGGGTCCTTTAACGGTCCCTCCCAACCCAACCACTCAACCACTCCACAGTTCCCCGTCCCCCCACTGCCACAGCCGCACCCCCAACCTTTTTTTGGGGAGACGCTGGGCAGGGTGTTGTATTTCCGGCGCTCCCCGTTGCTGTTGGTGGGCGGGGAGGTGGCGCTGAGCATCACCCGCGCCTGGTCCTCCTCGTAGCGCTGCTCGGTGAGCTCGGCCGCGCTGGCCGACAGCAGGTACAGGTACGCGGTGTCGCCGTCGCGGCGCACGCCGTAGGACGAGACGGTGCGGTCGTCCACGCACAGGCACTGCCCGATGATCCAGCGCTGGACCAGCGGATGGAAACCGTAATCGCGGAACACCTGCGGCGGGGGGAGAAGCTCCGGGTGAGCCGGCGGCGTCCGCGGGGCCGGCGCCGCGCCGGGAGAGGCGTTGCCGGGCCGTACCTGCTCCTTGAGCTCGGCGATGGTGGTGTGAGCGCGGACGCGGAGCGTGATGCTGGCCGACGACGTGGCGTCCTCCACGCCGACCGCCATGCTGGAAACGGGAGGGACGCCTGAGGGGGGGCGGGGGACGGCGGCGCCCCAAACCTCGCGGTAGCGCTCACGGGGAAGCCGTTGACCCAGTTTGGTCCATCCCCTGCCCAGCCTCATCCTCACAGCCCGGGCAGCGATTTCCACCGTGTGCTTAGATATTGTCAATAATATAACTCGATATAATTCAATAACAATGATATAACTCCATATAACCAACTCCACGTGACTCCGTGTAACCAACTGCATGTGACTCACTCCATATAACTTCATGTAAGCAACTGCATGTAACTCACTCCATGTAACCCACGGCATGGAACTCACTCCATACAACTCCATGTAACCCACGGCATGGAACTCACTCCATACGACTCCACGTAACCCACGGCGTGGAACTCACTCCATACGACTCCACGTAACCCACGGCACGGAACTCACTCCATACGACTCCACGTAACCCACGGCGTGGAACTCACTCCATACGACTCCACATAACCCACGGCGTGGAACTCACTCCATACGACTCCACGTAACCCACTGCACGGAACTCACTCCATACAACTCCACGTAACCCACTGCATGGAACTCACTCCATACGACTCCACGTAACCCACTGCACGGAACTCACTCCATACGACTCCACGTAACCCACTGCATGGAACTCACTCCATATAACTCCATGTAACCAACGGCATGTAACTCACTCCACGTAACCCACTGCATGGAACTCACTCCATATAACTCCATGTAACCAACGGCATGTAACTCACTCCACGTAACCCACTGCATGGAACTCACTCCATACAACTCCATGTAACCAACTGCATGGAACTCACTCCATACAACTCCACGTAACCCACGGCATGGAACTCACTCCATACAACTCCACGTAACCCACGGCATGGAACTCACTCCATACGACTCCACGTAACCCACTGCATGGAACTCACTCCATACGACTCCACGTAACCCACTGCATGGAACTCACTCCATACGACTCCACGTAACCCACTGCATGGAACTCACTCCATACGACTCCATGTGACTCCATGTAACCAACTGCATGTAACTCACTCCATGTAAGTCCATCTAACTCCATGTAACCCAGTGCATGTAACTCTCTCCATACAACTCCATGTAACCAACTGCATGGAACTCACTCCATACAACCCCATACACTCAACAATATTTCCTTTGCTTTAAATCTGGTGCTTTCCAACTCCTGAAGCCTCCCAGAACCATTTCCAGGCGATCTGTGCCATTTCCAGGGTGTCTGTACTGTTACCAGGACATTTTTTTGCCATTTCCAGGGCATTATTTGTGCCAATTCCAGATGATTTTTGTGCCATTTCCGGGCAACTATTGGTGCCACTTGCAGGAGATGATTTGTGCCGCTTGCAGGGTCAGCACCAGGGCTGGGCTACAGGTTGGACCCAACCGACGTGGTTCAATGGTTCTCGGGCAGCAGCGGAACTCCCGGAGCAGCTCAGGCTCAGCAGCTGCGCTCCCGGGGGACACAAGGGGACAGAGCTGCTGTCCCCATCCCCGGGGCAGCTCTCACCTGATCTCGTCGCTGGGGTACATGTCCTCCCTCCAGAGGATGCGCAGCGTGGCCAGCTGCCGCGCCAGCGCCACCGCGCACCGCGCCGCCGCCTCCTCGTCACCGTACTCGATGGCCTGGGCCAGGCGCAGGGCCAGCTCCTCTGTGGGACAAAGAGGGACAACCGTCAAACAGGGGCATGGCCACCGCGGCCACCGGAGGGGGCTGAGACCGCGTCTGCCACGTCCACGCACCCAAACCCAGAAGTTTTGGGTGGGTTTGGCATAGGAACGGCACTGGGGATGGCTCGGCAGCTGTGACACAGCCCAGACACGCAGGGAGATTTCTGGGGCCACCAGGAGGTGAGAACTGTCCCCCCTGCACAGCTGGGCTGAGGTGACACCCACAGGGACACACACAGCCCTGGGGGAGCATCTGTCCCACCTGACTGGGGGGGTCACAGTGGCCAAGAGGCCACCAGCGTCCTGGCTGGTGTGACCAGCGGGACCAGCGCAGTGACCATCCCTGTGCTGGGACCTGGGCGGGCAAACCCGAACCCTGGGGGCAGCTCTGGGCCCCTCACGCCAAGAAACCCTTGAGGTGCTGGAGCGAGTGGAGAGAAGGGAGCGGAGCTGGTGAGGGGCTGGAGCACAAGTGTGATGGAGACTGAGGGACCTGGGGGTTCAGCTGGAGAACAGGAGCTGAGGGGAGACCTTCTGATCTCTGAACTGCCCGAAAGGAGCTTGGAGCCAGGGGGGTCGGGCTCTGCTCCCCAGGAACAAGCGCCAGGAGCAGAGGAAACGGCCTCAAGTTGCCCAGGGGAGGTTGAGGTTGGATGTGGGAACAATTTCTTCCCCAAAGGGCTGTGGGGCATTGAACAGGCTGCCCAGGGCAGTGCTGGAGTCACCAGCCCTGGAGGGCTGGACAGACGGACATGAGGTTCTCAGGACAGGGGGCAGGGACAGGGTGGGTTTTGGTTGGACTCGGTGACCCTGAGGGGCTTTTCCACCCGAACCAGCTCTGTGGTAACACATCTGGTTGCCCGCGATGGGCAGGGGAGCCCCCAGACCCACGGCTGTGCCCGTCCCCACACAAGGTCAGTAACTCCCGATACCCAAAAAGCCCAGGACCCTCCCCGAGTACCTTTCTCCACCAGCTCCAGGGACTGAGCCGTCTCCGGATCCACGTCCGCGGCGTCAGCGCCGGCAGCCGCGGGCAGGGACGGTGCCGGGGCCGCCAGCGCGTTGTCCGAGGCTGCGGGACAGGAGGAACCATAGAGCCGGGCGGTGCCACCCCGAGCGGTGACCGTCACCCGCTGTCCCCCACACCCGCACCACGGGGAGGAGAAGCCCCGGGTGACACAATGTCACTTGGGATGAAGGTGACAGTGACCTGAACCCTTGTCCTGGGGGCTGACAGAGGGGAGGGAGCAGGAGAGCAATGGCCAATGTCCCTGTGAAGCCTCTGGATGCCACCTCCTGTCCCCTGCGGCCACCTCTGTGCCCTGAGTCCCCTCTGTCCCCCAGGTCACCTCTGTCCCTTGAGTCACCTCTCTCCCCTGGGGTCCCCTCTGTCCCTTTAGTCACCTCTCTCCCCTGGGTCACCTCTGCCCCCTGGGGTCCCCTCTGTCCCTTTAGTCACCTCTGTCCCTTTAGTCACCTCTGCCCCCTGGGGTCCCCTCTGTCCCTTTAGTCACCTCTGTCCCCTGGGGCCATCTCTGCACCCTGGGGTCCCCTCTGTCCCCTGCGGTCTCCTCCTGTCCCCTGGGGGCATCTCTGTCCCCTGAATCACCTGTGCCCCCTGGGGTCCCCTCTGTCCCTTCGGTCACCTCTGTGTCCTGGGGTCTCCTCTGTCCTCTAGGGCCACCTCTGCACCCTGGGGTCCCCTCTGTCCCTTGGGGTCTCCTCCTGTCCTCTAGGGCCATCTCTGTCCCCCACGGTCACCTCTGTCCCCTGGGGCCATCTCTGCACCCTGGGGTCTCCTCCTGTCTCCTGGGGGCATCTCTGTCCCCTGGGGTCCCCTCTGTCCCCTGAATCGCCTGTGCCCCCTGGGGTCCCCTCTGTCCCTTCGGTCACCTCTGTGTCCTGGGGTCTCCTCTGTCCTCTAGGGCCACCTCTGCACCCTGGGGTCCCCTCTGTCCCCTGGGGTCTCCTCCTGTCCTCTAGGGCCATCTCTGTCCCCCACGGTCACCTCTGTTCCTTGGGGTCCCCTCTGTCCCCTGAGGTCTCCTCCTGTCCCCTGGGGGCATCTCTGTCCCCTGGGGTCCCCTCTGTCCCCTGCGTCCCCTCTGTTCCCTGAGGTCTCCTCCTGTCCCCTGGGGGCATCTCTGTCCCCTGGGGTCCCCTCTGTCCCCTGCGTCCCCTCTGTTCCCTGAGGTCTCCTCCTGTCTCCTGGGGGCATCTCTGTCCCCTGGGGTCCCCTCTGTCCCCTGCGTCCCCTCTGTTCCCTGAGGTCTCCTCCTGTCTCCTGGGGGCATCTCTGTCCCCTGGGGTCCCCTCTGTCCCCTGAATCACCTGTGCTCCCTGGGGTCCCCTCTGTCCCTTCGGTCACCTCTGTGTCCTGGGGTCTCCTCTGTCCTCTAGGGCCACCTCTGCATCCTGGGGTCCCCTCTGTCCCCTGGGGTCTCCTCCTGTCCTCTAGGGCCATCTCTGTCCCCCAGGGTCACCTCTGTCCCCTGGGGCCATCTCTGCACCCTGGGGTCCCCTCTGTCCCCTGAGTCCCCTCTGTTCCCTGAGGTCTCCTCCTGTCTCCTGGGGGCATCTCTGTCCCCTGGGGTCCCCTCTGTCCCTTCGGTCACCTCTGTGTCCTGGGGTCTCCTCTGTCCTCTAGGGCCATCTCTGCACCCTGGGGTCCCCTCTGTCCCCTGAGTCCCCTCTGTCCCCTGGGGTCTCCTCCTGTCCTCTAGGGCCATCTCTGTCCCCCACGGTCACCTCTGTTCCTTGGGGTCCCCTCTGTCCCCTGAGGTCTCCTCCTGTCTCCTGGGGGCATCTCTGTCCCCTGGGGTCCCCTCTGTCCCCTGAGTCCCCTCTGTCCTCTAGGGCCATCTCTGTACCCCAGGGTCACCTCTGTCCCCTGGGGCCATCTCTGCACCCTGGGGTCCCCTCTGTCCCTTCAGTCACCTCTGTGTCCTGGGGTCTCCTCTGTCCCCCAGGGCCATCTCTGCATCCTGGGGTCCCCTCTGTCCCCTGAGTCACCTCTGTCCCCTGGGGTCTCCTCTGTCCTCTAGGGCCACCTCTGTTCCCCAGGGCCACCTCTGTCCCCCAGGGCCACCTATATCCCTTGAGTGACCTCTGTGTCCTGGGGTCACCTCCTGTCCTTTAGGGCCCCCTCTGTCCCCAGGAGGCTCCACCACACCCGGGAACCCCCAAACATCCTTCTCCATCCCCCACCTTTCTGCACCTCGCGCAGGGAGCTGCTGAGCACCGTCCACCACTTCTGCGCCTCCCGCTCGTCCTCGAAGGCCAAGGCCAGCGGCTCCTGGGGGGCGCCGGGCACCGTCAGCTCGTGGGCCGCGGGGCCGCACACCCGGTACGAGATGTCCCGCAGGTCGTACTCGGCGACGGGCTGGGGGAAGGACCGGGGGACACGTTGTGGTGGAGCCGGGGGGACAAAGCACCGGTGCGGTGGTGGGGTCAGAACCGGGGACACGGGTCCCTGTGCTCTGTCCCCAAGTTCTTGGGGACACCCCTGTGCTCTGTCCCCGGGGTCTTGGGGATACGGGGCCGTCCCTGTGCTCTGACCCGGGGTTCTTGGGGACACGGGGCTGTCCCTGACCTCTGTCCCCGGGGTTCTTGGGGACACGGGTCCCTGTGCTGTGCCCCTGGGGTTCCTGGGGACACAGGTCCCTGTGCTCTGTCCCCAGGTTCTTGGGGACACGGGTCCCTGTGCTCTGTCCCCAGGTTCTTGGGGACACGGGTCCCTGTGCTCTGTCCCCACGTTCTTGGGGACATGGGGCCATCCCTGTGCTGTGCCCCTGGGGTTCCTGGGGACACGGGTCCCTGTGCTCTGTCCCCGGGGTTCTTGGGGACACGGGTCCCTGTGCTGTGCCCCTGGGGTTCCTGGGGACACAGGTCCCTGTGCTCCGTCCCTGGGGTTCCTGGGGACACGGGTCCCTGTGCTCTGTCCCCGGGGTTCTTGGGGACACGGGGCCATCCCTGTGCTCCGTCCCTGGGGTTCTTGGGGACACGGGTCCCTGTGCTGTGCCCCTGGGGTTCCTGGGGACACAGGTCCCTGTGCTCTGTCCCCAGGTTCTTGGGGACACGGGTCCCTGCGCTCTGTCCCCAAGTTCTTGGGGACATGGGGCCATCCCTGTGCTCTGTCCCTGGGGTTCCCGGGGACATGGGTCCCTGTGCTCTGTCCCCAAGTTCTTGGGGACACCCCTGTGCTCTGTCCCCGCGTTCGTGGGGACATGGGGCCATCCCTGTGCTGTGCCCCTGGGGTTCCTGGAGACATGGGTTCCTGTGCTCTGTCCCTGGGGTCTTGGGGACACGGGGCCATCCCTGTGCTCTGTCCCCAGGGTTCCTGGGGATATGGGGCCGTCCCTGTGCTCTGTCCCCGGGGTTCTTGGGGACACGGGTCCCTGTGCTGTGCCCCTGGGGTTCCTGGGGACACGGGTCCCTGTGCTCTGTCCCCAGGTTCTTGGGGACACGGGTCCCTGCGCTCTGTCCCCAAGTTCTTGGGGACATGGAGCCATCCCTGTGCTCTGTCCCTGGGGTTCCTGGGGACATGGGTCTCTGTGCTCTGTCCCCAAGTTCTTGGGGACACCCCTGTGCTCTGTCCCCGGGGTTCTTGGGGACACGGGTCCCTGTGCTCTGTCCCCGGGGTTCTTGAGGACACAGGTCCCTGCGCTCTGTCCCCGGGGTTCTTGGGGACACGGGGTCATCCCTGAGCTCTGTCCCCGGGGTTCCTGGGGACACGGGGCCATCCCTGTGCTCTGTCCCCGGGGTCTTGGGGATATGGGGCCGTCCATGTCCTCTGTCCCCGGGGTTCTTGGGGACACGGGTCCCTGTGCTCTGACCTGGGGTCTTGGGGACACGGGGTCATCCCTGAGCTCTGTCCCCGGGGTTCTAGGGGACACGGGTCCCTGTGCTCTGTCCCCAGGGTCTTGGGGACACGGGGTCATCCCTGAGCTCTGTCCCTGGGGTCTTGGGGACACGGGTCCCTGTGCTCTGTCCCCGGGGTTCCTGGGGACACGGGTCCCTGTGCTGTGCCCCTGGGGTTCCTGGGGACACAGGTCCCTGTGCTCTGTCCCCGGGGTTCCTGGGGACACGGGGTCATCCCTGTGCTGTGTCCCCGGGGTTCTTGGGGACACGGGGCTGTCCGTGTGTTCTGTCCCCGGGGTCCTGGGGACACGGGGTCAACCCTGTGCTCTGTCCAAGGGGTTCTTGGGGACACGGGTCCCTGTGCTCTGTCCCCGGGGTTCTTGGGGAAACAGGTCCCTGTGCTCTGTCCCCGGGGTTCCTGGGGACACAGGTCCCTGTGCTCTGTCCCCGGGGTTCTTGGGGACACGGGTCCCTGTGCTCTGTCCCCTGGGGTTCCTGGGGACACGGGTCCCTGTGCTCTGTCCCTGGGGTTCTTGGGGACACGGGGCCATCCCTGTGCTCTGTCCCCGGGGGTCTTGGGGACACGGGGCCGTCCCTGTGCTCTGTCCCCGGGGTTCCTGGGGACACAGGTCCCTGTGCTCTGTCCCCGGGGTTCCTGGGGACACGGGTCCCTGTGCTCTGTCCCCGGGGTCTTGGGGACACGGGGCCACCCCTGCGCTCTGTCCCCGTGGTTCTTGGGGACATGGGGCCATCCCTGTGCTGTGCCCCTGGGGTTCCTGGGGACACGGGTCCCTGTGCTCTGTCCCCGGGTTCTTGGGGACATGGGGCCATCCCTGTGCTCTGTCCCCAGGATTCTTGGGGACACGGGTCCCTGTGCTCTGTCCCCAGGTTCTTGGGGACACGGGGCCGTCCCTGTGCTCTGTCCCCGGGGTTCTTGGGGACACGGGGTCATCCCTGAGCTCTGTCCCCGGGGTTCCTGGGGACACGGGGCCATCCCTGTGCTCTGTCCCCGGGGTCTTGGGGATATGGGGCCGTCCATGTGCTCTGTCCCCGGGGTTCTTGGGGACACGGGTCCCTGTGCTCTGACCCGGGGTCTTGGGGACACGGGGTCATCCCTGAGCTCTGTCCCCGGGGTTCTTGGGGACACGGGTCCCTGTGCTCTGACCCCGGGGTTCTTGGGGACACGGGTCCCTGTGCTCTGTCCCCGGGTTCTTGGGGACACGGGTCCCTGTGCTCTGACCCCGGGGTTCTTGGGGACACGGGTCCCTGTGCTCTGTCCCCGGGGTTCTTGGGGACACGGGTCCCCGTGCTCTGTCCCCGGGGTTCTTGGGGACACGGGTCCCTGTGCTGTGCCCCTGGGGTTCCTGGGGACACGGGTCCCTGTGCTCTGTCCCTGCGGTTCTTGGGGACACGGGGCCATCCCTGTGCTCTGTCCCCGGGTTCTTGGGGACACGGGTCCCTGTGCTCTGTCCCCGGGTTCTTGGGGACACGGGTCCCTGTGCTCTGTCCCCGGGGTTCTTGGGGACACGGGTCCCTGCGCTCTGTCCCCAAGTTCTTGGGGACACGGGGCCATCCCTGTGCTCTGTCCCTGGGGTTCCCGGGGACATGGGTTCCTGTGCTCTGTCCCCGGAGTTCTTGGGGACACGGGTCCCCGTGCTCTGTCCCCGGGGTCTTGGGGACACGGGGCCACCCCTGCGCTCTGTCCCCGTGGTTCTTGGGGACATGGGGCCATCCCTGTGCTGTGCCCCTGGGGTTCCTGGGGACACGGGTCCCTGTGCTCTGTCCCCGGGTTCTTGGGGACATGGGGCCATCCCTGTGCTCTGTCCCCAGGATTCTTGGGGACACGGGTCCCTGTGCTCTGTCCCCAGGTTCTTGGGGACACGGGGCCGTCCCTGCGCTCTGTCCCTGGGGTTCTTGGGGACACGGGTCCCTGTGCTCTGACCCGGGGTCTTGGGGACACGGGGTCATCCCTGAGCTCTGTCCCCGGGGTTCTTGGGGACACGGGTCCCCGTGCTCTCTCCCCGGGGTTCTTGGGGACACGGGTCCCTGTGCTGTGCCCCTGGGGTTCCTGGGGACACGGGTCCCTGTGCTCTGTCCCTGCGGTTCTTGGGGACACGGGGCCATCCCTGTGCTCTGTCCCCGGGTTCTTGGGGACACGGGTCCCTGTGCTCTGTCCCCGGGTTCTTGGGGACACGGGTCCCTGTGCTCTGTCCCCGGGTTCTTGGGGACACGGGTCCCTGTGCTCTGTCCCCGGGGTTCTTGGGGACACGGGTCCCTGTGCTCTGTCCCCGGGGTTCCTGGGGACACGGGTCCCTGTGCTCTGTCCCCAGGTTCTTGGGGACATGGGTTCCTGTGCTCTGTCCCCGGGGTCTTGGGGACACGGGGCCATCCCTGTGCTCTGTCCCCGGGGTTCTTGGGGACACGGGTCCCTGTGCTGTGCCCCTGGGGTTCCTGGGGACACAGGTCCCTGTGCTCTGTCCCCAGGTTCTTGGGGACACGGGTCCCTGCGCTCTGTCCCCAAGTTCTTGGGGACACGGGGCCATCCCTGTGCTCTGTCCCTGGGGTTCCCGGGGACATGGGTTCCTGTGCTCTGTCCCCGGAGTTCTTGGGGACACGGGTCCCCGTGCTCTGTCCCCGGGGTCTTGGGGACACGGGGCCACCCCTGCGCTCTGTCCCCGTGGTTCTTGGGGACATGGGGCCATCCCTGTGCTGTGCCCCTGGGGTTCCTGGGGACACGGGTCCCTGTGCTCTGTCCCCGGGTTCTTGGGGACATGGGGCCATCCCTGTGCTCTGTCCCCAGGATTCTTGGGGACACGGGTCCCTGTGCTCTGTCCCCAGGTTCTTGGGGACACGGGGCCGTCCCTGTGCTCTGTCCCCGGGGTTCTTGGGGACACGGGGTCATCCCTGAGCTCTGTCCCCGGGGTTCCTGGGGACACGGGGCCATCCCTGTGCTCTGTCTCCGGGGTCTTGGGGATATGGGGCCGTCCATGTGCTCTGTCCCCGGGGTTCTTGGGGACACGGGTCCCTGTGCTCTGACCCAGGGTCTTGGGGACACGGGGTCATCCCTGAGCTCTGTCCCCGGGGTTCTTGGGGACACGGGTCCCTGTGCTCTGACCCGGGGTCTTGGGGACACGGGGTCATCCCTGAGCTCTGTCCCCGGGGTTCTTGGGGACACGGGTCCCTGTGCTCTGACCCCGGGGTTCTTGGGGACACGGGTCCCTGTGTTCTGTCCCCAGGGTCTTGGGGACACGGGGTCATCCCTGAGCTCTGTCCCCGGGGTCTTGGGGACACGGGTCCCTGTGTTCTGTCCCCAGGGTCTTGGGGACACGGGGTCATCCCTGAGCTCTGTCCCCGGGGTTCTTGGGGACACGGGTCCCTGTGTTCTGTCCCCAGGGTCTTGGGGACACGGGGTCATCCCTGAGCTCTGTCCCTGGGGTCTTGGGGACACAGGTCCCTGTGCTCTGTCCCCGGGGTTCCTGGGGACACGGGGTCATCCCTGTGCTCTGTCCCCGGGGTTCTTGGGGACACGGGGCCGTCCCTGTGCTCTGACCCGGGGTCCTGGGGACACGGGGTCAACCCTGTGCTCTGTCCAAGGGATTCTTGGGGACACGGGTCCCTGTGCTCTGTCCCTGCGGTTCTTGGGGACACGGGGCCATCCCTGTGCTCTGTCCCCGGGGTCTTGGGGACACGGGTCCCTGTGCTCTGTCCCCGGGGTCTTGGGGACATGGGTCCCCGTGCTCTGTGCCCGGGGTCTTGGGGACACGGGTCCCCGTGCTCTGTCCCCGGGGTTCTTGGGGACACGGGTCCCCGTGCTCTGTCCCCGGGTTCTGCAGGAGGTGAGTGGGGACGGAAAGAGGCACCGAGCACAACACTCCGGCCACGAGGGCCAAGACACACCGAAACTCGGACTAAAATCGCCCCAGACCCCGGCTAAAACTGCCCCAGACCCGGGCTAAAACCGCCCCAGACCCCGGCTAAAACCGTCCCGAACTCGGACTAAAACCGCCCCGAACTCGGACTAAAACCGCCCCGAACTCGGACTAAAACCGCCCCGAACTCGGACTAAAACCGCACCAGACCCCGGGCAAAACCGCACCAGACCCCGGGCAAAACCGCACCAGACCCCGGGCAAAACCGCACCAGACCCCGGGCAAAACCGCACATAACTCAGACTAAAACCGCGCCAAACTCAGACTAAAACCGCCCCGAACCCCGGCTAAAACCGCCCCGAACCCCGGCTAAAAAAGCACCAAATCCCGGGCAAAACCGCACATAACTCAGACTAAAACCGCGCCAAACTCAGACTAAAACTGCACCAAACCCCGGCTGAAAAAGCACCGAACCCCGGCTAATACCGCACCAAACTCGGACTAAAACCGCCCCGAACCCGGACTAAATCCGCCCCGAACTCGGACTAAAACCGCCCCGAACCCGGACTAAATCCGCCCCGAACCCGGACTAAATCCGCACCAAACCCCGGACTAAAACCGCCCCGAACTCGGACTAAAACCGCCCCGAACTCGGACTAAAACCGCCCCGAACTCGGACTAAAACCGCCCCGAACTCGGACTAAAACCGCCCCGAACCCCGGCTAAAACCGCCCCGAACCCCGGCTAAAACCGCCCCAAACTCAGACTAAGACCGCCCCGAACCCCGGCTAAAACCGCCCCGAACTCGGACTAAAACCGCCCCGAACTCGGACTAAAACCGCCCCAAACCCCGGCTAAAACCGCCCCGGAGCCCGGGTACAAACGCCCCGCCCCCGCCCCCCGTCGCCCCCGGCCCCACCTCCCCGCCCGCGGGCTCCGGGTGCCGCAGGCCCAGGCGGAAGCGGCGCTCCCCGGCGGCCGCCGGTTGGACGCTGAGCTGCAGGCGGAGCGCGGCGGCGGCGGGGAGCGGCGGGAGGCGGGCGGCCCGCGCCAGCCCCGCCCGCACCGCCATCAGCACGGTGGGCGGCGGCGGCGGGGCCGCGTCCGGGGCCGGGCCGGGGGCACCGGGCAGAGCCATCGCCGCCGGTACTTCCGCGCGGTCCGGCGGGAAACGCGTCCCCGCGCCCGAGCGTTCCGGTACCGGAGGCTCCGCCCCTCGCCCCGCCCCCGGGGCCGCAACGCGCTGCGAGCCGGGTGGGGGCGCCCGCGCACAACCCCGCGGTGATTGACAGCCGCTCCCCCCGTCTTTGTCCGAGCCAGCCAATCAGGAGGCCGAGCGCTTCAGCCTGAGGGAGGGGCCTCGGGTGTGCCCCGCGGAGGGCGGGAGCGCTGCCCTGACTGACGTCCCTCTCAGCCAACCGAAGAGGAGATCCGCGGCGATGGCCAGCGCAATCCTCCAATGGGGACGCGCGGGCTGTGAGGCGCCGCTCGGGACGGACGGGCGGCGGGTGGGGCCTCACTGCTTGTTGTCGTCCGGTGCCCGAGGAAAGGTTGGACCGCTCGCTCGCCCGCTCGAACGCTCCGGGGGACTCCCAGGTCTCGCTCAGCCGCTCGCTCCGTCCCGAGCAGTCGGGGACATGTCGAGGTGGGCGGAGGCCCGGTGGGCCGGCGCCAGACGGCGGACGGCGGCCGAGGCACACGCGCCCTCCTCGAGCTTTCCCCGGAGACACCTCCATTTACAAACGCCCCGAGCTTGAAGGAGCTGTCACGGCGAGGAGGCCCCGCCGGGACCGAGAGCAGGAAACGCCGGTAAGCCCCGCTTCCCCCGCCGCCCCGGAGACACCCCCCCCGCGGACTACAACTCCCAGCGTGCACTGCGGCGGGAGCGCAGCGCTCGGGCGCGCCCCGGCCGCGCGGGGCATGCTGGGAGTTGTAGTCCGCCAGGGTGGGCGCTCAGCCCGCCGCGCGGGGCATGCCGGGCCGGCGGCGCCGCTCCCCGCCCGCCGGGCCCTGTCACCTTCAGGGCCGGGCCCGTCCGGGGCCGCCGCCGCCGCCCCGGGCTCCACAGCGCCGGGGAGGCCCCGGGAAGGGGCTGTGCCGCCTCTCCGGGCTGTTCCCGTCTCCATTTCCCTCTTTGTGGTGCCTGTGGCAGCTCCCCGTGAATCCTCTTCCTCCCCCGCCTCCAGGTCGCGTTTCCCCGTCCCCAGCGCGCCCGCTTCCCTGCCGGGTAACGCAGGGCCGAGCCCTCCCCACACCCCACCCGTAAAGGCGGGGGGGCGGTCTCCTTTGACTTGCTAATAACATCCACGAGCTGACCTCGCTGACCCGCAATCCTCCGCTTTGCGGTTTCCTTGCCGGGGTTTCTCCCTTCGGCTCGCCCGCTGCCCCCTCAGGCTTTGGCACGGGGGCGCTTGGCTGTGGAAACGCGCCGTGAACCCCGTAATACCCTGTAGATTAAGCTGGTTTAAATTAAGCCGACAAACCTCTCTGCTCGTGTCCCCACGGATGCCGAGAGCGGGTTCCTTCCCGCTCTGGCCGGCGCCGTGTGGAGCAGGAAGGGGCCGGAACGTTGTCCCGGCAAACGTTCCACGTTCTGCCCGTGGTCCTTGTGTGCTGGTGGTTTTTCCCTCCGGTTTTCCCCGCTCCATCTCCCCAAGGCCGCTCCTGAGCTGCGGTGGAGCAGAAGGGCCGGGATGCTGCACAAAGACGCAGTTTCCCCAGTGTGGGAGCCTGACCCGGACCGGGGGCGGCTGGTAAACCCAGGGTCGGTGATTTAACGAGCGGGACGGGACCGGACACCGTCACAAAAGCGAGTCGGGGCGGTGGGAACTCGCTGTTCCACTGTGCCTGGGGATTTCCTTTCCGGCTTAGGCGGCTATCGGTCGCGGCGACAGCCGATATTTGATGCCGGCTGGGGGTTGCGGACCATCTCCTGCTCTCTGGGGTGTGTGGGAGCTGCTTGCGGCTCTCCCGGTCGCGGGGCGAGCCTGGGGGTGCTCAGGGGGGACATATCTTCCCCGGAGCCCTGGCGCTGCGTCCACAGAGCCCTGGCGCTGCATCCCCGGGGCTATTTACGGCTTCTCCGGCTCCAGCGCCGCGAGGCCCCGCGCTGGGGAGGCAGCGGGAGCTCGGGCGCCTTCCCCCTTCATCTGCCCGTCCCCGTCCAGCCGGGGCGGCACTGAACACTGCCGTCCTCCCAATGAACCAGTTAACCAATTAACCAGCCCAGCGAGAGCCCGTGGAGGAGCCAGAGACCACCCCAGGGCTTGGCTGCGGCGCCCATATCACCCCCAGCCTGCGGCAAAGTGGGTGCTGCATGCTCCCCCCAGCTTTGAGGGACAGCAACGGCCAAAACCAGCCGGTGACCTCCAAAAGTGCGGAGGGGAGCCCCAGAACCCCCCGGCACAGCTACTGCTGGTGCCGTGGGCAGGACCCCCGGCTGAGCTGCTCTCGGTGACGCAGCCACGTGGGACAACGGGATCAGACGGGTGTCGATGGGGCACTGTTGTCACTATCCCGTCCCTGCCCGGCGGAGCTGTCGGTTTCCCAGCGTTGCCTCTGGCTGTAGAACTGTTTAGGCTGGAAAATATCCCGGAGAGTGTGAAGTGCCAGGTCCCGACAGGGCTGCGCAAACCTCCCCGGCCGCGAGGGCCTCAGCGCCGCTTTCTCCGCAGGATCCGCACGCTTTGCAGCAGCTGTCGCGCGGGGAATCGCTCCAAGAAGCTGAGACAATGAAGCTGTTGGAGAACTCGAGTTTTGAAGCAATAAACTCCCAGCTGACGGTGGAGACGGGAGATGCTCACATCATCGGCAGGTGGGTGCCGGGGAAACGGGGCCGCTTCGGCTCGTCTTTCCCTAGAACGGCGTTAGGAGGCGTCACAGTTGGACAGCGTCAGCGCTCGGTGCCTGGAGCGGAGGGGACAGATGGCTGCTGGCCTGTAGGATCATCGGGTGGTTTGGGTTCGATGGGGCATTTGAGGATCACCCGGTTCCCCCCCTGCCATGAGCAGGGACATTTCCCAGCTCAGGGTGCTCAGAGAGCCATCCAGCCTGGCCTGGGGTGTCTCAGGGATGGTTCATCTACCACCCCTCTGGGATCCTGGGCCAGGCTCTCACCACCCTCAGGGCAACAATCCTTCCTTATATCCAGCCTGAATCTCCCTCCTTTAGTTTAAACCATCACCTCTTGTCCTGTCACAACAGACCCTGCTCCAAACTCTGTCCCCATCTTATTGTCATGGTTTAACCACGCTGGGACCACGCAGCCACTCGCTAATCCCCCACCCCAAAGTGGGAGACAATTGAAAGAGGGGAAGGGAAAAAAGCTCATGGGTCGAGAGAAGAACACTTGAATAGGACAGCAAAGAGAAAATCATAATAATAATGATAGAATATACAAAACAAGTGGCGTATGATGCACTTGCTCACTTCCCACAACGCCGGTAGCCCCTGGGTTCCCCAGCAGTGCTGTTTGCCCCCGGCCAGCTCCGGTTCATATCCAGAACACAATGTCCCACAGAGCGGAACGTCCCTTTGGGATCCGCTGTCCCGGCCGTGTCCCCTCCAGCTCCTCGTGCCCCACCAGGCTCCCCCTCAGGAGTCCTTGGCTGGGCATGAACATCGCTGGTGACAAGCAAAGCGTCGGGCTGTTCCCAACATCCTCCTCGTCCCCAGTCCGAAACCCAGCACTGCACCGGCTGCTGGCGAGAAAATGAACTCTGTCCCAGCTGAAACCAGGACACGGACCCGCAGGGATGTCTTCACTCAGATCAGGTTGCTCAGAGCCCCATCCAGCCCGGCCCAGGACCCTCCATGGACGGAGCATCCACAGCTGCTCTGCAGCCCGTGCCGGGGCCTCACCACCCTCACGGGGAATTTTCTCCTCCGATCTCATCTAAATCTCCCCTCTCTCAGTTTAAACCATCACCCCTTGTCCTGCCACCCGCGTGCCCTTGTGAAAAGTCCCTCTCCAGCTCTCCTGCAGGTCCTTTAGGTGCTGCTGGGGGCTCAGGACACAGGGGCGCAGGGGCAGGATCCCCCCACTGCTGCTGGCGCTGCCTGTGCCCACGCTCCGGCGCTGGCAGCGATCCCAGCTCGGGGCAATCACAAGACACTTGGTCCTTCGCCAGCCACGGGCCTATTTTTAATCCTGGCTTAAGGATCCTTGGGGCGGGTTTGGCTGCCGTGCCGCGGGCAGGCTTTGTGCCCTTCTCCTGAGCTCCCCCCGCGGGCAGAGAGCTCGGCGGCCCCGGGGGAGCTTGTGGGGGCTCTGGTGTCCCTGGAAGGGCCGCTCAGCTCCGCCAGCCTCTTCTGTGCCCCTTGGGGTGAATATCTGTATGGCTATGTGTACGTATGTGAATATATACATACATACGTGTCAGTAAATGGGTTTGTGGCTGCGCTGCGCAGAGCCCAGACCAGCTGTTGCGGGGAAGGTCACTCCTGGGGACAGGAGATCTTTTGGTCACCCCATCCGAGTCCCCAGCGCTGCCGTGGCGCTGGCCAGGAGCACCGCGGTGCCACCCGGGCCGGTGGCAGGACCGGCCTCACGCCGGTGTCACGTGTGTGTCCGCAGGATCGAGAGCTACTCGTGCAAGATGGCCGGTGACGACAAGCACATGTTCAAGCAGTTCTGCCAGGAGGGGCAGCCCCACGTCCTGGAGGCCCTGTCGCCCCCCCAGACCACGGGGATCAGCCCCAGCAGGTACCGCGGGACGGGGGGTCGGGATTCGTGGAGGGAACGAGCCGTTGTTGGGGGCTGCTGTCGTGTCTGTGGGGCTGGGCCGGCTGATCTGAGTGTTTATCGAGCGATAGAATTGTGTTGGTTGGAAAAGCCCCTCAAGATCATCGGGTCCAACTGTTCCCCCACCCCCGGCACTGCCCCCTGTCCTGAGAACCTCATGTCCGTCTGTCCAGCCCTCCAGGGCTGGTGACTCCAGCACTGCCCTGGGCAGCCTGTTCAATGCCCCACAGCCCTTTGGGGAAGAAATTGTGCCCCACATGCAACCTCAACCTCCTTCTCCAGCCCCTCACCAGCTCCGCTCCCTTCTCTCAACTCACCCCAGCACCTCAAGGGTTTCTTGGCGTGAGGGGCCCAGAACTGCCCCCCAGTATTCGGGTTTGGCCCCCCCAGGTCCCAGCACAGGGATGGTCACTGCCCTGGTCCCGCTGGCCACACCAGTGCTGGGACCAGCCAGGATGCTGGTGGCCTTTTTGGCCACCTGGTTCGTGTCCAGCATCGCCCCTCCCGGCCTTTGTCCCCCCCAGGCTCAGTAAAAGCCAGAGCGGCGATGAAGAGGGACCCCTGAGCGACAAGTGCAGCCGCAAGACCCTCTTCTACCTGATCGCCACCCTCAACGAGTCCTTCCGGCCCGACTACGACTTCAGCGCGGCCAAGAGCCACGAGTTCAGCCGGGAGCCCAGTCTGAACTGGGTACGTGAGCCCAGCGCTCCAGCTTGCCCAGTGGCCACTGGCCACCTCGCGTGTCCCCTCCACGGTCACTGTTGGGCTTTGGAACTGGAGGAGGGACGGGGAAGATGAGCCGTGTGGGGTGTGGCAGGGAGCAGGCAGCAGGCAGCAGGCAGGTGTAGGCAGGGAGCAGGCAGCAGGCAGGTGCAGGCAGGGAGCAGGCAGCAGGCAGGGAGCAGGCAGGAAGCAGGCAGCAGGCAGGTGCAGGCAGGCAGCAGGCAGGGAGCAGGCAGCAGGCAGGTGCAGGCAGCAAGTAGGCAGAGAGCAGGCAGCAGGCAGGTGCAGGCAGCAAGCAGGGTGCAGGCAGAGAGCAGGGATCAGGCAGAGAGCAAGCAGCAGGCAAGGAGCAGGCAGCAGGCAGCAAGCAGGCAGAGAGCAGGCAGCAGGCAGGTGTAGGCAGGGAGCAGGCAGGTGCAGGCAAGGAGCAGGCAGCAGGCAGGTGCAGGCAAGGAGCAGGCAGGTGCAGGCAGCAAGCAGGCAGAGAGTAGGCAGCAGGCAGGTGCAGGCAGGCAGCAGGCAGCAGGCAGGTGCAGGCAGGCAGCAGGCAGGAAGCAGGCAGCAGGCAGGTGCAGGCAGCAAGCAAGCAGAGAGCAGGCAGCAGGCAGATGCAGGCAGGGAGCAGGTAGCAGGCAGAGAGCAGGCAGGGTGCAGGCAGCAGGCAGGTGCAGGCAGGGAGCAGGTGCAGGCAGGGAGCAGGCAGGTGCAGGCAGGCAGCAGGCAGGTGCAGGCAGGGAGCAGGTGCAGGCAGGGAGCAGGCAGGAGGCAGCAGGCAGGTGTAGGCAGGGAGCAGGCAGGTGCAGGCAGGGAGCAGGTGCAGGCAGAGAGCAGGGAGCAGGTGCAGGCAGGTGCAGGCAGGGAGCAGGTGCAGGCAGGGAGCAGGTGCAGGCAGGGAGCAGGTGCAGGCAGAGAGCAGGGAGCAGGTGCAGGCAGGTGCAGGCAGGGAGCAGGTGCAGGCAGAGAGCAGGGAGCAGGTGCAGGCAGAGAGCAGGGAGCAGGTGCAGGCAGAGAGCAGGGAGCAGGTGCAGGCAGGGAGCAGGTGCAGGCAGGGAGCAGGTGCAGGCAGAGAGCAGGGAGCAGGTGCAGGCAGGTGCAGGCAGGGAGCAGGCAGCAGGCAGGTGCAGGCAGCAGCTCCCTGGTCTCCGCAGGTGGTGAACGCCGTCAACTGCAGCCTCTTCTCCGCCGTGCGGGAGGATTTCAAGGCACTGAAGCCACATCTGTGGGACGCTGTGGACGAGGAGATCTGTCTGTCTGAGTGTGACATCTACAGGTGAGGGGACAAGGACGCGTGTCCCAGTGTGACATCCACAGGCACTGGGCGTGACGTGGGCAGGTGAGGGGACAGGCACTGGCTCTGGCCCCGTTCCCACGCGCTGACCTGCACAGAGGGTGATTTTTCACTCAAAAGTCCCATTTTGGTGTGTGCACCTGCGTGCGTGAGGACCCACCGCTGGCACGGGGCTGCGTGTCCCCTCCCAGTCATGGGGGACCTGCTGCTGTCCCCTCCCTGTCCCCTCTGTTGTCCCCTCCCTTGCAGGACGTCCAGCCCCGGTGCTCCCAGGGCCAGCGGCTGCACTGGCAGCTGCGTCTTGTGCTCCTGCCAAAGCCTTTTCTCCTTCTTCTCCTCCTCCTCCTCCTTCTCCTTCCTCTCTTCCTTCCTCCTCCTCTTCCTTCCTCCTCCTCTTCCTTCCTCCTCCTCTTCCTTCCTCCTCCTCTTCCTTCCTCCTCCTCTTCCTTCCTCCTCCTCTTCCTTCCTCCTCCTCCTCCTTCCTCCTCCTCCTCCTTCCTCCTCCTCCTCCTTCCTCCTCCTCCTCTTCCTTCCTCCTCCTCTTCCTTCCTCCTCCTCTTCCTTCCTCCTCCTCTTCCTTCCTCCTCCTCTTCCTTCCTCCTCCTCTTCCTTCCTCCTCCTCTTCCTTCCTCCTCCTCTTCCTTCCTCCTCCTCTTCCTTCCTCCTCCTTCTCCTTCCTCCTCCTCCTTCCTCCTCCTCCTCCTTCCTCCTCTTTCCTCCTTCCTCCTCCTCTTCCTCTTTTCTCCTTCCTCCTCCTCTTTTCTCCTTCCTCCTCCTCCTCCTTCCTCCTCCTCCTCCTCCTCTTCCTTCCTCTTCCTTCCTCCTCCTCCTCCTTCCTCCTCCTCTTTCCTCCTTCCTCCTCTTCCTCCTTCCTCCTCCTCTTCCTTCCTCTTCCTCCTCCTCCTCCTCTCCTTCCTTCCTCCTCCTCCTCTCCTTCCTTCCTCCTCCTCCTCTCCTTCCTCTCTCCTTCCTCTCTCCTTCCTCTCTCCTTCCTCCCTCCTTCCTCCCTCCTTCCTCCCTCCTTCCTCCCTCCTTCCTCCCTCCTTCCTCCCTCCTTCCTCCCTCCTTCCTCCCTCCTTCCTCCCTCCTTCCTCCCTCCTTCCTCCCTCCTTCCTCCCTCCTTCCTCCCTCCTTCCTCCCTCCTTCCTCCCTCCTTCCTTCCTCCTCCTCCTTCCTCCTCCTCCTTCCTCCTCCTCCTTCCTCCTCCTCCTCCTCCTTCCTCCTCCTCCTCCTCCTTCCTCCTCCTCCTCCTCCTTCCTCCTCCTCCTCCTCTTCCCCCTCCTCCCACCACGCTCCCCGTTGCAGCTACAACCCCGACCTGGACTCGGACCCCTTCGGGGAGGACGGCAGCCTCTGGTCCTTCAACTATTTCTTTTACAACAAGCGGCTCAAGCGCATCGTCTTCTTCACCTGCCGCTCCATCAGGTCAGCCCCGCGCCGCGGCCCTAACGTCACCTCTAAAAGTGTCACCCCCCCACGAGCCGTGTCCCAGCGGGGGGGGAACCCCCACCCCAGCGGCCCCGCGCTGGATCCGTGCCGGGGAACGCGCCTGTGCCAGCATTGGCACAACCAGAGCCTCGTTCCAAACACGTCACCAAAGCATGAGCCGAGGGGAGATGTGGTCCTTGGGGACGCAGTGGCCTGTCCCCTGGCACTGGAGGGGACACACTGGGGGAGAGGAACCCCTTGGGGACACTGCCTGCAGCCAGCCCCCCTTCCTGTGGGCGCAGAGACCTGGGGTGAGGATCGGGGTGTCCCCATGGCTGTGCCATCACGGTGTCACCAGTGGGCACTTGGGACCCCCCAGGGTGAGGATTGGGGTGTCCCCCTGGCTGTGCCATCGCAGTGTCACCAGTGGGCACTCAGGAGCCACCTGGGGCGAGGATCAGTGTGTCCCCATGGCTGTGCCATCACAGTGTCACCAGTGGGCGCTTGGGACCCCCCAGGGTGAGGATCGGGGTGTCCCCATGGCCATGCCATCACAGTGTCACCAGTGGGCGCTTGGGACCCCCCAGGGCGAGGATCGGGGTGTTCCCATGGCCATGCCATCACAGTGTCACCAGTGGGCACTCAGGAGCCACCTGGGGCGAGGATCAGGGTATCCCCATGGCCATGCCGTCACAGTGTCACCAGTGGGCACTTGGGACCCTCTGGGGTGAGGATCGGGGTGTCCCTGTGTCCGTGCCATCGCAGTCTCACCAGTGGGCACTTGGGACCCACCAGGGCAAGGATCAGGGTGTCCCCCTGGCTGTGCCATCGCAGTGTCACCAGTGGGCACCCAGGAGCCCCCCGGGGCGAGGATCGGGGTGTCCCCATTGCCGTGGTGTCACCAGTGGGCACTCAGGAGCCACCCGGGGCGAGGATCAGGGTGTCCCCCATGGCCGTGCCATCGCGTTGTCACCAGTGGGCACTTGGGACCCCCAGGGCGAGGATCGGGGTGTCCCCATGTCCGTGCCATCGCGGTGTCACCAGTGGGCACTTGGGACCCCCGGGGCGAGGATCGGGGTGTCCCTGTGTCCGTGCCATCACGTTGTCACCGGTGGGCACTTGGGACCCCGCAGGGCAAGGATCAGGGTGTCCCCGCTGCCGTGGTGTCACCAGCAGGCACTCGGGAGCGACCCGGGGTGAGGATCAGGGTGTCCCCATGGCCGTGCCATCACAGTGTCACCAGTGGGCACTCAGGAGCCCCCCGGGGAGAGGTTCGAGGTGTCCCCATTGCCGTGGTGTCACCAGTGGGCACTCAGGAGCCACCCGGGGCGAGGATCAGGGTGTCCCCATGGCCGTGCCATCGCGGTGTCACCAGTGGGCACTTGGGACCCCCTAGGGTGAGGATCAGGGTGTTCCTGTGTCCGTGCCATCGCGTTGTCACCGGTGGGCACTTGGGACCCCGCAGGGCAAGGATCGGGGTGTCCCCGCTGCCGTGGTGTCACCAGCAGGCACTCGGGAGCGACCCGGGGCGAGGATCAGGGTGTCCCCATGGCCGTGCCATCACAGTGTCACCAGTGGGCACCCAGGAGCCCCCCGGGGCGAGGATCGAGGTGTCCCCACTGCCGTGGTGTCACCAGCAGGCACTCAGGAGCCACCCGGGGCGGGGATCAGGGTATCCCCATGGCTGTGTCATCACGGTGTCACCAGTGGGCACTTGGGACCCCCCAGGGTGAGGATCGGGGTGTCCCTGTGTCCGTGCCATCGCGGTGTCACTGGTGGGCACTTGGGACCCCCCCAGAGCAAGGATTGGGGTGTCCCCCTGGCCGTGCCATCACTGTCACCAGTGGGCACCCAGGAGCCCCCCGGGGCGAGGATCGGGGTGTCCCCATTGCCGTGGTGTCACCAGTGGGCACTCAGGAGCCACCCGGGGCGAGGATCAGGGTGTCCCCATGGCCGTGCCATTGCGTTGTCACCAGTGGGCACTTGGGACCCCCGGGGCGAGGATCGGGGTGTCCCCATGTCCGTGCCATTGCGTTGTCACCAGTGGGCACTTGGGACCCCCGGGGCGAGGATCGGGGTGTCCCTGTGTCCGTGCCATCGCGTTGTCACCGGTGGGCACTTGGGACCCCGCAGGGCAAGGATCAGGGTGTCCCCGCTGCCGTGGTGTCACCAGCAGGCACTCGGGAGCGACCCGGGGCGAGGATCAGGGTGTCCCCATGGCCGTGCCATCACAGTGTCACCAGTGGGCACCCAGGAGCCCCCTGGGGCGAGGATCGAGGTGTCCCCACTGCCGTGGTGTCACCAGTGGGCACTCAGGAGCCACCCGGGGCGAGGATCGAGGTGTCCCCACTGCCGTGGTGTCACCAGCAGGCACTCAGGAGCCACCCGGGGCGAGGATCAGGGTGTCCCCATGGCTGTGTCATCGCGGTGTCACCAGTGGGCACTTGGGACCCCCGGGGCGAGGACTGGGGTGTCCCCGTGGCCGGGTGGTGACACGTTTTCCCGCAGCGGGTACGCGTACACGCGGACGGAGCCCGGCACCGAGCTGGACATGGAGCTGGGCGAGGAGGACACGGAGAACGGGGACAGCGGGGACACCGAGAGCGGCAGCATCGAGGAGGAGAGGTGCGGGGGCGAGCGCTGCGGCACGGCGCGGCACACGGGGACGGGGGACCCAGGGGGCTCTGGGGGGACCGGGGGCCTTGGAGCTGCTGCTGTGGGGGGGTCATGCAGAGCTGGGTGGAGGCTGTGGGTCCCCATGGGCCCCCACTCTGTGCCCCCACTCCTGCTCTGTGCCCCCACTCCTGCTCTGTGCCCCCCCTCCTTTCTGTGTCCCCCCCTCCTTTCTGTGTCCCCCCCTCCTTTCTGTGCCCCCCACTCTTGATCTGCTCCCCACTCTGTGCCCCACACTCCATGCCCCCCCATTACTCTCTGTGCCCCCTTCTTGCCCCGCTCCCCTATGTGCCCCACACTCTGTGCCCCCAACTCCCACTCTGAGCCCCCCACTCCTCTTTGTGCCCCTCCTGCTCTGTGCCCCCCCATTCCTCTCTGTGTCCCCCCCCATGCCCCCCCACTCTGTGCCCCCCCAATCCTCTCTGTTCCTCCCACTCTGTGCCCCCCACTCCATTCTGTGCCCCTAATCTGTGTCCCCCACTGCTCTGCGCGCCCCCCATCCCCCCCTGCACCCTCATGTCACCCCTCTGTGCCCCCCCATTCCTCTCTGTTCCTCCCACTCTGTGTCCCCCCCTCCTTTCTGTGCCCCCCACTCTTGATCTGCTCCCCACTCTGTGCCCGCACTCCATGCCCCCCCATTACTCTCTGTGCCCCCTTCTTGCCCCGCTCCCCTATGTGCCCCACACTCTGTGCCCCCAACTCCCACTCTGAGCCCCCCACTCCTCTTTGTGCCCCTCCTGCTCTGTGCCCCCCCATTCCTCTCTGTGTCCCCCCCATGCCCCCCCACTCTGTGCCCCCCTAATCCTCTCTGTTCCTCCCACTCTGTGCCCCCCACTCCATTCTGTGCCCCTAATCTGTGTCCCCCACTGCTCTGCGCGCCCCCCATCCCCCCCTGCACCCTCATGTCACGCCTCTGTGCCCCCCCATGCTCCCCCCTCCTCTCTGTGCCCCCCCATTCCTCTCTGTTCCTCCCACTCTCTGTCCCCCCCTCCTTTCTGTGCCCCCCACTCTTGATCTGCTCCCCACTCTGTGCCCCGCACTCCATGCCCCCCATTACTCTCTGTGCCCCCTTCTTGCCCCGCTCCCCTATGTGCCCCACACTCTGTGCCCCCAACTCCCACTCTGAGCCCCCCACTCCTCTTTGTGCCCCTCCTGCTCTGTGCCCCCCCATTCCTCTCTGTGTCCCCCCCATGCCCCCCCACTCTGTGCCCCCCTAATCCTCTCTGTTCCTCCCACTCTGTGCCCCCCACTCCATTCTGTGCCCCTAATCTGTGTCCCCCACTGCTCTGCGCGCCCCCCCATCCCCCCCTGCACCCTCATGTCACCCCTCTGTGCCCCCCCATTCCTCTCTGTTCCTCCCACTCTCTGTCCCCCCCCTCCTTTCTGTGCCCCCCACTCTTGATCTGCTCCCCACTCTGTGCCCACACTCCATGCCCCCCCATTACTCTCTGTGCCCCCTTCTTGCCCCGCTCCCCTATGTGCCCCACACTCTGTGCCCCCAACTCCCACTCTGAGCCCCCCACTCCTCTCTGTGCCCCCCATTCCTCTCTGTGCCCCCCCATTCCTCTCTGTGCCCCCCCATTCCTCTCTGTGCCCCCCCACTCTGTGCC
Source organism: Columba guinea (assembly GCA_032206185.1). NCBI lineage: Eukaryota > Metazoa > Chordata > Aves > Columbiformes > Columbidae > Columba > Columba guinea. The sequence goes on along the minus strand of JAVLUU010000244.1, from coordinate 334,898 downwards.
CCCCCATTCCTCTCTGTTCCTCCCACTCTGTGCTGCCCACTCCATTCTGTGCCCCTAATCTGTGTCCCCCACTGCTCTGCGCCCCCCCCCATCCCCCCCTGCACCCTCATGTCCCCTTTTGTGCCCCATCATTCCTCTCTGTGCCCCCCACTCCATTGTGTGCCCCTAATCTGTGTCCCCCACTGCTCTGCGCGCCCCCCATCCCCCCCCTGCACCCTCATGGCCCCCCTCTGTGCCCCCCCCTGCTCCCCCCTCCTCTCTGTGCCCCCCCATGCCCCCCTGCACCCCCCATGTCCCCCCCTTGTCCCCGGGATCCCCCCAGCGCCGCCGTCTCTTTGCCCCCAGGGTGCCGGTTCTCTGCGTGTGAGCCCCCACCCAGCAGTTCTGCACCCCCCCTGCTGCCGCCCCCCCCCCACGCACCCCCACGTACACTGGACCCCCCCGACTCCGCAGCCCCACGGACTGAACGCAGCCGAATCCTCGCCCCGGCGCCGCCGAAACCTCTGCGTCCCCCGCCGCGGCGCTGCCGGACCCACCTGTGCCCCCCCACGCTGGGGGGGGCCTGACGGCGTGGGGGGGCCCTGAGAAGCTTTGCTGCACTTTATGGCCGATGCACTGACCCGCCAGCCCCGGCGGCACCGCGATCCCCCCGAGCACTTCTCCGTCCCGCCGAGCGCCGGTGGCCCCAGCGGCAGCGGGGGGGGCCCCAGCGCCCGTCGTCCCCCCCCCCACCCCGGACACAGCCCCCCCAGACTGTCCCGCAGAAGAGTCCGTTCGTTTCAAAGAGCTTCGCTTCGCTCGCCCTCCCATCCTTGGTTTTTTCTGCTGTTTCGGGTTTTTTTGGTTGTTCTGTTTTTGGTTGTTGTGGCACTGGTGTCCTGCGTGGGGGGGGTCCCACCCGGGGGATGACCCGGGGCCCCCCCCCCCGCCTCCCCCAGGGGTGGTTTTGGGGGGTTTATTTTTAAGCCACCGTTGGTTTTTGCCAGCGTGGAGGTGGCGTTGGCGGTGCGGGGGGGGTGTTGGCAGTACCGGCGGTTGTTCTGGTGCTGGGGGGGCACTGGCAGTGCCTGGGGGGTGTTTGCAGTGCCAGGTCCAGCTCAGACCTTGCCGGGGGCTGTTTTTGGGCTGCTGCCCCCCCAACTTTGGCTCAACCGCATCCCCGCTGTTCTCCCCATCCCGCTCTGCGGTGACATCCCCCCAGCTCTGCACAGATTTTGGGGGGCCGGGTCCCCCCCTCTGTATTTTGGGGGGAGCTTGGCTGAGCCCCCCAAACCATGTGGGTCTGAGCTGCCCCCCCCAAGTGGGGGGGTGGGGGCAGCTGGTTTGTCACCGGGGTCACCCCTGGGGACACACTGAGCCTGCGGCTCCCCCCGCGTGTCCCCCCGTGTCCCCCCGCCCCCCACGGGCTCCCCAGCCCCGTGGGCTGTGGCCGGGTGACATCTCTGCCACCGCTGTCCCCCTCGTCCCGCACCGCCTGCCCCCTCGGGGACCCCCCAGCGATGTCCTGTCACACCAATAAAGTTTTTCTGTCATTCGTCCCCCCATCCTTGGGGACACGGGGGCTGGGGGGGGACCACGGGGGGGCGGGTGGTGACGGTCCCAGGTCCCTGCGCCGCCACGGCTCCCGGCTGCGCTGCCGCCTCACCGGCCCGCGCTCAACGAGCCAACTCCATCTTCCTTCGTTAAGAGATGATTAATCGCCGCTGGCTGCGGGGCGGGGGGGGCTCATCCCGGCCCCACGCTGTCCCCGTCACCACGAGTCACCTGCTGTGACCCGGCGCCGGTGCCTTTGGGTTTGGGCTTAGAAACACCGGATTTCATCCTGCGCTTGTTCCGAGGGTCGGGCCCGCTCCGGCCCCACGCGGCAGCCGGTTGGTCTCTGCCCTCACGTCCAGTTGTCGCTTTGTCCTCTATTTTATCACTTTAGCCTCTATTTTATCATTTTATCATCCATTTAATCACTTTGTTTTGCTGCTCCAGCGTCTCTCGAGTCACATTTAAGGGCTTTTGGCTCTTTGCTCGCTGGATGTTTGGCAGGATTTGCTGGTTTCATTTCCGAGCTCCCGGAGCCGCAGTTCCCGGCGCCGTTCCCGCTGCGGTGAATCCTGCGGCACACGCCGGGAACGCCGGGAACACCGGGAACGCCGGGACCGGAGCTCGTGCCGTCGCTTGTGAGATATCCCAAACCTCAGTCGTTGCTTTTTCATGGTTAAACAGCTTCTGGTGAGTGTTCTCCTCCCGGCTGCGGCGGGTTTGCCGGGGGGACGAGCAGGAACCGCCGCAGCCGTGGGTGTTTGTCAATCAGCTGGGCGACGGATCTTTGGGGAGGAAAAGGCAAGAATGGGGTTTTAATGTCAGGGTCTTCGGGGTGGAGAAACCACGAGCTCAGCACCAGGAACAGCACCGGGACCGAACTGGGGACAGCATGGGGAGCGCACTGGGACCAAAGTGGGACTGAACTGGGACAGCACTGGGACCAAACTGGGACAGCAGTGAGGACTGCACAGGGACCAAAGTGGGACTGAACCAGGACTGAACTGGGACAGCACCGGGACCTAACCGGGGACAGCATGGGGACCGCACTGGGACCAAAGTGGGACTGAACCAAGGACAGCACCGGGACCGAACTGGGGACAGCATGGGCACCGCACTGGGACCAAAGTGGGACTGAACTGGGACAGCACCGGGACCGAACTGGGACTGCACCAGGACTAAACTGGGCACCAGGACTGAACTGGAACAGCACCGGGACCTAAGTGGGGACAGCACGGGGACCAAAGTGGGACTGAACCAGGGACAGCACTGGGACCAAACTGGGACAGCAGTGAGGACTTTACGGGGACCAAAGTGGGACTGCACCAGGACTGAACTGGGACAGCACCGGGACCTAACCGGGGACAGCATGGGGACCGCACTGGGACCAAAGTGGGACTGAACCAAGGACAGCACCGGGACCTAACCGGGGACAGCATGGGGACTGCACTGGGACCAAAGTGGGACTGCACCAGGACTGAACGGGGCATAGGGACCAAACTGGGACGGCACCGGGACCGAACTGGGACAGCACTGGGGCCGAACTGGGACTGCACCAGGACTGAACCGGGCACCAGGACTGAACTGGGACAGCACCGGGACTGAAGCAGAGCAGCGTGGGGATGACTACATAGGGACAGCACCGGGACTGAACTGGGACAGCACCGGGACCACACGGGTGTCAGCAGCAGGACCCCGGTGCCCCCGGGGCCTTGGCCACCCCGAGCCCCGCCGTGGGGCCACGGCTGTGGGAACGAGTGACCCGTGGGGACCCGGGAGCGCAGCGGGCAGCTCCGCGGTGCGGGGAGCCAGGGGCTGACTGTTCTGACCTTCGTCCCGCCGAGGAAGGGCCGGGTGGCGACGGGAGGGTCGCAGTGACAGCGAGGTGGCGCGGTGGCCGCGGTCACGCGTGGGGTCCCCGGGGTGCGGGGACACGGGGAACGGCGGCCCCGCGCCGTGACCCCCGGGGCCACCCGCTCGCACTAGGACCCGGCGGCGCCGCAGAGCCGGGGGGCGGGGCGGGGCAAGGCAGGGCGAACCTCCAATCCCAGAAGCCCTTTCTCCGCCGGGCCCTCCCCCTTTGGCGGCCGCTCTGTGGCAGACCGGAGCAGCCGGGCGCTCATTGGCTCTCGGGCACGCCCATCACCCCGGGTGGGGGCGCGCCGGTTGCTAGGTGACGCTCGTGGTGCTGGAGGCGCCCGGCATGGCGGACGCGGCGGCGGAGGCGGCGCTGGCGGAGCTGGCGGCCCTGCTGGCCCCGGCGGCGGGCGCGGCGGCGCGGGCGGGCGCGGCGGCGGCGGCGCTGGCGCTGTCGGGGGACGCGGCGGGGCGGCGGCTGCTGGCGGGGCAGCCCGAGGCCCTGGCGGCCCTGCTGGAGCTGGCGGCGGCGCCGGGCCCGCCCGCGGCCCGCGACGCCCTGGGCTGCCTGGTGAACGTGTCGGCCGAGCCCGCGGCCCGGGAGGCGCTGCTGGCGGCGCTGCCCGCGCTGCTGCCGCTGCTGCCGGCCGGGCCGGCCTGCGGGCTGCTGGCCAACCTGTGCCGGGAGCGCGGCGCGGCGCGGCGGGTGCTGCGGGGCCTGCGGGAGCGCGGGCCCGGGCTGGGGCGGCTGCTGGCCGCGCTCGGGGAGCCCGGGCCGCCCGCGCAGCTCGGGCCGCTGCTCTGCAACCTCAGCCAGCTGCCCGAGGGCCGCCGCGGGCTGCTCGACCGCTCCCGGTACGGCCCGGCGTGACTGAGAGTGTGACTGTCATGGTGTGGTCACCCGGTGTGACTGTACCGGTGTGACTGTCATGGTGTGGTCACCCGGTGTGACTGTACCGGTGTGACTGTACCGGTGTGACTGTCATGGTGTGGTCACCCGGTGTGACTGTACCGGTGTGACTGTACCGGTGTGACTGTACCGGTGTGACTGTCATGGTGTGGTCACCCGGTGTGACTGTACCGGTGTGACTGTACCGGTGTGACTGTACCGGTGTGACTGTCATGGTGTGGTCACCCGGTGTGACTGTACCGGTGTGACTGTACCGGTGTGACTGTACCGGTGTGACTGTCATGGTGTGGTCACCCGGTGTGACTGTACCGGTGTGACTGTACCGGTGTGACTGTCATGGTGTGGTCACCCGGTGTGACTGTACCGGTGTGACTGTACCGGTGTGACTGTACCGGTGTGACTGTCATGGTGTGGTCACCCGGTGTGACTGTACCGGTGTGACTGTACCGGTGTGACTGTACCGGTGTGACTGTCATGGTGTGGTCACCCGGTGTGACTGTACCGGTGTGACTGTACCGGTGTGTCGGTCCACGGTGTGACTGTACCGGTGTGTCCATCCTGGTGGGACGGTCCCCAGTGTGACCAGCCCGGTGTGTCCGTCCTGGTGTGACTGTCATGGTGTGATCACCCAGTGTGACTGTACCGGTGTGTCCGTCCACGGTGTGACTGTACCGGTGTGACTGTACCAGTGTGTCCGTCCACAGTGTGACTGTACCGGTGTGACTGTCATGGTGTGGTCACCCGGTGTGACTGTACCGGTGTGTCCGTCCACGGTGTGACTGTACCGGTGTGACTGTACCGGTGTGACTGTCATGGTGTGGTCACCCGGTGTGACTGTACCGGTGTAACTGTCATGGTGTGATCACCCGGTGTGACTGTACCGGTGTGTCCGTCCACGGTGTGACTGTACTGGTGTGACTGTCATGGTGTGATCACCTGGTGTGACTGTCATGGTGTGGTCACCCGGTGTGACTGTACCAGTGTGTCCGTCCACGGTGTGACTGTACTGGTGTGACTGTACCGGTGTGACTGTACCGGTGTGACTGTCATGGTGTGGTCACCCGGTGTGACTGTACCGGTGTGACTGTCATGGTGTGGTCACCCGGTGTGACTGTACCGGTGTGTCCGTCCACGGTGTGACTGTACCGGTGTGACTGTCATGGTGTGGTCACCCGGTGTGACTGTACCGGTGTGTCCGTCCACGGTGTGACTGTACTGGTGTGACTGTCGTGGTGTGATCACCTGGTGTGACTGTCATGGTGTGGTCACCCGGTGTGACTGTACCGGTGTGTCCGTCCACGGTGTGACTGTACTGGTGTGACTGTACCGGTGTGACTGTACCGGTGTGACTGTCATGGTGTGGTCACCCGGTGTGACTGTACCGGTGTGTCCGTCCACGGTGTGACTGTACTGGTGTGACTGTCATGGTGTGATCACCTGGTGTGACTGTCATGGTGTGGTCACCCGGTGTGACTGTACCGGTGTGACTGTACCGGTGTGTCGGTCCACGGTGTGACTGTACCGGTGTGTCCATCCTGGTGGGACGGTCCCCAGTGTGACCGGCCCGGTGTGTCCGTCCTGGTGTGACTGTCATGGTGTGGTCACCCGGTGTGACTGTACCGGTGTGACTGTACCGGTGTGACTGTCATGGTGTGGTCACCCGGTGTGACTGTACCGGTGTGACTGTACCGGTGTGACTGTACCGGTGTGACTGTCATGGTGTGGTCACCCGGTGTGACTGTACCGGTGTGACTGTACCGGTGTGTCGGTCCACGGTGTGACTGTACCGGTGTGTCCATTCTGGTGGGACGGTCCCCAGTGTGACCAGCCCGGTGTGTCCGTCCTGGTGTGACTGTCATGGTGTGATCACCCAGTGTGACTGTACCGGTGTGTCCGTCCACGGTGTGACTGTACCGGTGTGACTGTACCAGTGTGTCCGTCCACAGTGTGACTGTACCGGTGTGACTGTCATGGTGTGGTCACCCGGTGTGACTGTACCGGTGTGTCCGTCCACGGTGTGACTGTACTGGTGTGACTGTCATGGTGTGGTCACCCGGTGTGACTGTACCGGTGTGTCCATCCTGGTGGGACGGTCACCAGTGTGACCATCACGGTGTGACTGTCATGGTGTGGTCACCCAGTGTGACTGTACTGGTGTGTCCGTCCCTGGTGTGACTGTCATGGTGTGTCCATCCTGGTGTGTGACTGTCCCAGTGTGTCCGTCCTGGTGTGACTGTCTGGCTTGTCCATCCCTGGTGTGACCGTCCCCAGTGTGACCATCAGGGTGTGACTGTCATGGTGTGATCACCCGGTGTGACTGTACCGGTATGTCCGTCCCCAGTGTGACTGTACCAGTGTGTCTGTCCTGGTGTGTGACTGTCCCAGTGTGTCCGTCCTGGTGTGACTGTCATGGTGTGATCACCCGGTGTGACTGTACCGGTGTGTCCGTCCCCAGTGTGACTGTACCGGTGTGACTGTCATGGTGTGTCCGTCCTGGTGTGTGACTGTCCCAGTGTGTCCATCCCAGTGTGACCATCCCTGGTGTGTCCATCCTAGTGTGATGGTCCCCAGTGTGACTGGCCCGGTGTGATCACCCGGTGTGTCCGTCCCCGGTGTCACTGTACCTGTGTGTCCATCCTGGTGTGACGGTCCCCAGTGTGACTGGCCCGGTGTGTCCATCCACGGTGTGACTGTCATGGTGCGACCACCCAGTGTGACTGTACCGGTGTGTCTGTCCACAGTGTGACTGTACCGGTGTGACTGTACCGGTGTGACTGTCATGGTGTGATCGCCCAGTGTGACTGTACCGGTGTGTCCGTCCACGGTGTGACTGTACCAGTGTGACTGTACCAGTGTGTCCGTCCACAGTGTGACTGTACCAGTGTGACTGTACCGGTGTGACTGTCATGGTGTGATCACCCAGTGTGACTGTACCAGTGTGTCCGTCCACGGTGTGACTGTACCAGTGTGACTGTACCGGTGTGTCCGTCCACAGTGTGACTGTACTGGTGTGACTGTCATGGTGCGACCACCCAGTGTGACTGTACCGGTGTGTCCCTCCACAGTGTGACTGTACCGGTGTGACTGTACCGGTGTGACTGTCATGGTGTGATCGCCCAGTGTGACTGTACCGGTGTGTCCGTCCACTGTGTGACTGTACCAGTGTGACTGTACCAGTGTGTCCGTCCACAGTGTGACTGTACCAGTGTGACTGTACCGGTGTGACTGTCATGGTGTGATCACCCAGTGTGACTGTACCAGTGTGTCCGTCCACGGTGTGACTGTACCAGTGTGACTGTACCGGTGTGTCCGTCCACAGTGTGACTGTACCAGTGTGACTGTACCGGTATGACTGTCATGGTGTGATCACCCAGTGTGACTGTACCGGTGTGTCCGTCCACGGTGTGACTGTACCAGTGTGTCTGTCCTGGTGTGATCACCCAGTGTGACTGTACCGGTGTGTCCGTCCCCAGTATGACTGTACCAGTGTGTCTGTCCTGGTGTGTGACTGTCCCAGTGTGCCCATCCCAGTGTGATGGTCCCCAGTGTGACTGTACTGGTGTGACTGTCATGATGTGTCCATCCTGGTGTGTGACTGTCCCAGTGTGTCCGTCCTGGTGTGACTGTCTGGCTTGTCCATCCCTGGTGTGACCGTCCCCAGTGTGACCATCAGGGTGTGACTGTCATGGTGTGATCACCCGGTGTGACTGTACCGGTATGTCCGTCCCCAGTGTGGCTGTACCAGTGTGTCTGTCCTGGTGTGTGACTGTCCCAGTGTGTCCGTCCTGGTGTGACTGTCATGGTGTGATCACCCGGTGTGACTGTACCGGTGTGTCCGTCCCCAGTGTGACTGTACCGGTGTGACTGTCATGGTGTGTCCGTCCTGGTGTGTGACTGTCCCAGTGTGTCCATCCCAGTGTGACCATCCCTGGTGTGTCCATCCTAGTGTGATGGTCCCCAGTGTGACTGGCCCGGTGTGATCACCCGGTGTGTCCGTCCCCGGTGTCACTGTACCTGTGTGTCCATCCTGGTGTGACGGTCCCCAGTGTGACTGGCCCGGTGTGTCCATCCACGGTGTGACTGTCATGGTGCGACCACCCAGTGTGACTGTACCGGTGTGTCTGTCCACAGTGTGACTGTACCAGTGTGACTGTACCGGTGTGACTGTCATGGTGTGATCACCCAGTGTGACTGTACCAGTGTGTCCGTCCACGGTGTGACTGTACCAGTGTGACTGTACCGGTGTGTCCGTCCACTGTGTGACTGTACTGGTGTGACTGTCATGGTGCGACCACCCAGTGTGACTGTACCGGTGTGTCCGTCCACAGTGTGACTGTACCGGTGTGACTGTACCGGTGTGACTGTCATGGTGTGATCGCCCAGTGTGACTGTACCGGTGTGTCCGTCCACTGTGTGACTGTACCAGTGTGACTGTACCAGTGTGTCCGTCCACAGTGTGACTGTACCAGTGTGACTGTACCAGTGTGACTGTACCGGTGTGACTGTCATGGTGTGATCACCCAGTGTGACTGTACCAGTGTGTCCGTCCACGGTGTGACTGTACCAGTGTGACTGTACCGGTGTGTCCATCCACAGTGTGACTGTACCGGTGTGACTGTCATGGTGTGATCACCCAGTGTGACTGTACCGGTGTGTCCGTCCACGGTGTGACTGTACCAGTGTGACTGTCCCAGTGTGTCCATCCCAGTGTGATGGTCCCCAGTGTGACTGTACCGGTATGTCCATCCCCAGTGTGACTGTACTGGTGTGACTGCCTTGATGTGTCCATCCTGGTGTGTGACTGTCCCAGTGTGTCCGTCCTGGTGTGACTGTCTGGCTTGTCCATCCCTGGTGTGACCGTCCCCAGTGTGACCATCATGGTGTGACTGTCGTGGTGTGATCACCCAGTGTGACTGTACCGGTATGTCCGTCCCCAGTGTGACTGTACCAGTGTGTCTGTCCTGGTGTGTGACTGTCCCAGTGTGTCCGTCCTGGTGTGACTGTCATGGTGTGATCACCCGGTGTGACTGTACCGGTGTGTCCGTCCCCAGTGTGACTGTACCGGTGTGACTGTCACAGTGTGTCCATCCTGGTGTGTGACTGTCCCAGTGTGTCCATCCCAGTGTGACTGTCCCTGGTGTGTCCATCCTAGTGTGGCGGTCCCCAGTGTGACCGCCCGGTGTGACCGTCATGGTGTGACCGCCCGGTGTGCCCGTCCCCGCAGGCGCTCGGTGCAGCGGCTGCTGCCCTTCACCCAGTACGGGGACTCCGCCGTCCATCGCCGGGGCATCGTGGGCGCCCTCAGGAACTGCTGCTTCGAGCACGGTGAGGGCACCGGCACCGGCACCGGCACCGGCCTCCAGCCCTGGGGGAGCTGGGATGGCGTTCACACCCACACTGCTGTGGGGCTGTGCTTTAGACGGGTGACACTGCCTGGGTTTAGCCGCTGCGGGTGGCAGAACCGGGTTTAGCAAGTGTGGGTGACAGGGCCGGGTTTAGCCGGTGCGGGTGACAGGGCCGGGTTTAGCCAGTGTGGGCGGCAGAACTGGGTTTAGCCAGTGTGGGCGGCAGAACTGGGTTTAGCCAGTGCGGGCGGCAGGGCTGGGTTTAGCAAGTGTGGGTGACAGAACCGGGTTTAGCAAGTGTGGGTGACAGAACCGGGTTTAGCAAGTGTGGGTGACAGAACCAGGTTTAGCAAGTGTGGGTGACAGAACCGGGTTTAGCAAGTGTGGGTGACAGGGCCAGGTTTAGCTGGTGCGGGCAGCAGAGCCGGGTTTAGCCGGTGCGGGCAGCAGAGCCGGATTTAGCTGGTGCGGGCGGCAGGGCCGGGTTTAGCCGGTGCAGGTGACAGGGCTGGGTTTAGCCGGTGCGGGCTGCAGAACCAGGTTTAGCTGGTGTGGGTGACAGAACTGGGTTTAGCCGGTGCGGGCGGCAGGGCCGGGTTTAGCCGGTGCGGGCGGCAGGGCCGGGTTTAGCAAGTGTGGGTGACAGGGCCGGGTTTAGCAAGTGTGGGTGACAGAACCGGGTTTAGCAAGTGTGGGTGACAGGGCCAGGTTTAGCAAGTGTGGGTGACAGAACCGGGTTTAGCAAGTGTGGGTGACAGGGCCGGGTTTAGCAAGTGTGGGTGACAGGGCCGGGTTTAGCAAGTGTGGGTGACAGAACCGGGTTTAGCAAGTGTGGGTGACAGGGCCAGGTTTAGCAAGTGTGGGTGACAGAACCGGGTTTAGCAAGTGTGGGTGACAGGGCCGGGTTTAGCAAGTGTGGGTGACAGGGCCGGGTTTAGCAAGTGTGGGTGACAGAACCGGGTTTAGCCAGTGCGGGCGGCAGGGCCAGGTTTAGCAAGTGTGGGTGACAGGGCCAGGTTTAGCTGGTGCGGGCAGCAGAGTCGGGTTTAGCCGGTGCGGGCGGCAGGGCTGGGTTTAGCAAGTGTGGGTGACAGAACCGGGTTTAGCAAGTGTGGGTGACAGAACCGGGTTTAGCAAGTGTGGGTGACAGGGCCGGGTTTAGCAAGTGTGGGTGACAGGGCCGGGTTTAGCAAGTGTGGGTGACAGGGCCGGGTTTAGCAAGTGTGGGTGACAGAACCGGGTTTAGCAAGTGTGGGTGACAGGGCCGGGTTTAGCAAGTGTGGGTGACAGGGCCGGGTTTAGCAAGTGTGGGTGACAGAACTGGGTTTAGCAAGTGTGGGTGACAGGGCCGGGTTTAGCCGGTGCGGGTGACAGGGCCGGGTTTAGCCAGTGTGGGCGGCAGAACTGGGTTTAGCCAGTGCGGGCGGCAGGGCTGGGTTTAGCAAGTGTGGGTGACAGAACCGGGTTTAGCAAGTGTGGGTGACAGAACCAGGTTTAGCAAGTGTGGGTGACAGAACCGGGTTTAGCAAGTGTGGGTGACAGGGCCAGGTTTAGCTGGTGCGGGCAGCAGAGCCGGGTTTAGCCGGTGCGGGCAGCAGAGCCGGATTTAGCTGGTGCGGGCGGCAGGGCCGGGTTTAGCCGGTGCAGGTGACAGGGCTGGGTTTAGCCGGTGCGGGCTGCAGAACCAGGTTTAGCTGGTGTGGGTGACAGAACTGGGTTTAGCCGGTGCGGGCGGCAGGGCCGGGTTTAGCAAGTGTGGGTGACAGGGCCGGGTTTAGCAAGTGTGGGTGACAGGGCCGGGTTTAGCAAGTGTGGGTGACAGAACCGGGTTTAGCAAGTGTGGGTGACAGGGCCAGATTTAGCAAGTGTGGGTGACAGAACCGGGTTTAGCAAGTGTGGGTGACAGGGCCGGGTTTAGCAAGTGTGGGTGACAGGGCCGGGTTTAGCAAGTGTGGGTGACAGAACCGGGTTTAGCCAGTGCGGGCGGCAGGGCCAGGTTTAGCAAGTGTGGGTGACAGGGCCAGGTTTAGCTGGTGCGGGCAGCAGAGTCGGGTTTAGCCGGTGCGGGCGGCAGGGCTGGGTTTAGCAAGTGTGGGTGACAGAACCGGGTTTAGCAAGTGTGGGTGACAGAACCGGGTTTAGCAAGTGTGGGTGACAGAACTGGGTTTAGCAAGTGTGGGTGACAGAACCGGGTTTAGCAAGTGTGGGTGACAGGGCCGGGTTTAGCAAGTGTGGGTGACAGGGCCGGGTTTAGCAAGTGTGGGTGACAGAGCCGGGTTTAGCAAGTGTGGGTGACAGGGCCGGGTTTAGCAAGTGTGGGTGACAGGGCCGGGTTTAGCAAGTGTGGGTGACAGAACCGGGTTTAGCAAGTGTGGGTGACAGGGCCGGGTTTAGCCAGTGTGGGTGACAGAACCGGGTTTAGCAAGTGTGGGTGACAGGGCCGGGTTTAGCAAGTGTGGGTGACAGAACCGGGTTTAGCAAGTGTGGGCGACAGAACCGGGTTTAGCAAGTGTGGGCGACAGAACCGGGTTTAGCAAGTGTGGGTGACAGGGCCGGGTTTAGCAAGTGTGGGTGACAGAACCGGGTTTAGCCAGTGTGGGTGACAGAACCGGGTTTAGCAAGTCTGGGTGACAGGGCCGGGTTTAGCAAGTGTGGGTGACAGGGCCGGGTTTAGCAAGTGTGGGTGACAGGGCCGGGTTTAGCCAGTGTGGGTGACAGGGCCGGGTTTAGCAAGTGTGGGTGACAGAACCGGGTTTAGCAAGTGTGGGTGACAGGGCCGGGTTTAGCAAGTGTGGGTGACAGGGCCGGGTTTAGCCAGTGTGGGTGACAGAACCGGGTTTAGCAAGTGTGGGTGACAGGGCCGGGTTTAGCAAGTGTGGGTGACAGAACCGGGTTTAGCAAGTGTGGGTGACAGAACTGGGTTTAGCAAGTGTGGGTGACAGGGCCGGGTTTAGCAAGTGTGGGTGACAGAACCGGGTTTAGCAAGTGTGGGTGACAGAACTGGGTTTAGCAAGTGTGGGTGACAGGGCCAGGTTTAGCTGGTGCGGGCGGCAGAGCCGGGTTTAGCCGGTGCGGGCGGCAGGGCCGGGTTTAGCCAGTGTGGGCTGCAGAACCAGGTTTAGCTGGTGTGGGTGACAGAACTGGGTTTAGCCAGTGCGGGTGACAGGGCCGGGTTTAGCAAGTGTGGGTGACAGGGCCAGGTTTAGCCGGTGCGGGCGGCAGGGCCGGGTTTAGCCGGTGCGGGCGGCAGGGCCAGGTTTAGCCGGTGCAGGTGACAGGGCCGGGTTTAGCCGGTGTGGGCTGCAGAACCAGGTTTAGCTGGTGTGGGTGACAGGATGGGGTTTAGCCAGTGCGGGCGGCAAAACTGGGTTTAGCCAGTGTGGGCGGCAGGGCCGGGTTTAGCAAGCGTGGGTGACAGAACCGGGTTTAGCAAGTGTGGGTGACAGAACCGGGTTTAGCAAGTGTGGGTGACAGAACCGGGTTTAGCAAGTGTGGGTGACAGGGCCGGGTTTAGCCAGTGTGGGTGACAGAACCGGGTTTAGCAAGTGTGGGTGACAGGGCCGGGTTTAGCAAGTGTGGGTGACAGAACCGGGTTTAGCAAGTGTGGGTGACAGGGCCGGGTTTAGCAAGTGTGGGTGACAGAACCGGGTTTAGCAAGTGTGGGTGACAGGGCCGGGTTTAGCAAGTGTGGGTGACAGAACCGGGTTTAGCAAGTGTGGGTGACAGGGCTGGGTTTAGCAAGTGTGGGTGACAGGGCTGGGTTTAGCAAGTGTGGGTGGCAGGGCTGGCTCCTTTTGTGTGAGATCTTCCATCCGTTGCCCTTCAGATCCCCCGCCGTGCCACTGGAGGGGGGGGAGCGGTGGGGTGGGGGCTCAGGGTGGGGTGGGGGGCTGAGCTGGGCTGTGGGGGCTCCTCTGACCCCCCTTTCTCCGCAGAGGATCATGAGTGGCTGCTGAGCGAGGAGGTCGACATCCTGCCCTTCCTGCTGCTGCCCCTGGCCGGCCCCGAGGAGCTCCCCGAGGACGAGATGGAACGTGAGGGGGCGTCGGGGGGCGGCAGGGGGTGTCCGGGGGCTGCCGGCCGTGTCCCCCCCCGCTGAGGCCTCCTGTCCCCCAGGGCTGCCCCCCGAGCTGCAGTACCTGCCGCAGGACAAGCGGCGCGAGGAGGAGCCCGACATCCGCAAGATGCTGCTGGAATCCATCATGCTGGTGGGTACCACGGGACGAGGGCGAGAGCCGCGTCCTGGGCGTGGAAATTGGGAAGCTGGGGGTCCTGGGGACAGCAGGGTGACCACGAGCCAGCACTGGGCCCTTGTGGCCAGGAAGCCAATGGGACCTGGGGTGGGTTAGAAGGGGGTGGTCAGTAGGTCAGAGAGGTTCTCCTGCCCCTCTGCTCTGCCCTTGAAAATAGGGTTTAGCTCAGATACCATCAGGGTATACTTGGGGAACTTACATATAATATATATATATAATACATACAGTCGTATCACCCTGAGAACAGCTGATCTCATCCTATCTGGGAAGCTAAGCAGGGTCGGGCCCGGTCAGTACTTGGATGGGAGACCAGGTGGGAACAGCGGGTGCTGTGGGCTGAGCCAGCACTGGGCCCTTGTGGCCAGGAAGCCAATGGGACCTGGGGTGGGTTAGAAGGGGGTGGTCAGTAGGTCAGAGAGGTTCTCCTGCCCCTCTGCTCTGCCCTGGGGAGACCACACCTGGAATCTTGTGTCCAGTTGTGGCCCCTCAGTTCCAGCAGGACAGGGAACTGCTGGAGAGAGTCCAGCGCAGCCACCAAGATGCTGGAGGGAGTGGAGCATCTCCCGTGTGAGGAAAGGCTGAGGGAGCTGGGGCTCTGGAGCTGGACAAGAGGAGACTGAGGGGGGACTCATTGCTGGGGATCAAGATGGAAAGGGGCAGTGTCAGGAGGATGGAGCCAGGCTCTTCTGGTGACAACCAGTGACAGGACAAGGGGCAATGGGTGCAAACTGGAACACAGGAGGTTCCACTGCCAAGAGGAGAAGCAACTTGTTGGGGGTGAGGGTGGCAGAGCCTGGCCCAGGCTGCCCAGGGGGTTGTGGAGTCTCCTTCTGTGCAGACATTCCAACCCCCTGGACACCTTCCTGTGTCACCTCAGCTGGGTGTTCCTGCTCCATGGGGGGATTGCACTGGATGGGCTTTGAGGGCCCTTCCAACCCCTGACACTCTGGGATGGTGTCACTGTGTCTGTGGGTGACACCGAGCCGGGGGTGTTGGCTCCGGGGGCCCCGGGCAGCTGCAGGGATGGTGTGACGGGTGCAGGAAACGCTCCCCGTGCCGATAGGCCCAGGCAGGATCTCGCAGCAAAACGTATTTTATTAACGGTTTTGCAAGAGCGGGTGTTGTACGCAAAGGTCGGCACACGGAACAGGGCAAAACTGACTTGTAAATGCAGGACTCGGTTTGCATTCTGGGATTAGCTGGAAGAGACTTTGTTTTACCCCAAGGATTCATAGTCCAATGTCTGTCTGTCCTTCCCTGCTGGGGTCAGGTCCCCCGTTGGGTAAAGACACATTCCTGTGTTAAACGTTCCTGCACCAGGGACCTCGCGGAGCTCAGTGAGGGACAGGTGGGGACAATTGGCTGAGAGCGGCTCTGCACACCCAGGGGTGTCCGTGGCCACCATGGGGGGCTCAGTGGCCACTGTGGGAGCCAGTAGCAGGTTCTGGTGGCAAAGGCGACCAGCGGTGTCCTGGGCTGTGGGACGAGGGGCTGCTCGGCACTGGAGAAGGGAGGGGACACAGTGGGGACAGAGGCAGCCAGGGTGGTGAAGGGACCGAGGATGGTCCGGTCTGGAGGAGCGAAGGCTGAGGTGGGAAACGAGGGACAGTTTCTCCCCCAAAGGGCTGTGGGGCATTGAACAGGCTGCCCAGGGCAGGGCTGGAGTCACCAGCCCTGGAGGGCTGGACAGACGGACATGAGGTTCTCAGGACAGGGGTTGTGGTTGGACTGTCCCCTGCTGCCACCGCACAGCCCCACGCCGCTGCTCTGTGCCCCCGCAGCTCACGGCCACCAAGGCCGGCCGGCGCACGGTGAGGGACAGGGGGACGTACCTGGTGCTGCGGGAGCTGCACCGCTGGGAGCGGGACCCCCGCGTGCTGGCTGCCTGCGAGAGGCTCATCCAGGTCAGCTGCGGCCTGGGGGGACAGCAGGGTCCTGGGGGGACAGCAGGATCCCCCGGGGGGCGGCTGGGTCCCTGGGAGGGGACAGGAGGGTCCCTGGGGGGGACAGGAGGGTTCTGGGGGGACAGCAGGATCCCCCGGGGGGCGGCTGGGTCCCTGGCGGGGACAGGAGGGTCCCTGGGGGGGACAGGAGGGTTCTGGGGGGACAGCAGGATCCCCGCGGGGGGCGGCTGGGTCCCTGGGGGGGACAGCAGGATCCCCAGGGAGGGAGGCTGGGTCCCTGGGGGGGACAGGAGGGTCCCTGGGGGGGACAGGAGGGTTCTGGGGGGACAGCAGGATCCCCCGGGGGGCGGCTGGGTCCCTGGGAGGGGACAGGAAGGTCCTGGGGGGGACAGCAGGATCCCCGGGGGGGGCGGCTGGGTCCCTGGGAGGGGACAGGAGGGTCCCTGGGGGGGACAGGAGGGTTCTGGGGGGACAGCAGGATCCCCAGGGAGGGAGGCTGGGTCCCTGGTGGGGACAGGAGGGTCCCTGGGGGGGGACAGGAGGGTTCTGGGGGGACAGCAGGATCCCCCGGGGGGCGCCTGGGTCCCTGGGGGGGACAGGAGGGTCCCTGGTGGGGACAGGAGGGTTCTGGGAGGACAGCAGGATCCCCCGGGGGGTGGCTGGGTCCCTGGGGGGGACAGGAGGGTCCAGAGGGGACAGCAGGATCCCCAAGGGGGGCAGCTGTGTCCCCTGGGGGGAACAGCAGGGTCCAGAGGGGACAGCAGGATCCCCAAGGGGGTCAGCAGGGTCCCTGGTGGGGACAGGAGGGTCCTGGTGGGGCATCTGGGTCCCCAAGGGGGGCAGCTGTGTCCCTTGGCGGGGACAGCAGGGTCCTGAGGGGACAGCAGGATCCCCAAGGGGGACGGCTGGGTCCCTGGGGGGGACAGCAGGGTCCTGGGGGGAACAGCAGGGTCCCTGGGGGGGACAGCAGGGTCTTGGGGGGAACAGCAGGGTCCCTGGGAGGGGACAGGAGGGTCCTGGGTGGGACAGAAGGGTTCTGGGGGGACAGCAGGGTCCCCAAGTGGGGCAGTTGTGTCCCTGGTGGGGACAGCAGTGTCCCGGGGGTGCAGAGCTGCTCCCAGGCTCTCTCTTTGCTCCCCACGGCGCTGTGGGGCCGTGGGTGGGGGTCCCACCAACCTGTCACCCTCCCTGGACAAAGGTGCTGATCGGGGACGAGCCCGCGCCGGGGCTGGAGAACTTGCTGGAGGTGACGGTCCCCGAGGACGTGGAGCAGCAGCTGCAGCGCCTGGACCGCGAGGAGGAGCAGCGCTGGCAGGAGGAAGAGCAGCGGGCGGCACGGGGCTCCGCACCGCACCCCCAGGAGCCCCCACGGTGAGGGGCTGCCGGCTCGGCCCCCCGGCACAGCCGCGACACCCGGGGACCTGCAGGGACAATCCGCCCCTCGGGGTGACTCCCCAGCCCCCCGCTCCTCCCTGCTGCTTGGGGAGCCAATTTGGGGTCCTGGGGGCACAACGCCCCTCGTCCCCGCAGCTCTGCCGTGGGATGAGGCTGAGACACGCAGGGGGTGCAGCGCCCGGCCCCCCCGCCGTGGGGCTGCCCCACGGCTGCCACGGGGGCTGCCCAGGGCTGCCGCAACATGGCTCGCGAAATAAAAGGTTTCTGACCCAAAACCGCGGTGGCCCCCAGGGGAGGGTGAGGGGCGCTGGGGGGTGTGGGCTCAGGGCTGTCACTGTCACTGTCACAGCGGGTCCCCTCCTCCTGCCCCGGCCATGGGTGCTGCAGGGGGGGCACAAGCTCACCCCCCACTCACCCTCCTGATCCCCCTCCTGTATGGGGCACCCCGGGATCTGGGGGGCTGATCCCCCTCCTGTATGGGGCACCCCGGGATCTGGGGGCTGATCCCCCTCCTGTATGGGGCACCCCGGGATCTGGGGCTGATCCCCATCCTGTATGGGGCACCCAGGGGTCTGGGGGCTGATCCCCATCCTGTATGGGGCACCCCGGGATCTGGGGGCTGATCCCCATCCTGTATGGGGCACCCCGGGATTTGGGGGCTGATCCCCATCCTGTATGGAGCACCCCGGGATCTGGGGGCTGATCCCCCTCCTGTATGGGGCACCCGGGTATATGGGGGGCTGATCCCCCTCCTGTATGGGGCACCCAGGGGTCTGGGGGCTGATCCCCATCCTGTATGGGGCACCCCGGGATTTGGGGGCTGATCCCCATCCTGTATGGGGCACCCCGGGCTCTGGGGACTGATCCCCCTCCTGTATGGAGCACCCCGGGATCTGGGGGGCTGATCCCCCTCCTGTATGGGGCACCCAGGGGTCTGGGAGCTGATCCCCCTCCTGTATGGGGCACCCGGGGATATGGGGGGCTGATCCCCATCCTGTATGGGGCACCCGGGGGTCTGGGGGCTGATCCCCCTCCTGTATGGGGCACCCGGGGGTCTGGGGGCTGATTCCCTGTGCTGGTGCAACTGGGGGTCCCAGGGTGTTGATCCCCTCCCGTGAGGGGGTACCCAGGTACCCCTGGGTCCCTGTGTGGGGCCCCCTGGACCCCCCACCCTGGGGGGAGCCCATGTCCCCCCATGGGCTGGTGGTGACATCATGGAGGGGGGACAGGGTGGGGTGGGGGTCCCCAACTGCAGCATGTGTCATGCTGGGGGGGCAGGGGCGAGGCTGGGTGGGGGTCCCCTTGTGTGGGACACCCCTGGGTGGGGGTCTCCATCCATGGGTGCCATGGGTGGAAGTTGGGGATGGGGCCGGGGGGCTCCCCGCCGCGGGACACACTTGGGTGGGGGTCTCCACCTGTGGGACTTGTCTGGCTGGGGGTCCCCACTGCGGGACCCCCGTGTCCCAGCCCCATGCTTGGGGACACCCCAGAGTCCCTCCAGGCCCCTCGCGCTGCCCCACCCTCCCCAGCGCGGCGTGGGGGGGGGCGACACACACGCTGTCTCCCGAGCGGGACCCACGGCCTCGCGTGGGGGACACGGGGACAGGGCGGGACCCCCGGGTGTCGCTGTTTTGGGGACCCCACCCCGCCACCCGCGCCGCCTGGTGGAGCCGCGCGGCCACGGCGCCCTCCCCTTCGTGCGCATGCGCGCGAGCCACCGCCCATGCGGGGCGGGGTCTTAGCCGAGGGGGCGTGGCCCGCTGGAATGGAGGCGTGGCCATAGGGGGCGTGGCTTGCGCACCCGGAAGCGGCGGAGGGGGCTGAGCGGGTCCCGGCCGGGCGGTGAGTGCGGGGTTCGGGGACACCGGGCCGGGGGACGCGGGGCTGCGGGGCCGGCCCTGCCCGTTCCCGGCCGGCCGGGGGCGCTCCGGACCCCCCGCCTGCCACCGGGGCCGGTTGGTGCCCGGTGCTCCCCCCGCTTCCCGTTCCCGGGGGGATCACCCGCTGGGGCTCCCCCGGCGCCGAAGCTCCGGTAGCGGGAAGCCGGGAGGGCCAGCCCCGGGGCGGTGGGATCCCCGGGTGGGTTAAACCCGACAGCGCCCCGAGCTCCCCAGCCACGGCGGAGGCGAACGCGCCGGTAACCGGTGCGGTGCCGCCGCAAGGCCGAGGGCACGGCCGGACCAGCCCTCGGGCCGCTCTGGGGCGGAGGAGCCTCCGTGGGCCGCGGGAAAAGTCCGAAATATCGTCCCCCAAACCGTGTTTCGCTGCCAGCTTGGCCCGGCTGGGCCGGGCTGGCGGGTTTAAGCCCGGCTTTGCCAGGTGTGGCTGCTGGAGACGCCGCTCCCTCGCTCTTCACCGCGGTTTTGGGGACAGAAATCTGGAGCACGGCCCCGGCATGGGGGCTCGTTAATGGGGCGCCCACCGGGGGTTCGTTAATGGGGCGCCCACCCGGGGCTTGTTAATGGGGCGCCCACCTGGGGCTCGTCAATGGGGCGCCCACCTGGGGCTCGTCAATGGGGCGCCCACCCGGGGTTCGTCAATGGGGCGCCCACCCGGGGTTCGTCAATGGGGCGCCCACCTGGGGCTCGTCAATGGGGCGCCCACCTGGGGCTCGTTAATGGGGCGCCCACCTGGGGTTCGTCAATGGGGCGCCCACCTGGGGTTCGTCAATGGGGCGCCCACCTGGGGTTCGTTAATGGGGCGCCCACCTGGGGCTCGTCAATGGGGCGCCCACCCGGGGCTTGTTAATGGGGCGCCCACCCGGGGCTTGTTAATGGGGCGCCCACCTGGGGTTGGTCAATGGGGTGCCCACCGGGGGTTGGTCAATGGGGCGCCCACCTGGGGCTCGTCAATGGGGCGCTCACCTGGGGCTCAATAATGGGGCGCCCACCTGGGGTTCGTCAATGGGGCGCCCACCTGGGGCTCGTCAATGGGGCACCCACCTGGGGTTCGTTAAGGGGCGCCCACCTGGGGTTCATTAATGGGGCGCCCACCTGGTGTTCGTCAATGGGGCGCCCACCTGGTGTTCGTCAATGGGGCGCCCACCCGGGGTTCGTCAATGGGGCGCCCACCCGGGGTTCGTCAATGGGGCGCCCACCGGGTTTTTGTCAATGGGGCGCCCACCCGGGGTTTGTCAATGGGGCGCCCACCCGGGGTTTGTCAATGGGGCGCCCACCCGGGGTTCGTCAATGGGGCGCCCACCTGGGGTTCGTCAATGGGGCGCCCGCCAGGGGTTTGTTAACGGGGTGCTCACCGTGGCCTCGTTACCGGGTGCCCACCAGGGCCTCGCCAGCCAGCGCCATCCGCCGAATCTGGGGGTCGCGGTTCCGGTTCCTGTTGGTTCCACGTGGCAAAGCCGTTTTCCGCTGTCAATGCCGTCCCGTCCGCAGGTGCAGCGGGAGGGGAGCGGCGCCCGGCTGCCCCGGCTCTGCAGGACGGCGCCGGCACCGATGGAAGCGCGCTGCCCGCTGCCCGCCGGCCTCTCCGCCACGGGACGCGGGCGGGGGATCGCCCGCCTGCCGGGAACCGGCGTTCCGCCGTGCCCAGGGCTGCCGTAGAGCGGCCCCCGCGCCGCAGACAGCGTCCTCGGTGGGAGCAAAGGCAGCGCCTAAAAATAGGTTCCCCAGGGCTCCCCGCGCTGGGGACGGGGGACGCTGCCGCCTGCCTGCTGCTGGCGGGGAGGCTGAGGACGCGGAGCATGACGGAGTCACGGGTCAAACGTGAGTACGAGCGCCCCGGCCGCTCCTCCGGCTCCGTCACCGGCTCCAGCGCCGCGGTTCTGCGCCACGGGGCCGGCCGGGAGCTCGCTGTCGCTAATGAAGCCGAAGTGCCCCCGCGGTGCCGCGGGGAGGGAGCGCTTCTCCCCGCGCCGTAATTCCCTGCCCTAGAAATTAATCTCGGGCCTTGGCTTTGCTGCAAATTGCATGAGCTTAAATAGTCGCTAAACTGCTCTAAACCCTTGTGCATTTCCTAAATTAATCCCAGCCAGCTTGGAAATGATTCGCTGGGGTTTGTTGGTTTGGTTTCTTAATAAAGAATATTGTGGTTTGGTGGAGCCCCGGGGGTGGGGTGGGGGGGCGCAGGGATCACCCTCCCCAGCAGCACCAGCTCACGGCGCCTCTACCGTGACTGTGGGACCAACGTCTCCGTGGCCCCCCAACCTTGGGAATTGAGACCCTGGGTGTGGCTTTGGGCTGTGGGGTGGGACCGTATGGGACAGACAGACAGACAGCAGCTCCTCCTGTCTGCTGTCACCTTCTCTGCCGCCCCGCCTGGTGTCCCCTCGGTGCCGGGTGTCCCGGCAGATCTCGGCGTCCCCACGTGAAGCCACATCCTCGGATGAGCGGCCGTGGTGTCACGGAGGCCACGTGCAGCCTTGGCCTCCTCTGCAGCTAATTAAGCTCGTTACGACACAGCCCTAATGAGGAGCGCCCGTCCCCGGCACCACTGCCTGTCCCGGCTCCCAAACCTCAGGTGCTGAGCATCCTCCCGGTGCCCGGAGCCGCGGTCACCGCAGTGCCGAGCATCCTCCCGGTGCCCGGAGCCGTGGTCACTGCGGTGCTGAGCATCCTCCCGGTGCCTGGAGCCATTGTCACCGCGGTGCAGAGCGTCCTCCCAGTGCCCAGAGCCGCGGTCACCGCGGTGCCGAGCATCCTCCCGGTGCCTGGAGCCGTGGTCACCACGGTGCCGAGCATCCTCCCGGTGCCCGGAGCCACGGTCACCGCAGTGCCGAGCATCCTCCCGGTGCCCGGAGCCACGGTCACCGCGGTGCAGAGCGTCCTCCCGGTGCCCGGAGCCGTGGTCACCGCGGTGCCGAGCATCCTCCCGGTGCCCGGAGCCGTGGTCACCGCGGTGCCGAGCATCCTCCCAGTGCCCGGAGCTGCGGTCACCGCGGTGCAGAGCATCCTCCCAGTGCCCGGAGCCGTGGTCACCGCGGTGCCAAGCACCCTCCCGGTGCCTGGAGCCGTGCTCACCGTGGTGCCGAGCATCCTCCCAGTGCCCGGAGCCACGGTCACCGCAGTGCAGAGCATCCTCCCAGTGCCCGGAGCCGTGCTCACCGCGGTGCCGAGCATCCTCCCGGTGCCCGGAGCCGCGGTCACCGCGGTGCCGAGCATGTCTGGAGGGTCTGCGATTCAAACGCACCCGTGGAACAGGCAGCCCAGCTCGGGGATGAGGATGGTGGGGATGAAGGAGCCCATGGGGCAGGGAAGGGAGCGCGCAGGGGCGTTGAGTTAACAGTGAGTTATTTGGGGGATGAGCCCCCAGGAAGGTGCTGGTTGAGCGGGAAACAAAAGGGCCGGTGAGGTTTGACTCAGCTGCACGTGGCTGGTGGAAGGACGGGTGGAAACAGCCAGAGGCGGCTCTTTGCCCCGGTGAGTCTGGGGGTGTTCCGGGGGGCAGAATCTCTGCCATGTGCCCGTTTTGCCCAGGACTCGCCACGACGCTGATGGACGCCACGACGGACAAGGCCCCGCTGGTGCAGGAGCAGATCTACAAGGCGCTGTGCGAGCTGGGGGAGTCGGAGCCCGAGGAGATCCTCAACGCCTGCGACGAGTACCTGCGGCAGCACGACAAGGTGGGCAGCGCCGGGGGTCGCGCTTGAGGGGGGTCCCGGGGAGCGGCGGTGGAACCGGCGGGTGAGGAACAGACCTGCAAGGCCACCGAGTCCAACCATAACCCACCCCGGCACTGCCCCCTGCCCTGAGAACCTCATGTCCGTCTGTCCAGCCCTCCAGGGCTGGTGACTCCAGCACTGCCCTGGGCAGCCTGTTCAATGCCCCACAGCCCTTTGGGAAGAAATTGTTCCCACATCCAACCTCAACCTCCCCTGGCGCAACTTGAGGCCGTTTCCTCTGCTCCTGGCGCTTGTTCCTGGGGAGCAGAGCCCGACCCCCCTGGCTCCAAGCTCCTTTCAGGCAGTTCAGAGATCAGAAGGTCTCCCCTCAGCTCCTGTTCTCCAGCTGAACCCCCAGGTCCCTCAGTCTCCATCACACTTGTGCTCCAGCCCCTCACCAGCTCTGCTCCCTTCTCTCCACTCGCTCCAGCACCTCAAGGGTTTCTTGGCGTGAGGGGACCCCAGGGTTCGGGTTTGACCCCCCCCAGGGTTCAGGTTTGGCCCCCCAGGTCCCAGCACAGCAGCTCCATCTGGGGTCCATCACGTTTTGGTGGCCGTGGCACGGCCTGGCTGGCCTGACCGGCTCTCCCGGTCCCGTTCCAGCTCGCCTACCCGCACCGCGTCATCATCCTGAAGGCGATGGAGACCGTGGTGAAGAACAACATCGCCCTCTTGGACAAGAGCACAGCGAAGGTCGTTATCTTCCTGGCCTCTAATGAAATGACCAAGTCAAAGGTACGACCCGGGGGTCTCGGCCGGGCCCTCGCTGCCCCGATGCTGTTGTTGCAGTGGGTGCTGCGGGTCTGGGGTGCAGCGCAGTGACCGCGACTCTTTTGGGGGCGGGAAGAGCTGGTTCTGTGCCATATGCCGGCCGTGGGGGGCAACAGGAGAGGGTGACGGGCTGCGTTGCTCTATGGGGAGGGACGAGGATGCTTTGCTAAGGGGTTTCTTCCAGCACAGCATGTGAACGCAGCTAAACCAGATTGGGGTGCTGAGAAGCACCTGGGCAGGCAGGCGGGTGCTGGAGCGGGAGGCGAGGGGTCCATCTGAACCCGGAGCTGTTCATCCCGCCCGGTGCGATTCCCCGTGGCATTGAAACGCCCGGGGCGGCCGCGTGTCCGCGGCGGTGTCTGTGTGTCTGTCCTGACGCCGTTCCCCCGTGCGTGGCAGGAGGTGATCCGGGACTGGCAGCAAGCCGCCAGCAGCGTGCTGGTGGCCGTGGGGCAGCGCTTCATCAACAAGGTGATGGAGGAGGTGCTCAGCAAGTTCCAGCCGGGGATCCTGCCGCACTACTTCGTGGTGCAGACCTTCGCCAACCTCTCCGTGTCCAACGGTGAGCGGGCGCCGCGGGGCGCGGGCCGGGAGCAGCGGGGGTGTTGGGTGCTGCGGGTGGTGAGGTTCACCCCGCACCCCAATGGCTCTGCAGGGTGTGCGCGTCCAAACAGCCTGCGCGGGGGCTCGCGGCTCAGACGCGCTGCTGCTGAGCAACGGGGGCGTTCGATCGGCAAAGTAGCTCGGGGGAGAAAGAATGAGAGAGATGGGGGTTCGGCCTGGGGGGCAGAAGCTCCGGGGAGACCTTGGTGTGGCCGTTATGGACTTAAAAGGGGCTGATGAGAAAGATGGGGACAGAGTTTGGAGCAGAGTCTGTTGTGACAGGACAAGGGGTGATGGGTTAAACTAAAGGAGGGAGATTCAGGCTGGATATAAGGAAGGATTGTTGCCCTGAGGGTGGTGAGAGCCTGGCCCAGGTTCCCAGAGAGGTGGTAGATGAACCATCCCTGAGACACCCCAGGCCAGGCTGGACGGGGCTCTGAGCACCCTGAGCTGTGAGATGTCCCTGCTCATGGCAGGGGGGCTCTGGGGGGGCTCTAATGTCCCTCCAACCCAAACCACCCCTGGTTCTGTGAAAACGGGGCTCCTGGCCGCAGCGAGCCGCGTTTCTTGGGGTGCCCGTGCGATTCCCCTCGTGTGTTGGCGGTGCTGACCCTGTCCCGTCCCTCCCCAGTGTTCGGGATGGTGCCTTTTCTCAACTCCATCCTGGGGACGATGCTGCCCATGCTGGGGATGGCCAAGCAGGACCACATGAAGTCTGTCTTCTGCTACGGTAAGGGCTTCTCTGCATCTCCTGAGCCCGCTGTGGTTTTCGGGTGTGCCATAGGAGATGTGTCCCTCCTGGAGAAGGAGGAACCGCGGGCAGGGTTGGGAACGGGCTCGGACGGACCTTTCCTGCGTGTTTGGGAGCAGGGACCCGTGTGGCTGTGGGCAGGAACCTCTGGGTCACCGGCATCATGCAAAAGTCCTTCTTTGTCCCCTGTGTGATCCCGCTCGCTCCAGCTTCATGGCCCGGGGGGTCCCGGTGTCCTGCGCCGTCTCCTCCGGCCAGGAGGACGTGGTGGAGGAGGCGGGTGGGACAGAATGAGGGACGTGCTGATCTAACCCAGGCTGGCCCTTTGTTGTGCCACCGAACTGGCGCCCGTGGGGTGCGGAGAGACCGGGGTGCCGGGCAGCGCTCGCCAAACCCACTTCTGTGGTTGTTATCGGCCGGTTTCAGGATGTGGCGCTCGGGGCGGGCAGGATGTCCCGGGGCTGCTCGTGGTGCTGGAGCCCTGTGGGCTGGGCTGCTGAGAGCTGGTGCAGCAGGGCTGCGGGCACAGCGTGGGTCTGGGTGGAAAACACCCTCCAGATCACCGAGTCCAACCACAACCCACCCTGTCCCTGCCCCCTGTCCTGAGAACCTCGTGTCCGTCTGTCCAGCCCTCCAGGGCTGGTGACTCCAGCACTGCCCTGGGCAGCCTGTTCAATGCCCCACAGCCCTTTGGGGAAGAAATTGTTCCCACATCCAACCTCAACCTCCCCTGGCGCAACTTGAGGCCGTTTCCTCTGCTCCTGGCGCTTGTTCCTGGGGAGCAGAGCCCGACCCCCCTGGCTCCAAGCTCCTTTCAGGCAGTTCAGAGATCAGAAGGTCTCCCCTCAGCTCCTGTTCTCCAGCTGAACCCCCAGGTCCCTCAGTCTCCATCACACTTGTGCTCCAGCCCCTCACCAGCTCCGCTCCCTTCTCTCCACTCGCTCCAACACCTCAAGGCCTTTCTTGTCTTGAGGTGATCCCTCCACCCCTGGGGCCGCCATTTTGTGCACTGAGGTGATCCCACCATCCCTGGGGCCGCCATTTTGTGCGCTGAGGTGATCCCGCCACCCCTGGGGCTGCCATTTTGTGCGCTGAGGTGATCCCGCCACCCCTGGGGCCGCCATTTTGTGTGCTGAGGTGATCCCGCCACCCCTGGGGCCGCCATTTTGTGCACTGAGCTGAGGGGCCAGAGCTGCCCCCAGGGTTTGCGGTTTGGTCTCCCCAGTGTTGGCTGGAAAAGCCCCTCATGGAGTCCAACCATAACCCACCCCATCCCTGCCCCCTGTCCTGAGAACCTCGTGTCCGTCTGTCCAGCCCTCCAGGGCTGGTGACTCCAGCACTGCCCTGGGCAGCCTGTTCAATGCCCCACAGCGCTTTGGGGGAGAAGTTGTCCCTCATTTCCACCCCCATCCTCCCGGGTTCGACGCAGAGGTGCCAGCGCTGCCGCAGTGACACCCGGTGGCCACGCTGTCCCTGGGGAGGTGCCCTCCCATAAGTGACACTTAGGGAATCCAGCAGAGGATCCTCAGAATGTGAGGTTTCCTTTCTGTAGCTGGGCCCAAATCAAAGGTGTTCGAGGGCTCGGGTGACGCCGCCGGGGCCGTCGCGGTTATCTCTGGCTCATCCTGGTGTGCCAGGTCTGCCCGAGCAGCCCCGTGGCCACGGGGTGACGTTCAGCAGCGCCTGTTCCTCCTGGAGGCGAGGAGCCTTGTGTCTGCACTCACTGCTGCGCCTCGCCGGGCCAGGAGCGGCTTTACGCCTCCGATCGAAGAGCCGCGCTCATCCTGTTGGACCGAGCTCAGAGCAGGTCCGGTCCTGCCGCGTCCTCCCAAAGCCGAGCTTTGAGCACCGCACATCCTCCTGCGTCAGGCCCAAACCGGAGCTGGTTTGGCCCTGGGGTTGTTGGTGTTGCCAGCTCAGGGGGTTGTGGGTGATCGTGGATTTATAGATGGTTTATAGGTTGGATTTGTAGACGGGAGATCTGCTGCTGCAGGTGATTGTGGATGCGGTTAGGTGTTTATAGACGGGAGATCTGCTGCTCTGGGTGATCACGGATCAGTTACACGTCTATAGACGGGAGATCTACTCTGGGTGATCACAGATGCAGTTCCATGTCTATAGATGGGAGATCTGCTGCTGTGGGTGATCACGGATCAGTTACACGTCTATAGACAAGAGATCTACTCTGGGTGATCACGGATGCAGTTCCATGTCTATAGATGGGAGATCTGCTGCTGTGGGTGATCACGGATGCAGTTCCATGTCTATAGATGGGAGATCTGCTGCTGTGGGTGATCACAGATGCAGTTACATGTCTATAGATGGGAGATCTGCTGCTGTGGGTGATCATGGATGCAGTTCCACGTCTATAGACAGGAGATCTGCTGCTGTGGGTGATCACAGATGCAGTTCCATGTCTATAGATGGGAGATCTGCTGCTGTGGGTGATCATGGATGCAGTTACATGTCTATACATGGGAGATCTGCTGCTGTGGGTGATCACGGATGCAGTTACATGTCTATAGATGGGAGATCTGCTGCTGTGGGTGATCACAGATGCAGTTCCATGTCTATAGACGGGAGATCTGCTGCTGTGGGTGATCACGGATGCAGTTCCATGTCTATAGATGGGAGATCTGCTGCTGTGGGTGATCACGGATGCAGTTACATGTCTATACATGGGAGATCTGCTGCTGTGGGAGATCACGGATGCAGTTCCATGTCTATAGACGGGAGATCTGCTGCTGTGAGTGATCACGGATGCAGTTACACGTCTATAGATGGGAGATCATGGATGCAGTTACATGTTTATAGGCGGTTGATCACAGGTGCAGTTCCATGTTGTCTATAGACAGGAGATCCACTCTGGGTGATCACAGATGCAGTTACATGTTTATAGATGGGAGATCATGGATGCAGTTACATGTTTGTAGACAGGAGATCCACTCTGGGAGATCACGGATGCGGTTACACGTCTATAGACAGGAGATCTGCTGCTGTGGGTGATCTCAAATGCAGTTCCATGTCTATAGACGGGAGATCTGCTGCTGTGGGTGATCACGGATGCAGTTACACGTCTATAGATGGGAGATCTGCTGCTGTGGGTGATCACGGATGCAGTTACATGTCTATAGATGGGAGATCTGCTGCTGTGGGTGATCACGGATGCAGTTACACGTCTATAGATGGGAGATCATGGATGCAGTTACATGTTTATAGACGGTTGATCACAGGTGCAGTTCCATGTTGTCTATAGACAGGAGATCCACTCTGGGTGATCACAGATGCAGTTACATGTTTGTAGATGGGAGATCGTGGATGCAGTTACATGTTTATAGACAGGAGATCCACTCTGGGAGATCACGGATGCGGTTACACGTCTATAGACAGGAGATCTGCTGCTGTGGGTGATCTCAGATGCAGTTCCATGTCTATAGATGGGAGATCTGCTGCTGTGGGTGATCTCAGATGCAGTTCCATGTCTATAGACGGGAGATCTGCTGCTGTGGGTGATCACGGATGCAGTTACATGTCTATAGATGGGAGATCACGGATGCAGTTACACGTCTATAGATGGGAGATCACGGATGCAGTTACACGTCTATAGATGGGAGATCATGGATGCAGTTACACGTCTATAGATGGGAGATCATGGATGCAGTTACGCGTCTATAGACGGGAGATCACGGATGCAGTTACACGTCTATAGACGGGAGATCACGGATGCTGTTACACGTCTATAGATGGGAGATCACGGATGCTGTTACACGTCTATAGATGGGAGATCACGGATGCAGTTACACGTCTATAGATGGGAGATCACGGATGCAGTTACATGTCTATAGATGGGAGATCCCGGATGCAGTTACACGTCTATAGACGGGAGATCTGCTGCTGTGGGTGATCATGTATGCAGTTACACGCCTATAGACGGGAGATCCGCTGCCGTCCCCGTTCCACAGTGCTCCGGGCTGCCCGGTGGACGGCCGTGGGGCTCAGCGGCCCGTGGGGCTCAGCGGCCCGTGGGGCTCAGCTGCCCGCACAGCTGCAAGTGTCACCCCCAGCGTGCTGGATTTCAGGCTCCGTGCGGTTTGTCTATTCATTTTTGCCATAGTTTTCAATAACCGAAAGGCAGGTGAAGTAACGGCGAGGTCGGCACAACCGTGTGACACCGGCAGGACTTCTCAGGGTGGATTTGCTGTTCCAGAGTGGAATGGGAACGGGAGGTACCGGGATACAGGACGGTGATGGAGCTGGAGCTGGGCTGGACGTGGGGGCAGAGGGGCGGACGTGGGGACAGAGGGGCGGACGTGGGGCCGGGGAGATGGATGTGGGGCCGGGGAGATGGATGTGGGGCCGAGATCCCGGCTTTACGGCCCCGGAGGGGTGGCAGGGCTCCGCTTTGTGACCCGGGTGCCGCTGCCCTCGGTGGCCGCGCTGTGGGGCAGGGAATGTCCTGAAGCCTGGCTGCTGGAGCGGCTGCTCCCCCGGGCTCCTGGCCATGACCCTTGGAAAACAAGAGAAACAAAACCAACCAAAAACCCAAAGCCAGGCGTGATGTTGCCCGTTGCCCTTGTATGTGCTGGGGAGGAGCCGTTTTGGCTGGGCAGGCTCACCTTGGTGGTGACAAACTTCTCGCAGGAGCTTTAGGAAGGTTTAACCTAAACCTGCGTGTTTGAGCACAGTGCAGAGACGGGGTGAGAACGGGCTCTGGATTTCACCCCCTGTGCACGAAGGTGTGGGGAGGGTGGGCTGGGGCAGGTCCCCAGGTCCTGGGGTGGGAATCCAGAGATTCTGCCCAAAAAGCAGCCGGACCCTTCCCTGGCGGCGCTGCCTCCCCGGGCAGGCGAGGAGGAGGAGGAGGAGGACGAGGAGGAGGAGGAAGAGGCATGTGATGAGATTCTCTGGCTGTGGGACAAGGTCAGCGGGTGACTCAGCATCTGGGACCAGCCCGGGCTGAAAATAAACCCCAGCGGAGGCTTTGGAAGTGTATGCGGTGCCACAGGGCGGGCTGGGCCGGGGACCTTCCTCCTCACCCTCCTCCTCTGGGTGCGATACCGTGGGTGCATCGGGTTTGTGCTCAGCGTGGGGACCCGGAGTGTCCTTGAGTCATCCCGCGTCCTCAGGGGCTGTGGGGCCGCTTGGTCCCAGCGGGGTGAGGGATCATTGAGTCATTTCGTTGGCAAAGCCCCTCAAGATTGAGCCCAACCACAACCCACCCCAGCACTGCCCCCTGTCCTGAGAACCTCATGTCCGTCTGTCCAGCCCTCCAGGGCTGGTGACTCCAGCACTGCCCTGGGCAGCCTGTTCAATGCCCCACAGCCCTTTGGGGAAGAAATTGTTCCCACATCCAACCTCAACCTCCCCTGGCGCAACTTGAGGCCATTTCCTCTGCTCCTGGCGCTTGTTCCTGGGGAGCAGAGCCCAACCCCCCTGGCTCCAAGCTCCTTTCAGGCAGTTCAGAGATCAGAAGGTCTCCCCTCAGCTCCTGCTCTCCAGCTGAACCCCCAGGTCCCTCAGTCTCCATCACACTTGTGCTCCAGCCCCTCACCAGCTCCGCTCCCTTCTCTCCACTCACTCCAGCACCTCAAGGGTCTCTTGGCATGAGGGATCGGGCTCCTGCTCGGAGCTGCCGTGCCCGGGAGGGACAGCTCAGTCCCCTGGGTGTCCTATGGGTGCAGCAGCCCCTTCCTGGGTGCTGTTGGGTCGGGGGGTCCCAGCGGTGCCCCCGCCCTTGTACAGGCTGCGATCCCGTCCCCTCGTGCGTCCCCCGCCGCTCGTGGCCCGCGGTGACCCCGGCAGCCAGGGCGCTGGGTTGGCGGCACAACGCAGGTTTTGCAAGCCCGAGGTTGCTTCCTCGTTAAGAAACGGCTAACGAAGGGTGCGGAAGCTGCAAGAGCCTCGCTGTGCGTTAAGAGATAAGGAAGGGAGCACCCGCAGCGCGGGGAGGTGATGGGGACCTGGGGACGGGGCTGGATGGAGCTGAGGGACGGACAGACGGGTGTGCGGGGCCGTGGGGCGGACGGGGCAGCCAGGTCGGGTTTGCGGTGCTGCCGGAGCTGCCCCAAGGGCCGGGTCGGGACCAAGCAGCGGCAGCGCGGGGCTCGTTCACACTGAGCATCGGGAGCACCGGCCCGTGCCGGAGCTGCCCAATCTGGAGCCCGTTTGGTGCTGCCAGAGCATTCCTGGAGTGAAACCGGGTGGGCGTCTGCGGCCTTGGGAGCTGCCGGCTCAGGTCTGCTCAGTGATAGGTGACCCCTCAGCTGTGCCAGGACCCCCTGCAGCCTCAGGGAGCCCCATAAAGTCTTGGGGACCCCATAAAGTCTTGGGGACCCCATAAAGCCTTGGGTGCCTCATAGTGCATCAGGGACCCCCACAAAGCCTTGGGAACCGCATAAAGTCTCAGGGACCTCCATAAAGAATCAGTGACCCCCATAAACCCTTGGGGACCCCCATAAAGCTTTGGGGAGCCCCATCAAGCCTTGGGGACTCCCCTAAAGTCTTAGGGACCCCCATGAAGCCTTGGGGACCCCCATAAAGTCTTGAGGACCTCCATAAAGCCTTGGGCACCTCTTAATGCATCAGGGACCCCTACAAAGCCTTGGGAACTCCATAAAGCCTTGGACACCTCATAAAGCCTTGGGGACCCCCATGAAACCTCAGGGACCTCCCTAAAGCCTCAGGGACCTCCATAAAGCCTTGGGGACTCCCCTGAAGCCTCGGGGACCCCCATAAAGTCTTGGGTACCTCCATAAAGCCTTGGGCACCCCACAAAGTCTCAGGGACCCTCATAAAGCCTTGGGGACCCCCATAATGCCTCAGGGACCCCCATAAAATCTTGGGGACCTCCATAAAACCTTGTGCACCCCATAAAGCCTTGAGGACCCCCATAAAGATTTGGGGACCCCCATGAAGTCTCAGGGACCCCCATAAAATCTTGGGGACCTCCATAAAGCCTTGGGCACCCCATAAAGCCTCAGGGACCCCCATAAAATCTTGGGGACCTCCATAAAACCTTGTGCACCCCATAAAGCCTTGAGGACCCCCATAAAGATTTGGGGACCCCCATGAAGTCTCAGGGACCCCCATAAAATCTTGGGGACCTCCATAAAGCCTTGGGCACCTCCTAATGTGTCAGGGACCCCTGCAAAGCTTTGGGCACCCCATGAAGCCTCAGGGACCCCCATAAAGCATCAGTGACCACCATAAACCCTTGGGGACCCCCATAAAGCTTTGTGGAGCCCCGTCAAGCCTTTGGGACTCCTCTAAAGTCTTAGGGACCCCCATGAAGCTGTGGGGACCCCCATAAAGTCTTGAGGACCTCCATAAAGCCTTGGGCACCTCTTAATGCATCAGGGACCCCCACAAAGCCTTGGGAACTCCATAAAGCCTTGGACACCCCATAAAGCCTTGGGGACCCCCATGAAACCTCAGGGACCTCCATAAAGCCTCGGGGACCCCCATGAAGCCTCAGGGACCCCCATAAAATCTTGGGCACTCCATAAAGGCTTGGGGACCCCCATAAAGTGTCAGGGACCCCCATGAAGCCTCAGGGACCCCCATAAAATCTTGGGGACCTCCATAAAGCCTTGGGCACCCCATAAAGCCTCAGGGACCCCCATAAAGCCTTGAGGACCCCCATAAAGATTTGGGGACCCCCATGAAGTCTCAGGGACCCCCATGAAGCCTCAGGGACCCCCATAAAATCTTAGGGAACTCCATAAAGCCTTGGGCACCTCCTAATGTGTCAGGGACCCCCGCAAAGCTTTGGGCACCCCATGAAGCCTCAGGGACCCCCATAAAGAATCAGTGACCCCCATAAACCCTTGGGGACTCCCCTAAAGTCTTAGGGACCCCCATGAAGCCTTGGGGACCCCCATAAAGTCTTGAGGACCTCCATAAAGCCTTGGGCACCCCATAAAGCCTTGGGGACCCCCATGAAACCTCAGGGACCTCCCTAAAGCCTTGGGGACTCACCTGAAGCCTCGGGGACCCCCGTAAAGTCTTGGGTACCTCCATAAAGCCTTGGGCACCCCACAAAGTCTCAGGGACCCCCATAAAGCCTTGGGGACCCCCATAACGCCTCAGGGAGTCCCATAAAGCCTTGGGGACTCCCCTAAAGCCTCAGGGGCCCCCATAAAGCCTTGGGCACCCCGCAAAGCCTCAGGGACCCCCATAAAGTGTAAGGGACCCCCGTAAAGCCTTGGGGACCCCCATGAAGCCTCAGGGACCCCCATCTGCAGTCCCTCCAGCCGCTGCCCAGCAAACCAGCGCGTCAAACGTCAACGTCCTGGGGGGTGTGAACCAAACAGCGTCTCGTCCGGGTGTAAAACGTCCCCGCGCCGTGTGTCTCGCAGCTCTGCAGCACTTCAGCGAGAGCATCCAGGAGTACCTGGCGAACCTGGACAAGGCCCCGGACCCCACGGTCAGGAAGGACACGTTCTCCAACGAGATCTTCAGCGCCTACGAGGTGCTCTTCACCGGCTGGCTGCAGCACCGCGAAGCCAAGGTGGGCACGGCGCGACCCCCGGCGCGGGGTTGGGGGGTTGACATTGGCCTTGCAGCATCTCACCTGTGTGCCCTTTGTAAGGACGTGGCCCCCAGAAGAGCCACCGCGGCTCTGCTTTAGGGCTGGATGCTGTTCCCTTGTCCCTGGGTTGCCACTGTCCCCAAGTGCCACACACACTGCACGTGTCACTCGCTCGGTGCTGGACATCAGAGCTGGGGGCTCTGTGGCCCTTTGGGGACAGTTTGGGCAGTGCCACAGCCGGGAGGTGACCAGCCTGGCTCCGTCCCCCGCTGTGACACATTGAGGTGTCCCCGTTCCCTGGCCGGGCGGACGCTGGAGCCTCGTTTGGGTTGGAAAAGACCTTTCAGATCATTGAGACCAACACTGACACTCAATATCCACCTGCCAGGACGGTGCTTGATCTCAACAGAAACGGTGCCTTCTGTCCAGAAAGCTTTAGTGACATTCCACACAGATTCGGTGCCACCACGTCCGCTAGTATCACATTTTAGAGCCTCTGTTACGCCACATATTTAGATGGCTTTTAACTTTGTGATGCTGAGAACATTTAGAAGCCGCTATAGTCATGAATATGCGCTTCAGCTTAGGTGAAACTACATTTATCTACGTTCAAGTTGGAATTAAAGAAATTACCTTGTTTTCCTGAAAATAAAACCTACCCCAAAAATAAGCCCTAGCCTGATTTTTCAGGATTTTCGAGGATGCTCGAAATATAAGCCCTACTCCAAATATAAGCCCTAGTTACACCTCATTAAAAAGTCAATTTAAACAGCGTCCAGGCAGCTGCACATGTTAAAAAGGAATAAGTTTTGGAGCAAAAATTAATATAAGACCCTGTCTTATTTTTGGGGAAATGGCAGTGAAAGAAAGGAGACTAACAGGGACTTGATGCCAACAGCATGATAACAGGGCTTAAGCCGGGCTTATTTTTTGTAGTGCTCTGCTGTTAGGATGAATAGAGCACAGAGGAAAAGAACCTGTGGCAGTGGCTCCACGCTCGGGGTGTGGAGGGAGCTCGGGGTTAATAAAGGGGGTTCGCCTTAAATCCCACCCGCTTTCATTTGCTAAGAGAGATTGAAAAAGCAGCCCCGGGATTGTGCGTGAGACAACCCCCCAATGTCAATGGTCTTCAAAGGAGAGGATCGAGGTGTTGTACTAAAACCTGACCGTGTTCCAGAGTGTTGTGGTGGTGTGTACCGTTCCACAGCACCGGTTTAAGCTCTTAGGCTTCCACTTCCGTGAGTTAAAACCGAGCTTTGTTAAAGATGAAGATTTCGCACTGTTCCAACTCAAAGTAGTTTAGGAGCTTTTTCTTGCTGAGCTTAAACTGTATCACAGACCTAACGTTAAAACCAACTGGAGTAGCTGTTAGGTGCTGCTGCTTGCAGCTCTTGGGTTTAGGCGCTGTTCCTATCAGGAATTAGAGACTGGCTGGGCAGGGCTTTGGACCAGCAGAGTGACCGAAAGGGGGAGAGATGTAGTACGCCTGTTAGACACAAACCTACACTTAAAAACCCAAACCAAATACCCAAATACAACCAAAACACAATATAATGATAGTATTTAGAAAAGAAAGCATGTGGAGGCGTGGGGACGAGCGGGGCGGCAGCCGCGGAGCCGTGCTGAGCCGGGCCTGTCCCACCGCTGTCACCGTGTCCCGCAGCTGCGGCTGGCCGTGGTGGAGGCGCTGGGGCCCATGAGCCACCTGCTGCCCGGGGACAAGCTGGAGGAGCAGCTCCCCAAGCTCATCCCCGGCATCCTCGCCCTCTACAAGAAGCACACGGAGGCGTTTTACATCTCCAAGGTGAGCGGGGGGCCGGGGGTCGGGATCTGCTCCCCAGGGACGAGCGATGGGACGAGGGGAAACGGCCTCAAGTTGCGCCAGGGGAGGTTGAGGTTGGATCTGGGAACAATTTCTTCCCCAAAGGGCTGTGGGGCATTGAACAGGCTGCCCAGGGCAGTGCTGGAGTCACCAGCCCTGGAGGGCTGGACAGACGGACACGAGGTTCTCAGGACAGGGGGCAGTGCTGGGGGTAGGGGAACACTTGGACTTGGTCCCCTTGTCCCTTGGGGGGCTTTTCCACCCAAAATGATTCTGTGATTCTGTGATTAAAAGGGGCCAGTAAGAAAGATGGGGACAGACTGTTCAGCAGAGTCTGTTGGGACAGGACAAGGGGTGATGGTTTAAACTAAAGGAGGGAGATTCAGGCTGGATATAAGGAAGGATTGTTGCCCTGAGGGTGGTGAGAGCCTGGCCCAGGATCCCAGAGGGGTGGTAGATGAACCATCCCTGAGACACCCCAGGCCAGGCTGGACGGGGCTCTGAGCACCCTGAGCTGTGAGATGTCCCTGCTCATGGCAGGGGGGCTCTGGGGGGGCTCTGATGTCCCTCCAGCCCAAACCACCCGTGGTTCTGTGATAAGATGGGTTATGCTGCTCTGTGTTGGGTGCGTGATTCCCGGGGCTCCTTTTCCTCGGTCCCGGTCCCCGCGCGCTCTCCGGCGCTAACCACAGCCTCTCCCCGAGCAGAGCCTCTGCCAGATCCTGGAAGCTTCCGTCAACATCGGCAGCCGCAGCCTCGACGTGCAGCTGGACCCGCTGCTGGGCACCCTGCACCCCCAGGTAGGAGCAGCCGCTCTCGGGAGGGTGCTGGGGGAAACACGGCGTTTTGGGGGAGGCTGCGCCCCGGCCGTGTCCCTCTGCACCTCTTGGCTCCCGGTGGCTCCCCGGTGGTGCCGCCAGCTCCCGGGATCCCGCCTCTGATAGTTGAAGGAATCACATGCCCGGTCGAGTCGTCTAAAGCGAGAGCGGCTCTGGCTGCACCGTTGTCCAGCAGATTGAAAACAAACCCCTCCGGGTCGATGGACCTTGTAAGGGTCTTTGAGAATAAGGGAGGCACGGAGTGGCCAGGGAGCAGGGACCGTGCGGGAGCCCTTCTCGCGCTGCCGACACCAAAATCACCTCACCCAGCTCTCACAATCACGCTTGCAAGTCTGACCGCTCTGGAACTGACTTTGGGCCTCGGAAGTGTCGGCAGAGAGAGGCTGTCATTTCAAATACGGCTTTACCAAAGCGACGCGCAACAACCCACCGCAATAACGGTGCCGTTTGTAGGAGCTGCTGCCTGGCGATGGGTTTCGGTTGGTAAAAGCTGCTGGTGGCTGCAATGGGACAGCTCAGGGACAACTCGGGGGCTGCGGGATGTGTCTGGTCCCACCCCGCAACCCTGGCTCGGTCACAGACTGTAGCGTCTTTGTGACAGCCCCGAACAGGCAGATGCACGTTGTCCTTGCTGTGGCATTAGTGTAAATGGAATTAAGAGCCTCAGTTATTGGAATAGCAGCTGGCAGGGCTGACTCATTTGGTTCCAGAGGAGACGACCCGGGCTGGGTGGTGGGGCAGGTTTGGACAAGGCAGGTCCTGCAGACACCCCCCGTACGGACACCCCCTGTATGGACACCCCCGTACGGACACCCCCTGTATGGACACCCCCGTGCAGACAGCCCGTTCCCGGGCGCTCTCCTGCGATGGTTAATCGCTCCGAGCCGGGGCTGAGTTCCACTGGGACTGAACGCTCAGCTGTCCGGGGCTCTGTCCGTCCCGGCCCAGCGGGGACTGGGGGCTCTGGGGGCTTCTCGCTCCCGCCAGCGCCCGTGCCGGTGTCACCCCTCACCGCGGCTCTTCCTCCAACAGATCTGTGCTCCCGCAGACCCGGCGGTTCCCCTGACGGTTAAAAACCACACGGAGGTTCTCCGGTGCTTCACGGTTCTGGGTAAGGGACGTGGTGGCCGGGCTGTCCTGATGCTGGTGGCTCTGGGTGGGGTCACCGGGGCTGGTGTCTGTCCCCATGTTTTGTGGTCCCCAAGGGGTTCTGCCTGGTGACCAGGGGGTTTGTGCCCCCTGGGCTTGGGGCATGTCCTGGGCATCTCTGGCTCATGTGAGGAGATGCAGGAGGGGAGGATGGTGGTTTCTGTCTGAATCTGGCCCATGTGGCACCAGGCTTGCCGGAGGACTCAGTGCAGGGAAAGGGAGCTGGGGGTGCTGGGGACAGCAGGGTGACCATGAGCCAGCACTGGGCCCTTGTGGCCAGGAAGCCAATGGGACCTGGGGTGGGTTAGAAGGGGGTGGTCAGTGGGTCAGAGAGGTTCTCCTGCCCCTCTGCTCTTCCCTTGAAAAGAGGGTTTAGTTCAGATGCTATCAGGATATACTTTGGGAGCATATATATATATATAAAATATATATACAGCCATACCACCTTGAGAATGCCTGATCTCATCTGATGTGGGAAGCTAAGCAGGGTCGGGCCCGGTCAGTACTTGGATGGGAGACCAGGTGGGAACAGCGGGTGCTGTGGGCTGAGCCAGCACTGGGCCCTTGTGGCCAGGAAGCCAATGGGACCTGGGGGGGGTTAGAAGGGGGTGGTCAGTAGGTCAGAGAGGTTCTCCTGCCCGTCTGCTCTGCCCTGGGGAGACCACACCTGGAATATTGTGTCCAGTTGTGGCCCCTCAGTTCCAGCAGGACAGGGAACTGCTGGAGAGAGTCCAGCGCAGCCACCAAGATGCTGAAGGGAGTGGAGCATCTCCCGTGTGAGGAAAGGCTGAGGGAGCTGGGGCTCTGGAGCTGGACAAGAGGAGACTGAGGGGGGACTCATTGCTGGGGATCAAGATGGAAAGGGGCAGTGTCAGGAGGATGGAGCCAGGCTCTTCTGGTGACAACCAGGGACAGGACAAGGGGCAATGGGTGCAAACTGGAACACAGGAGGTTCCACTGCAAGAGGAGAAGCAACTTGTTGGGGTGAGGGTGGCAGAGCCTGGCCCAGGCTGCCCAGGGGGTTGTGGAGTCTCCTTCTGTGCAGACATTCCAACCCCCTGGACACCTTCCTGTGTCACCTCAGCTGGGTGTTCCTGCTCCGGGGGGTTGCGCTGGATGGGCTTTGAGGGCCTTTCACCCCGTGACATCCTGGGATGCTGTGCCCGGTGTCCCCGATGGCTGTGTCTGGGGCAGCATCTCCTCAGGGCAGCGCCTGGTCCAGCTCCGCTCCCCGGTGCTCAGCGCTGCCTCGGGCCCCATCGTCCCCATCCAGGGCCGTCCCAAAGGCTCCCAGCTCCATTCCAAAGCTTCTGTCGGAGCCTTTGGAGCCGTCCCAGCCCCTTGAGGCCTCTCCAGAGGCCAGTTCTGCCGCACACCACGCCCATGGCTGGAGTTTGGCTTTGGGGGGCCCTGCTCCTTGTTGCTGTGTCCCTTGTCCAGCTGACGCCGTGGCTGTTGTGTCCCCGGTCCTGGCTGTTGTCACCGAGCGGCGGTGGCACGGACAGCCAGGAGGAGCAGGGGGTGCTGAGCCGTGCTGAGTCACGGCTGGTGACGTCCCCGGCTTGCAGGTTTCCTGAGCAATCCCTGCGCCTCGACACAGCCCGTCCCTCCCCGTCCCTCCTCTCCAGCGCCCACGAGCGTTGCCCCAGTTCCAGCGTCCCTCGGGCGCTCTGATTTCCAGCAGTCGCGGTGTTGTGACAGGCGGGCAGCGCTGGCTGCAGGGTGGAATTTCAGCTCTGGAGAGAAGCGCAGGGAACGTGCTGGAAGCACCAGGGAGGAGCTCCGGGCTGGATGTGAGGAGCAGGATGGGCTGGTTCGCCCGGCTCATGGGGGTGACACGGGAACTGGTGGTGTCCCCAGCAGCTGGCAGCGTCCCCAGGGAGCTGGTGGTGTCCCAGGGAGCTCCTGGTGATGTCCCCAGGGATCCAGTGGTGTCCACAGGGAGCCGGCAGTGTCCCCAACAGCTTGTGGTGTCCCCAGGGAGCTGGCAGTGTCCCCAGCAGCTCGTGATGTCCCCAGGGAGCTGGCAGTGTCCCCAGCAGCTCGTGGTGTCCCCGGGGATCCGGTGGTGTCCCCAGGGAGCTGGCAGTGTCCCCAGCAGCTGGTGGTGTCCCCAATAGTTGGCAGCATCCCCAGGGAGCTACTGGTGACGTCCCCAGGGAGGTACTGGTGTTCCCAGGGATCCAGTGCTGTTCCCAGGGATCCGGTGGTGTCCCCAGGGAGCCGGCAGTGTCCCCAACAGCTGGTGGTGTCCCCAGGGATCCGGTGGTGTCCCCAGGGAGCTGGTGGTGTCTCCAATAGTTGGCAGCATCCCCAGGGAACTCGTGGTGTCCCCAGGGACCTGGCAGTGTCCCCAGCAGCTCGTTGTGTCCCCAGGGAGCTGGTGGTGTCCCCAATAGTTAGCAGCATCCCCAGGGAGCTACTGGTGTCCCCAGCAGCTGGTGGCATCCCCAGGGATCCGGTGGTGTCCCCAGCAGCTGGTGGTGTCCCCAATGGTTGGCAGCATCCCCAGGGAGCTGCTGGTGACGTCCCCAGGGATCCAGTGCTGTCCCCAGGGATCCAGTGCTGTCCCCAGGGATCCGGTGGTGTCCCCAGCAGCTCGTGGTGTCCCCAGGGAGCTGGTGGTGTCCCCAATAGTTGGCAGCCTCCCCAGGGAGCTGGTGACATCCCCAGGGAACTCATGGTGTCCCCAGGGAGCTGGCAGTGTCCCCAACAGCTGGTGGTGTCCCCAGGGATCCGGTGGTTTCCCCACAGAGCTGCCGGTGTCCCCAACAGCTGGTGGTGTCTCCAGGGATCTGGTGGTGTCCCCAGGGAGCTGGCAGTGTCCCCAACAGCTGGCGGTGACCCCAGGGATCCGGTGGTGTCCCCAGGGAGATGGCAGTGTCCCCAACAGCTGGTGGTGACCCCAGGGATCCGGTGGTGTCCCAGGGAGCTGGCAGTGTCCCCGACAGCTGGTGGTGTCCCCAGGGATCTGGCAGCATCCCCAACATCTGGCGGTGTCCTCAGAGAGCTGGCAGTGTCCCCAACAGCTGGTGGTGTCCCCAGGGATCCGGTGGTGTCCCCAGGGAGCTGGCAGTGTCCCCAACAGCTGGCGGTGACCCCAGGGATCCAGTGGTGTCCCCAGGGAGCTGGCAGTGTCCCCAACAGCTGGCGGTGTCCCCAGGGATCCGGTGGTGTTCCCAGGGAGCTGGCAGTGTCCCCAACAGCTGGCAGTGTCCCCAGGGATCTGGCAGTGTCCCCAGGGAGCTGGCAGTGTCCCCAACAGCTGGCAGTGTCCCCAGGGATCCAGCAGCATCCCCAACAGCTGGTGGTGTCCCCAGGGATCCAGCAGCATCCCCAGGGATCCCGCAGTGTCCCCAACAGCTGGCGGTGTCTCCAGGGATCCGGTGGTGTCCCCAGGGAGCTGGCAGTGTCCCCAACAGCTGGCAGTGACTCCAGGGATCCGGTGGTGTTCCCAGGGAGCTGGCAGTGTCCCCAACAGCTGGCGGTGTCCCCAGGGATCCGGCGGTGTCCCCAGGGAGCTGGCAGTGTCCCCAGGGAGCTGGCAATGTCCCCAACATCTGGCAGTGTCCCCAGGGATCCAGCAGCATTCCCAACAGCTGGTGGTGTCCCCAGGGATCCAGCAGCATCCCCAGGGATCCCGCAGTGTCCCCAACAGCTGGCGGTGTCTCCAGGGATCTGGTGGTGTCCCCAGGGAGCTGGCAGTGTCCCCAACAGCTGGCGGTGACCCCAGGGATCTGGTGGTGTCCCCAGGGAGCTGGCAGTGTCCCCAACAGCTGGCGGTGTCCCCAGGGATCCAGTGGTGTCCCCAGGGAGCTGGCAGTGTCCCCAACAGCTGGTGGTGTCCCCAGGGATCCGGTGGTGTCCCCAGGGAGCTGGCAGTGTCCCCAACAGCTGGCGGTGTCCCCAGGGATCCGGTGGTGTCCCCAGGGAGCTGGCAGTGTCCCCAATAGCTGGCAGTGTCCCCAGGGAGCTGCCAAGCCAGGAGAGCAGGCACGGGGTTTGCTGCACAGGGAAAGGCTCTGATCGCCCGTGGGGGCGTGCAGGCGGGATGCCCCGTTTGGGGCCGCCCGCAGCCCAGATCTCTGTGGCATCTGGGGACACGGTGTCCGTGGCTCTGTCCCCGCAGCCTGCTCCTTCCCCGACCGCGTGCTGGCCTTCCTGCTCCCCAAGCTGGAGAGCAGCGGCGAGAGGACACGCGTGGGGACGCTGCTCATCATGCGGCAGATCATCAACAGCGCCCGTGAGTACCGGGGGGGCTGCGGGAGGGACTTCTCCTTCCCCCAATGGGGTCTGGGGTGAGGAGACCAGCCTGCCCACAGCCACAGGGTCTGGGGGGACAGCAGCCAGCCTGGTGACCCGGCCAGCTGGGAAGGGGACAAGGGACAAGGGCTGTTTGGGATGGACAGCATGAGAGCATCACTGAGCTTCACCTCAAGTTGCGCCAGGGGAGGTTGAGGTTGGATGTGGGAACAATTTCTTCCCCAAAGGGCTGTGGGGCATTGAACAGGCTGCCCAGGGCAGTGCTGGAGTCACCAGCCCTGGAGGGCTGGACAGACGGACACGAGGTTCTCAGGACAGGGGGCAGTGCTAGAGCTGCGTTAGGTCATGGTTGGACTCGATCCTGAGGGTCTTTTCCAACTGAAATGATTCTCTGATTCTCTTTTCCAGCCTCACAAATGGAGATTAAAAAGCCCTTTATTCTTTCATCGATGAGACTCCCTCTGCAAGACACCAACAATAAGGTGAGCTGAGCCGAGCTGCTGCGCTGCCACGGGGCACTTTGGGGTGCGGGGTTGTTTCTGTGGGGGTCCCCACCTCTGCCACCTCCTCCTCTTGCTCATCTTCCTCCTGCTTGGGGTTCTGCCCAGGAGAAACCCCCCCTG
This sequence comes from Columba guinea, assembly GCA_032206185.1. Lineage (NCBI taxonomy): Eukaryota > Metazoa > Chordata > Aves > Columbiformes > Columbidae > Columba > Columba guinea. Next base: position 292,736 of record JAVLUU010000244.1, on the reverse strand, counting down.
TAATGGGGGAGCACACGGGGGCTCGTTTTCCATCTGTGCCCCGTGCGAAGGGCCCATCCGAGTGCGGGCAGCACCGCCTGGTGCTGAGCTTGGCTGCTGGGGAGCGCTCAGTGTGATGGAAACATGACCATGCTGGGAGCACCGGCTGCTGGTGGCTCAGCACATGTGGTCACAGGATGCGTCCCGCTTGCAACACCCAACTTTGCTTTGCCAGATGTGACCATGGGCACTGTAGCCATGGGCTCCTGTCCGTCCCCCCACCAGCCCCACAGCCTGGGGCAGGGACCCCGCTGTCCTGTGTGTCCCTGTGACAGCCCCATGGCCTCGGGCAGGGACCCCGCTGTCCTGTGTGTCCCTGTGACAGCCCCACGGCCTTGGGCAGGGACCCCGCTGTCCCGTGTGTTCCTGTGACAGCCCCACGGCCTCGGGCAGGGACCCCGCTGTCCTGTGTGTCCCTGTGACAGCCCCACGGCCTGGGGCAGGGACCCCGCTGTCCTGTGTGTCCCTGTGACAGCCCCACAGCCTGGGGCAGGGACCCCGCTGTCCTGTGTGTCCCTGTGACAGCCCCACAGCCTGGGGCAGGGACCCCGCTGTCCTGTGTGTCCCTGTGACAGCCCCACAGCCTGGGGCAGGGACCCCGCTGTCCTGTGTGTCCCTGTGACAGCCCCACGGCCTGGGGCAGGGACCCCGCTGTCCTGTGTGTCCCTGTGACAGCCCCACGGCCTCGGGCAGGGACCCCGCTGTCCTGTGTGTCCCTGTGACAGCCCCACAGCCTGGGGCAGGGACCCCGCTGTCCTGTGTGTCCCTGTGACAGCCCCACAGCCTGGGGCAGGGACCCCGCTGTCCTGTGTGTCCCTGTGACAGCCCCACGGCCTGGGGCAGGGACCCCGCTGTCCTGTGTGTCCCTGTGACAGCCCCACGGCCTCGGGCAGGGACCCCGCTGTCCTGTGTGTCCCTGTGACAGCCCCACGGCCTCGGGCAGGGACCCCGCTGTCCTGTGTGTCCCTGTGACAGCCCCACAGCCTCGGGCAGGGACCCCGCTGTCCTGTGCATGTCCAGCTGCTGCTGGCAGAGCCCAAACCCGGCTGTGGGTTTGCGTAAAACCAAAACTACCATTCCCCGTGAGGAGGAGGAGGAGGCATTGAGGGGCGGCTGTAAGGAGGACCCTGCAGCGTCCCCGCGCTGACGCTGGTGCCACTGCTGTGTCCGTGCAGGTGAAGCGGGCGCTGGTGCAGGTGATCAGTGCCATGGCTCACCACGGCTACCTGGAGCAGCCCGGCGGCGAGGCCATGGTGGAGTTCCTGGTGCGGCAGTGCGCCCTGCCCTCGGAGCCGGTGAGCACGGCCGGGGAAACCCTGAGGGAAGGTACCCGGGGCGGGGAAACCCCAAAGGAAGGCTCTGCACATGGGGCTGATCGATGGGCTGAGGCCGATGGTCTGAGGGTCACCAAGGCCACGTGCCGGGCCCTGCACTGGGGTCACAACAACCCCATGGACGCTGCAGCTGGGGAACAGCGGCTGGAGAAGAAAAGGAGCTGGGGGTGTTGGTGCCAGCGGCTGAACAGGAGCCAGCGGGTGCCCAGGTGGCCAAGAGGCCACAGGATCCTGGCTGGTCCCAGCACTGGTGTGGCCAGTGGGACCAGCGCAGTGACCGTCCCTGTGCTGGGACCTGGGGAGGCCAAACCCAAACCCTGGGGGCAGCTCTGGGCCCCTCACGCCAAGAAAGGCCTTGAGGTGCTGGAGCGAGTGGAGATAAGGGAGCGGAGCTGGTGAGGGGCTGGAGCACAAGTGTGATGGAGACTGAGGGACCTGGGGGGTTCAGCTGGAGAACAGGAGCTGAGGGGAGACCTTCTGATCTCTGAACTGCCTGAAGGGAGCTTGGAGCCAGGGGGGTCGGGCTCTGCTCCCCAGGAACAAGCGCCAGGAGCAGAGGAAACGGCCTCAAGTTGCCCAGGGGAGGTTGAGGTTGGATGTGGGAACAATTTCTTCCCCAAAGGGCTGTGGGGCATTGAACAGGCTGCCCAGGGCAGTGCTGGAGTCACCAGCCCTGGAGGGTTGGACAGACGGACATGAGGTTCTCAGGACAGGGGGCAGGGACAGGGTGGGTTATGGTTGGACTCGGTGACCTTGAGGGGCTTTTCCAACCAAAGTGATTCCATGATTCCAAACCTCAGGAGCGGGAGAGATGCTGCTGGGCAGCTGTTTCTGTGTGTCCCTGTGCCCAAAGGCCACCAGCCAGGACAGGGTGACCTCCACCTCCTGTGTAGCCGGGGTCAGGCTGTGCCCTCTCGGTGAGGCAGCTCTTTACATGGGGGTCTGGCTGCCTCCAGCCCCACTTGTCCTGATGGGCTGCAGAGACATGGGCTCAACCCAGCCCACCCTTGGGCTCGACGCAGCCCACCCTTGGGTGCTCAACCCAGCCCACCCTTGGGCTCGACTCGGCCCACCCTTGGGCACAGCTCAACTCAGCGCACCCTTGGGCACAGCTCAACCCAGCCCACCCTTGGGCACAACCCAGCCCACCCTTGGGCACAACCCAGCCCACCCATGGGCACAACTCAGCCCACCCTTGGGTGCTCAACCCAGCCCACCCTTGGGCACAACCCAGCCCACCCTTGGGTCATCCCTGTCCCCTCAGAGAGGAGCCAGGCAATGGTTTGTGCTGCGGGGTCTCTGCAGCCCCTCCAAGCTCCATGGGTAGAGCTGGAGCACGAGCTGGCAATGGGCGATGAGACAGGGGGTTTTGGGGTTCTGTCCCCTTCTTTTGGGGTGCCCTTTGCCAGACGTGTCATCCCAATGGCTTCGGCTTCATCCGCGCTGACCTGCGCTTCCCCTCTCCTCCAGCAACCCAAAAAACAGCCCGCAGACGTCGATGACCTCACGAGCGACGGCGTCCGCAGCATCAGCGTCAACACGCTCTTTCTGCTCAGCACGACCGTGGACAGGATGAGCAACGTGAGTCTGCGCCGTTGTCCCTGCCCCGAGAGCAGTGTAGGGGAAAGGGACCTGGGCGTCCTGGGGACAGCAGGGTGACCATGAGCCAGCTGTTGGAGCTGTTGGAGCGGGACAGAGGAGGGACATGGAAATGGGCTGAGACTGAACAGCTCTGGGGAGAAAGGCTGAGAGAGCTGGGGGTTCAGCCCAGGGAGGAGAAGCTCCGGGGAGACCTTAGTGCGGCCTTTCTGTACTTAAAAGGGACCGGTGAGAAAGACGGGGATGGAGTTTGGAGCAGGGTCTGTCGCGATAGAACAAGGAGTGATGGTTTAAACTAAAGGAGGGAGATTCAGGCTGGATATAAGGAAGGGTGGTGAGAGCCTGGCCCAGGTTCCCAGAGAGGTGGTGGATGAACCATCCCTGAGACACCCCAGGCTAGGCTGGACGGGGCTCTGAGCACCCTGAGCTGTGAGATGTCCCTGCTCATGGCAGGGGTACACTGGGTGATCTCTGGTGTCCCTTCAACCCAGACTGTTTGATGATTCAATGAAAGGGAACACCCGGGGCTGCAGACGCTGAGCACAGTGGACGCCTCTCCCCTCTGGTTAGGGGAACTCGGTGATTTTCCCCGTTATCAAAACGTGTCTGACCCTGCATCTCCGCCATCCCCGCCTCGGTCCCGGCGTCTCTGTCCTGCAGGCGGCGCTGCCATCTCCCCTCTCCCCGCAGGTCCTGTGGCCGTACCTGCTGGAGTTCGTCACCCCCATCGCCTTCACCAACGCGCTGACCCCGCTCTGCAAGAGCCTCCTGCATCTGGCTGTGAAGAAGCAAGAGGAGGGAGACAGCGCGTCCCTCATCCGTTACGACCTGAACGGTCGGTACCGGTGGCCGTGGGAGCTCGGCAGTCACTGGGCTGCTCCCTGGGAGATGTTCTTTGATGCTTTTTTCCCTTCTTTTTCCAGCAAACCTGCCCTCGCCCCACGCTCTGACGACGCGGCTGCTGGTGAGTGGCCTGCAGGCAGAGCTCTGCCTTCCCTGGTCAGCGGCAGGTCCGATGGGAGCTCCCCCTGTCCCCTGTCCCGATGGCCCCGCGCAGGGGCAGGGTGACCCCCGTCCCACCTCGCTGCTCCTTGCAGGGGTTCCCGTACCCCACACCAGCTCGCGGTCGGCATGTTCCCGTCCCCCCTGCACGCCGGAGCGGCTCCGCGTGGGTTGGGACAGCTCAGGGTCCCTTGGGACCCCCGGGGCCGTGTATGTGGGGCGTGCAGTGCTGCAAAGCCCCAGATATGTGCTCACAGGGCTCTGGGGAGCTGTTCCTCAGCCCCATGAACCTGGGTTTGCTCCTCGTCGCCTGGCGTGCACCCCCTGACCACATTTCTCTATCGAGCTGGAGCTACAAGAGGAAACCGTGTTTTCACTGAGCATAGAGATCTGTTGCCTCCCAGCATCGCATTCCTGGGCTTTTCTGTTTCATATTTTCTGACTTGAAGCCCACAAAGGCCTTTCTGTGCGCTAACCCCTCCGTTCTGTCCCCAACCCTGCAGGTTGTGTCATCCCAGCCGTACGCGGGAGACGGGCGGGGGGTGGCCGCCCTGCGCCTGCTCAGCGTGCTGCGCTGCAGCGTGCACCCCGCGCTGGAGCCGCTCTGGAGCAAGAAGGTCCCCGTGCTGGTGGAGCACATAGAAGGTGGGAAGGGGCCTCTGCTTGGGAGCAACCATGGGAATCACCTGCTCCGAATTGGGCTGTGCGTGCTCGGGCATTTGGGGTGTCCAAGGACAGGGTGGGGTGCTGCCCACAGGCCTGATAGAGTTATAGAATCGTTTTGGGTGGAAGAGCCCCTCAAGATCATCAGTCCAACCATAACCCACCCTGTCCCTGCCCCCTGTCCTGAGAACCTCATGTCCGTCTGTCCAGCCCTGCAGGGCTGGTGACTCCAGCACTGCCCTGGGCAGCCTGTTCAATGCCCCACAGCCCTTTGGGGAAGAAATTGTTCCCACATCCAACCCCAACCTCCCCTGGCGCAACTTGAGGCCGTTTCCTCTGCTCCTGGCGCTTGTTCCTGGGGAGCAGAGCCCGACTCCCCTGGCTCCAAGCTCCTTTCAGGCAGTTCAGAGATCAGAAGGTCTCCCCTCAGCTCCTGCTCTCCAGCTGAACCCCCAGGTCCCTCAGCCGCTCCGTCACACTTGGTGACTCTCAGTACATTGTTGCTCTCATAAGTGCCGTTTTCTATTTCATGAATGACTTTAATCACTGTGCTTTCGCTGATTCCTACCAGGAGTGCCTGTGTGCCTCACATTAGCCGCGCTGTGTCCGCTGCAGGACACGCAGCATTTAATAGAATCACAGAATCATTTCAGTTGGAAGAGAGAGACCCTCAGGATCATTGAATCCAACCATAACCCACCCCGGCACTGCCCCCTGTCCTGAGAACCTCATGTCCGTCTGTCCAGCCCTCCAGGGCTGGTGACTCCAGCACTGCCCTGGGCAGCCTGTTCAACGCCCCACAGCCCTTCTTTTGGGCAGAACTTTCCCCTCATTTTCCTAACTTGGTGAGGAATTCTTTGAGGAGGGGTCTGTCCTGTGCGTGTTGTCCAGTGAGGACCAGAAGCCGGTGTGAACCCTCTGCTTTCTCCTAGAGAACACGGAGAAGCCGCTGTCCCAGAAGCAGTGGGAGGAGGAGCTGCTGCTGGTGAGGGTCCCGGCGCCGGGGGCACCACGGGGCGGTGGGAGGTCGCTCCTTGTCACGCTGCTCCGAGTTCTCGCCTCGGGAGCGCGATGCGGGTCACGACTCGCAGGGAAGGTTAACAATGAGTTTTCAGGCGTGCTGGTGGGTCAGAGAACAGCGGTCCCGGGGGGTCTCCGTTTAATTGGAGAGCATTGAAGTAGGGCATGGAGAAGTGGTCGAAGCTCTCCCGCTCCTCTGACGATGGCCGGGTTACCTGGTGCAGTTTATCCTGGGAGAGACCCAACCCTGACTTAAAACGCACATTGCTGGGGCTGTGAGCTTGCAGGATCTACACTGGGGGGGCAGGCTCCACAGCCATTGGGGGGTCACTGGGTGGGGATAAAGCTCTGGGCACAGGTGACATGACATCCCCCGTGGTTTATTCACTGCCCCCGGCCGAGGCTGCGGGCACAGCTGGGACCGGGTCTGCTGGCCGCTGACGGTTCCTCCTGCAGTTCCTCCAGGAGACGCTGGCGGCCGTTTCTGACAACACCTGGGTTTGCCATTTCCTCACCGAGATGTGCCGGCAGCTGAGCAGCTACAACGGCGTCCCGGCAGAGAAGGTGACGCCAGCGGCGTGGGGCCAGGAAAGGGGAGTTAGAATCGCAGAATCACACATGGTTTGGGTTGGAGGGACATCAGAGCCCCCCCAGTGCCCCCCCTGCCATGAGCAGGGACATCTCACCAGCTCAGGGTGCTCAGAGCCCCGTCCAGCCTGGCCTGGGATGTCTCAGGGATGGTTCATCCACCACCTCTTTGGGATCCTGGGCCAGGCTCTCACCACCCTCAGGGCAACAATCCTTCCTCATGTCCAGCCTGAATCTCCCTCCTTTAGTTTAAACCATCACCCCTTGTCCTATAACAACATGCCCTGCTGAACAGTCTGTCCCCATCTTTCTTATAAGCCTCTTTAAATACTGAAAGGCCCCAAGAAGGTCTCCCCAGAGCCTTCTCCTCCCCTGGAGTGAAGGAGAAATAGCAGGAGGTTGGTGAAGGGGCCTGGACAGGCTTGAAAACGGGAATACTGGCCAGTCCATGGGCACGTTGCTGGCTGGAGAGGCCCTGACCGGCTGCATTGCTCTGTTTGCGCTATTGGGACCCAACTCGTGGTCCCTACAGCTCGTGTTACACCCGCTGTGAGCGGGTCTGTAATTAAGCTGAGTGAGAAACGAGCTGAACCGGACGCAGAGCTCTCTGGTGGGGAGGGTTGGAACCAAGTGACCTGGTTTGTGACGGCTCCGGTGCTGGCTGGGCTGCGAGGGGCCACCCCCGGGCTGGGGAGCAGAGGACGTGGAGGATCTTGCTGTGGTGGGTCAGGAGGGATGGGGTCTCCTTGGGCATGGAGTCTCCATTGAGATGGGGTCTCCATCGGGATGGGGTCTCCTTGGGGATGCGGTCTCCTTGGAGATGGGGTATCCATCGGGATAGCGTCTCCATCAGGATGGGGTCTCCTTGGGGATGGGGTATCCATCAGGATGGGGTCTGCATTGGGATGGGGTCTCCACTGGGATGGGGTCTCCTTGGGGATGGGGTCTCCATCGGGATGTGGTCTCCATCAGGGTGGGGTCTCCATCAGGGTGGGGTCTCCATCAGGATGGGTTCTCCATCAGGATGGGGTCTCCTTGTGGATGGGGCCTCCGTCGGGATGGGGTCTCCTTGGAAATGGGTTATCCATCGGGATAGCGTCTCCATCGGGATGGGGTCTCTATCAGGATGGGGTCTCCATCGGGATGGTGTCTCCATCAGGATGGGGTCTCCTTGGGGATGGGGTCTCCATTGGGATGGGGTCTCCTTGGGGATGGGGTCTCCTTGGGGATGGGGTCTCCATTGAGATGGGGTCTCCATCAGGATAGCGTCTCCATCAGGACGGGGTCTCCTTGGGGATGGGGTCTCCATTGAGATGGGGTCTCCATCAGGATAGCGTCTCCATCAGGATGGGGTCTCCTTGGGGAGGGGGTGTTTGTGCAGGGGCAGGAGCAGCCGGGGCTGAGCCCGGTTTGGCGGAGGCATCGCTGGGCAGTCTGTCCCGGTGCTGCCTCTGTTGCGGTGACTTTGATTCTCCCAGCAACAGTGAGTGTTTGGTCAGACCTGTTCCTGGCTCAGAGCCCTTCGGGGCTTAAGGGCGTATTTGGACCCTGAGCCGCCGATCAGGCTTACCCGAGGGTGGCTGGATGGGGAGGCTGTTCCTTGGACCGAGCGCCGCGCTGCGATGGGACGTCGGTCCGAGTGCTCCGGGTGTCCCGGCTGCTCGGGGCCGGGCTCTACATGCACCTTTGCCTTTGGGCATGAGGCTCCGGCACGCTGCGGGGAGGAATGGCCGCGTGCTCATGCCTCCGAGCGGGGTCACGGGCGGTGACGTTCCTCTTGCCCTTCCAGAATTTCCTGTACAAATGCATCGGGACGACGCTCGGGGCGTGCGCCAGCAAAGACCTCGTGCTAAAGCAGCTCCAGGAGCTCCTGGAAACAGCCAGATACCACGAGGAGGTGGAAAGGGAGGTGAGGAGTTGTGCCCAGCGTCCCGAGGGCCATCCTGAGGGACCTGGAGAGCAGGCCCACCACACTGGACCTTTCTTTTCTGGTCCAACCGTGTCTGCGCTGGGCTTGGACCCCCTGGAGAACGGGTTGTGGGGTGAATGAGCCCAGGGAAATGGGGAGAGCCCACGTGCAGCAACCCAACGGCTGGGGCCTTGGGACACCGTTTGAAGTGACGTGTGGCCCCAGACTGGGACAGGTGCTGTTTCCCAGCCCTGAGCGAGCTGGTGGAGCTGCTGCCGCGGGGAAGTCGTTGAATCACAGATGGTTTGGGTTGAAGGACCTTCCCAGCTCCCCAGTGCCCCCCCTGCCATGAGCAGGGACATTTCCCAGCTCAGGGTGCTCAGAGCCCCGTCCAGCCTGGCCTGGGATGTCTCAGGGATGGTTCATCCACCACCTCTCTGGGAACCTGGGCCAGGCTCTCACCACCCCCAGGGGCAAAAATCCTTTCTTATGTCTGGTCTGGATCTCCCTCCGTTAGTTTAAAACCACCACCCCTTGTCCTATCGCAACAGGCCCTGCTGAAAACTCATCTGCTCGCGGATGCTTTGCAGCATTTGCTTCACCACCCGCTCAAACCCTCCTTGTCTGCCCTGGAGCTGAGGCCGGGGTTAAGCTCGGCCTGGCCTGACTCACGCTCTGGTTTCCCTCTGTACTTGATGGGGCAGATGCCGCGCTCGGTGCCGCTGTTCCGTGCAAACACGAGCTCCCTGCCCGGCTCGGCTCCAGCTTATGCAGCTCCAGCCAGGGCTGCTCTTGAATAGACTGTTTATGGAGCCTCAGCCCAGCTCGCTGGACCTGGAGGCTGGGCAGAGAGGCAGGACCTGCTAAGCCCGGCTTTGCTCTCGCTTCCAGAGCGGGCTCCCGTCTCCTGCAGAGCGGCTGACACCTGAGTGTCGTGTCCGCGCTGAGCCCGCGGCTGCTCTGGAGCCGTGTCCCAGCCTGTCACCCGGACAAGGACAGCGTCGTTGTGTCCTCTGTCCCCCGGGGATGCATCCCTGGCTGCCAGGGCTGACCCAGCTGGGCACGGCTCAGGTGCTGGGGATTAAAACCAATAAACAGGCTCATTTTAAGTGTCAGCTGGGGCTGGGGAATTAATAGCTGTCGGCTAATGTGTTTTCTCTGCTTCCTCCAGGGACTGGCTTCCTGCTTCGGGATCTGTGCGATAAATCACCTGGAGGAAACCCTGGCCAAGCTGGAAGATTTTGTTAAGTCTGATGTCTTCAAGAAATCCGTGGGGCTGTTCAGTATCTTCAAGGTAAGAGCCGAGGGGCCCCCGCCGCGGCACAGCCGGCGGCAAGAGCCTCACCCCGGCTTCTTCAGCTGCGGCGTGTGCTGGAGCCGCCAGGGAGAGGAGCTCGTGTCCCACCTCAGGGCGTTGGGCTCAGGCCTGGGACACCCCCGTGTCGCTCCCCTGGCTCCCGGCCCCGTGGGCTCGTGTTCCCCTGGAGCTGTTTGCTCGCGGGTGGGCTCGGACCAGCCGCAGCGTGGCTCCTGCAGGGGCCGGGGGGCCCCGGCGTGGTCTGGCTGTGGGTGCTGACAGCGGTCCCCTGCACACCCAGCAGTCGGGGTGCTCTGTGCCCCGAGCGCTGGCAGCAAAAGCCTTTCCGCACGTTTTCTGACCCGGGTGGCTGGTTTAATGCCCAATCTGGTGTCCGAGGGGCAGGGTGGGTGCTGGGGGGGCACGGAACAGACCTCAGCCCCTGGCAGGAGGGTGCCCGGAGCTGGGCCAGGGAGCTCTTGTGCTGCCCGGTCCCTTGGCTGTAGTACGGGGGGTTGGCCATGAACCTGGGATGGTGTGGGCGAAGCCTTTAGCAGTGCTGGGTACGGCCAGTGGATGCTGATTTCTAGCATGTTAATTAACCAGCAATTTACCTGGTTAATGTGGCCAGGCTGGGTCTTGGGTGCTTCCCAGCATGTCTGACAGGTAACGCTCGATGGCAAACGGCGCTGGTGCGTCGGGCAGAGCCGCGCTGCACGAACAGCGCCTCATCGGACGCCCGGTGCTCCGTCCAGGCTCCGGAGGTCGCTGCCAGCACCAAAAGGAAGGGAAGCGAAGGCCCAAAACATGCCTGGAGGGGCCCTCGTGTCCTTGTGAGACCTGGGAATCACAGAATTGTTTTGGTTGGAAGAGTCGCTCAAGGTCACCAAGTCCAGCCATAACCTGGCGCTGCCCCCTGTCCTGAGAACCTCGTGTCCGTCTGTCCAGCCCTCCAGGGCTGGTGACTCCAGCACTGCCCTGGGCAGCCTGTTCAATGCCCCACAGCCCTTTGGGGAAGAAATTGTTCCTAAATCCAACCTCAACCTCCCCTGGCGCAACTTGAGGCCGTTTCCTCTGCTCCTGGCGCTTGTTCCTGGGGAGCAGAGCCCGACCCCCCTGGCTCCAAGCTCCTTTCAGGCAGTTCAGAGATCAGAAGGTCTCCCCTCAGCTCCTGTTCTCCAGCTGAACCCCCAGGTCCCTCAGTCTCCATCACACTTGTGCTCCAGCCCCTCACCAGCTCTGTTTCCTTCTAGAAGAAGAACCAGCCCTGGCTCCCCCATTAACTTCCCTGCTGTTCGCCCCGTTAACATCCTCATCTGCTCTAACAGGACCGTAGTGACAACGAAGTGGAGAAAATCAAGAGCACCCTCATCCTGTGCTACGGTTACGTGGCCATGTACGCGCCCAAGGAGCTGGTGCTGGCCAGGATCGAAACAGACATCCTCAAGAACATCTTCCAGTACTTCAACACCAAGGTGAGCTGCTGGGCCCCCCGGCCTCCCGTGGGGCAGCCGGGCTGCGTGGGTGCTGGGACCCCTCCACGGTCATTCCCTGTGGAGTCTCCTCACTCCCGCGTTGCTAACGTGTCTTGTTTTTTCACTCGTTCAGGTTCTGGGAATAAAGGTAGAAACCAAGGTACAGTGTGAGGCGTTAAACCTGAGCCGCTCTCTGCTCTGTCCTGCTCTCTGTCTGCCTCTCGCTCCGGGTTCCCTGGAGCTCTGCCCGCAGCAGCGCCCGGGGACCAGGGGAGCGCTCTGAGCTCCCCATCCCGTCCTCCAGGCTCCAACCATTGCCTGAAAGTGCCAAAATTCACAGCAAAGGGAAGGGAAAATGCCTTTGTGGCAGGGAGGAGCTGTAGGGGAATTGCTGGGCTGCCCACAGCCGCCTTGGCCTCCCACGCTGGAGCCCAGAGCCCACCCCAGCAGGGTGCGAGCTGCTTTGCTTGGCGCTCGTGGCGAGACGAAGAGGACCGCGGTTGCTCAGGGCTCTGTCGTGGCACAATTGGGATCCCCCGGTCCCCCCAACGCGCTTTGCTGGGGAACCACCTCGCCACTCGGCTCTAATCCACTAAACTAATCATCCTGCTTCCCCCCCAGAACAATAATTCAAAGAGGCAGATATTAAGAGCCAGTTTACTGTCCTGGGGGGCAACGAAGGGCTGTGTTTTGAAATGTGTCGGGGTTTTGAGTCTGATCAAGACGAATGGCGTTTGTCAGGGTGAACTGTCAGCCAAGGACTCCTGCGCCGGGCTCCACTAATGCGTTTTCCTCCTGGGCTCCCGCTGGCACTAACGGCTTCTGCAGAGCATCTCTGGCCCCCGGGCTGGGACCTGCTCGCTCAAACCACTTCTGCTCCCTCGGCTGTCCCGGGGGTCTCACTGAAGTGGGGGGTGAGGGCTGGGACTGGGGGAGGGTGTTTAATGGGGCGAGGGGCCCCGTCTTGGGGATGTAAACAGGCCTGAAGGTCATTATCCCCTTTGCCGTGCTAACGAGCCGGCAGCCTGACGAGCGGGTCCACCTCCTCCGTGGGGCTGTGGTCACCACCCACGGAGCCACCGGCTCGCAGGGAGGGCTGGTGCCTCCTCGGGCCCCGTGTCCCCTGTCCCAGAGCCCGAGCTGCGCAGGAGGAGTCGCTCAGGGTGCTGCAGACCCTGGCAGGACCATCCTCGTCCCGTGTCCTGCCAGGGAGCTCCAGTTGGTGTGTGATAATGGGGACAGTGTCCCCTGTGCTCCCCGGTCACCAGGGGACGTGGACATAGAGCACAGAGCTGAGCCCACGTGCTGCTGCTGGCAAGGCCAGGCTTTGAGCTCAGCCTGAACACCAGTTGTCCCGCAGGGACGGCAGCGCTGGGTGGGACGGCGAGTTCTGGTCGTGTCCTAAGCCTGGTGTCCACTTCTCACCCCGGGTTGTGCTCGCAGGACCTGACCCTGAAGCTGTGCCTCATCCGGAGCATCTGCATGATCAGCCAAGCCATCTACAACGGTGCCAAGTGCGGGGACTTCATCTTCTCCCGCAAAGCTGAGCTGGTGGCCCAGATGGTGGTAAGAGCAAGGCCTGGGGTGGCCTGGCCTGGGGGCCACCGGGAAGGTTCCCAGTTGGGCACAGGGGTGGCTGGTGCATCTGCAGAGCGGGGTCTGGTGTGAGCGGGACTGTAACCGTCGCTTGTTCTGCCTTCCAGGAGTTCATCAAAGCGGAACCGCTGGACACGATGCGCACGCCGGTTCGCCAGCGGGCGATGATCGTCTGCACGTACCTGGTGTATCCTTCATCCCTGCGGAGAAGCCGCTCGCAGGGCTGTGCTCGCTGGAGCGCTCTGCCCACAGAGCCTGACCCCGCTCCCCAGTTTGCCGTGCGGGTCTGACGGCAGAGCCGGGGTGTTCTCCCTCGGTGGGGTGTTAACAGCGCTGTGCTGGCCCAGCTGGATCGATGGGCTGAGACCGATGGTCTGAGGGTCACCAAGGCCACGTGCCGGGCCCTGCACTGGGGTCACAACAACCCCATGGACGCTGCAGCTGGGGAACAGCGGCTGGAGAAGAAAAGGAGCTGGGGGTGTTGGTGCCAGTGGCTGAACAGGAGCCAGCGGGTGCCCAGGTGGCCAAGAGGCCACAGGACCCTGGCTGGTCCCAGCACTGGGGTGGCCAGCAGGACCAGCGCAGTGACCGTCCCTGTGCTGGGACCTGGGGAGGCCAAACCCGAACCCTGGGGGCAGTTTTGGCCCCTCACGCCAAGAAAGGCCTTGAGTTGCTGGAGCGAGTGGAGAGAAGGGAGCGGAGCTGGTGAGGGGCTGGAGCACAAGTGTGATGGAGACTGAGGGACCTGGGGGTTCAGCTGGAGAACAGGAGCTGAGGGGAGACCTTCTGATCTCTGAACTGCCCGAAAGGAGCTTGGAGCCAGGGGGGTCGGGCTCTGCTCCCCAGGAACAAGCGCCAGGAGCAGAGGAAACGGCCTCAAGTTGCGCCAGGGGAGGTTGAGGTTGGATGTGGGAACAATTTCTTCCCCAAAGGGCTGTGGGGCATTGAACAGGCTGCCCAGGGCAGTGCTGGAGTCACCAGCCCTGGAGGGCTGGACAGATGGACACGCGGTTCTCAGGACAGGGGGCAGGGACAGGGTGGGTTATGGTTGGACTCGGTGACCTTGAGGGGCTTTTCCAACCAAAGTGATTCTAAGATTCCTGCCATGTGGAAGGGCACGGTTGGGTCGGCACGGTTGGGTCGGCACGGTTGGGTCGGCACGGTTGGGTCGGCACGGCTGCGCCTCCCCCAGCCCTCGGTCTCCATTCTCGTTGGGCTCTGCAGTCAATGTTCCTGGTGCACACCAGAGCCAAGGGTGCTGCTCTCTCAGTTACACCAGATGACTTTTGAGGTCCAGTTAAAAATACTTCAGCACATCCCAGCTCCTGACACAGACACTGGGAACGCTCTGCCTGCTTCCCCTTAAACCGGTGCCACTTGGTATGGAGTCACGCCAGCAGGAATGTGTATTAAATCCCCCATTCCCAGCTGACCGGTGCTCCCGTCACGATCGATGCATCCGCATTGCTTCCTTAACCTGGGACCAGGTTACTGGAGCCACACCTGGGTGACCCAGACAGGACGGAGCTGCTGGACACCTGCCTGGGCAGCGTGCTGGCCCTGCCGCCAGAGCCGGGGAGGGACAGGGACGAGGACGGAGCCGACGCCGGGTACCGGGAGGTGCGGTGGCAGCACTGGGGCTGCGAGCAGCCCTGCCCAGAGGGGCTCGGGGGTCCTGGGGGTGAGCGATGTGACATGAGCCGGCAACATGTGCTGGCAGCCCAGAGAGCCGATGGCATCTTGGGCTGCACCCGGAGCAATGTGAACAGCACTGGGGGGATCCTGCCCCTGTGCCCCCTGTGCTGACCCCCTGAGCTCTGCGGCCAGCCCTGGGGTCCAGCACCAGCCAGACATGGAGCTGTTGGGGCGGGACAGAGGAGGGACACGGGAATGGGCCGAGGGCTGAACAGCTCTGGGGAGAAAGGCTGAGACAGCTGGGGGTTCAGCCTGGGGAGGAGAAGCTCCGGGGAGACCTTAGTGCGGCCTTTCTGTAATTAAAAGGGGCTGATGAGAAAGATGGGGACAGAGTTTGGAGCAGGGCCTGTTGCGACAGGTCAAGGGGTGATGGTTTTAAACTGAAGGAGAAAGATTCAGGCTGGATATCAGAGTGCTCTGCAGTGAGGGTGGTGAGAGCCTGGCCCAGGTTCCCAGAGAGGTGGTAGATGAACCATCCCTGAGACACCCCAGGCCAGGCTGGACGGGGCTCTGAGCACCCTGAGCTGGTGAGATGTCCCTGCTCATGGCAGGGGGGCACTGGGGGGGCTCTGATGTCCCTCCAGCCCAAACCACCCGTGATTCCATGAGGCGGGCAGGGAGCGGCCGGTGCTGCCCGGATCCCTGCCCGGACTCGGCGCCAGCAGCACGGAGCTGATGCAGAGCCCACATCGCGACCTGCCAGCGCGACAGGGCTTTGCTCTGCGCTCACAGCTGCTCGGGGCCGTCGCTTTTGGGGCAGCACAGATGCTTTTTGACGGTGCCGTGAACCGTGGGCTCCCGTGGCCGCAGCGGCTCAGCCGTGGGAAAAGCCTGTTTGTGATTCACCTCGGGGACGAGCTGCATCGCTTCCCCCGCTCGCTTATCTCCCGACCAGCGCCTGGCCCGTCTGTGCTGATAGCGAGTGAGAAAGGATGAGCTTATCAGCAAACCCAAACGCTGCTAATAAGAGCACGAACTCCCTTCAGGGGAAAAACCAAATGATGCTGGAAACCCTGTGGGGTAGAAGGGGCCTTTACATAACCAGCTTTTGAAAGGCTGCAGCTTCTTCTCGGCTGCGGTCGAGTGCTTAATGAATGAAAATAACACGGCGCTAATGAAGTTGTTGCAGCTGCCGGGCGGTGCGGAGCAGCCCGTGCTCCGGCGCATCGCCGCGCAGCCCCGGCCGCGAGGTTTGCGGGCAGCTGGCCCAAAACTGGAATTAATAACCTTTTTGCCCTTTCCCTTCCATCCTATGAAGCTTCGTAGCTTTTATTTTGGGGGAGTTTTATCCCAAAATAAGTCCTGGAAGGAAACTGTGAGCTCCGGAACAGGCTCCCCAGCTCTGGAACAGGCTCCCCAGGGAGGGGTCACGGCCCAACCTGACAGTGTTCAACAAGAGACTGGACACCGTCCTCAGACACACGGGGTGACCTGTGGGGTGTGCTGTGCAGGGACAGGAGCTGGAACCGACGATCCCATGGGTCCCTCCAGTTCAGGACACTCTGTAATCCTATGGTTCTATGTTCTATGGTTCTCTCCGGGCTGGCTCTCCGGGCCATGGTGCAGCCCCTGTGATCCCCGTTTCCCCTCAGGTGCTGTACGGTGACACCATCAGTGCCCTGAAAGACCTGCTGAAGAGCCTCCTGCAGAGGAGCCTGACCCCCCACGGGCTGCAGGACATGTTTGCGGTGAGTGGCTTTGGGGGGCTCTTCGGGGAGCAGTGGGGAAGCCCAGGTGACCCCAGAGATGACAAGGCAGCTTTGGAGCCAGGGGGGAGTTGGTGACGCTGGTCCTTGCTTCTCCGTGGGACGGGAGGTCCGGTGGACACTGTCCCCTCCTGCTCACACTGGGCACGTGGCACAGCTGCCCCACTGGGACACGGTCTCCAGGGGAGGACGTGGGTGATTGTCCCTGTGCCTGAGGATGGTGGGCAGCGTGTGGTGGGGGGACATCCCCGCAGCCTCCCCAGGAGCCAGAGCCCCAGCCTTGTCCTGCAGATGAGCCAGAGGAAGCTGGTTGGGATGAGGACGGGGTTCCTACAGCCCACGTGTGCACCGCGGGCTGAAGGACACGTGGCACAGCCGCCGAGCCGCTGCTCCCCTCTACGACTGTAGGATTCTCCCTCCTGACGCTTTTCCCCTGCAGCATTTAGGCCCCTGGATCAAGTCGAGCAAGGAGCACGAGCGGCAGCGGGCGGTGGAGGTCAGCGCCGCCTTGCTGGACTTCTACCTGAGCAAGCTCAACGTCAGCGTGAGTGAACGCGGCGCCCCGGCGTCTCCTCCTTCCCGACGCTGTTTGCCTTGCTGGGGCTCACACGCGTGTCCCTGCCCGCGGGGCGCCAGGGTGGTTTCATAAAACCACAGGATCGTTTTGGTTGGAAAAGCCCCTCCAGATCATCACGTCCAACCATAACCCACCCTGTCCCTGCCCCCGTCCTGAGAACCTCATGTCCGTCTGTCCAGCCCTCCAGGGCTGGTGACTCCAGCACTGCCCTGGGCAGCCTGTTCAATGCCCCACAGCCCTTTGGGGAAGAAATTGTTCCCACATCCAATGTGAACTTTCCCTGCAAGGGAAGGTTCATGGTGGCAGGGAAATGCTGTCCTTGTGGCCCCAATCTCTCCTCGTGAGTGTCCCCTGTGTGTGTCACCCCTACAGACCGTCATCCCCTTCTACAACCTGGGCGTCCTCATCGCTCTCTTCTCCCCGCGCTGCTCGGACTCCCTGGCCAGCGTTCGCCAACACGCCATCGACTGCGTCTACTCCCTGCTCTACATCCAGCTCTGCTATGAGGGTGGGTGCTGGAGGGGGGTTTGGGTGCTGGAGGGGGGTTGGGGCCAGCAGCGGGAACCCCCTTCTCTGCGGCCGGGGGTGCCCGTCCCATCCAGACCCCAGTGGGGCCAGAGGAGCCACAAAAATTGTCTGAGGGCTGAACAGCTCTGGGGAGAAAGGCTGAGACAGCTGGGGGTTCAGCCTGGGGAGGAGAAGCTCCGGGGAGACCTTAGTGCGGCCTTTCAGTAATTAAAAGGGGCTGATGAGAAAGATGGGGACAGAGTTTAGAGCAGGGTCTGTTGCGATGAGACAAGGGGTGATGACAGTATCACAGTATGTTTGGGATTGGAAGGGACCTCAAAAGATCATCCAGTCCAATCCCCCTGCTGGAGCAGGAACGCCCAGGTGAGGTCGCACAGGAACATGTCCAGGGGGTTGGAATGTCTGCAGAGAAGGAGACTCCACAACCCCCTGGGCAGCCTGGGCCAGGCTCTGCCACCCTCACTGAGAAGAAGTTTCTTCTCAAATTTAAGTGGAACCTCTTGTGTTCCAGCTTGATCCCATTACCCCTTGTCCTATCATTGTTTGCCACCGAGAAGAGCCTGGCTCCATCCTCATGGCACTCACCCTTTATATATTTATAAACATTAATGAGGTCCCCCCTCAGTCTCCTCTTCTCCAAACTAAAGAGCCCCAGCTCCCTCAGCCTTTCCTCACACGGGAGATGCTCCACTCCCTGCAGCATCTTGGTGGCTGCGCTGGACTCTCTGCAGCAGTTCCCTGTCCTGCTGGAACTGAGGGGCCACAGCTGGACACAATATTCCAGATGTGGTCTCACCAGGGCGGAGTAGAGGGGAAGGAGGACCTCTCTCGATCTACTAACCACCCCCCTTGTAATACACCCCAGGATGCCATTGGCCTTCCTGGCCACAAGGGCCCAGTGCTGGCTCATGGTCACCCTGCTGTCCCCAGGACCCCCAGGTCCCTTTCCCCTACACTGCTGTCTAATATGTAATGTCCCAACCTACACTGGAACCTGGGGTTGTTCCTGCCCAGATGCAGGACTCTACACTTGCCCTTGTTAAATTTCATTAGGTTATTAGGTTATTAAATTTCATTAGGTTATTAGGTTATTAGGTGATGGTTTTAAACTAAAGGAAGGAGATTCAGGCTGGATATAAAGAAGAAATTTGCCATGCTGAGGGTGGTGAGAGCCTGGCCCAGGTTCCCAGAGAGGTGGTGGCTGAACCATCCCTGAGACACCCCAGGCCAGGCTGGACGGGGCTCTGAGCACCCTGAGCTGGTGACGATGTCCCCAAGGCTGGACCGGGTGACCTTTGAAGGTCCCTCCAACCCAAACCACCTGTGACTCTACGATCCCTCCATGTACACGGTCCTGCAGGAGTGACCTGCAGACGCGGTTTGCAGCAGGAACGGGGCCGGTGCAGAACATGGGTGGTGTTGGGGGTTCTCCCCAGGGCTGAGCGCAGGTTTCTGAGCTGTGTTCAGGCTGCAATTCCTCCTCTCTCCAGGAGGGGTCAGTCCTCCCCTTCCCCAGCCCGAGCAGAGGCTCTGGGCAGAGCAGAGAGCACTTGCGGTCCTGCTCTCCAGCGCAGGCGGCCCATGCAGAGCAGTCACCCTGGCCCTGGGCAGCACTTTGGTTTCTTGGCTCCTTCCTGGCAGCTGCGCCAGCTCGCAGGTCAAACCCAGCTCAGTGCAGCGCGGCGGGGTAAAGCGTGAGGGATGCTGCTCACCGAATGCTCCCTCCGGCCACAGGTTTTGCCCGGGACCACCGAGATGAGATGGTGGAGGGGCTGAAAGCTCTGAAGAAAGGCCTGGAGGAGCCCGACTTCACCGTTCTGTTCCACACCTGCACCAACATCGCCATGGTAAGGCGCAGGGCAAGGCCTGGGTGCCGGAGCTGAGAAGCGGGACCTGCCCAGCGCTCGATGCCTCATCTGTCTGTGCTGAGCAGCTCGCGGGCTGGTCGCCGCTGGGGAGCCCCAGTTTGGCAATGGGAACCAGCCGCTGGAGTCTTCTCTGCCTGGAGAACGCTCCTGGCCTGCTCAGGGATGCTCGGAGTGGCTCGCCCCCATGGGGAAGCTGCTGGTCCCCGCTTTGGGCATGAGGACACGTGTGCAGATGCCATGGGTGCAGTGAAATTGGCAGGGACCCATCCCTGGCTGGGCTGTGGCTCGGTGTCACTGCTTAGTGTTCTGACACGCAGCCCGAGCCCTTCAGCCCCCAGCGCTCTGCTCTTGTGGGAGCCGAGCTCCTCTTTGAGGGCCATTTTCCATGCAAGTGTTGCTCCAGGAGGACTTGGAGCTCTAGAGAAGCTGGTGGTATGTTTTTGTCCTGGAAAAGCTGCTGTTCCTCACATGTGGCTCTAGAGCTCGTTGTTCCTGCACTCAGCAGCTTTTTCCACCCTCAGGTCTGGAGAATGTGTTGAGATGTGAGGGAGCATCTTCCCAGCTGCTGGGTGCTGGCCAGCGTGGGGTTAATGGCTTTGTTGTGTTGTCCCAGCCCATCCCAAGAGAGCCCCAGGTTATCGGGCCACCCTCAGGGCTGTGTCCTGGCCCTTGTCCCCTCTGTCACCACCGATTTGGGCTCCCACAGGACACTGAGCCGGGGAATGGCATCCTGCAGCTGGGGCCCTCGGTCCGGGCTCTGCCGGTGCCATCGGAGGGACCCCGCTCTTCCGAGAGCGACAAAAACGCATCGCCTGACCCCGCTCGCCCTCCCCGCAGGTGATCGGGAAGCGCATCCCGCCGGAGCAGCTGATGAGCCTCCTGCTCGCCATGTTCGAGGGGCTGGCGGACCCTGACAAGAACTGCTCCCGAGCAGCCACCGTCATGATCAACTCCCTGCTCAAGGAGCGCGGGGCTGTGCTGCAGGAGAAGGTAAAGCTGCTGCAGGAGAAGGTAAAGCTGCTGCAGGAGAAGGTAAAGCTGCAGCCGTTGGCCTCGTTGCTGCCCCCGTGGCACAAACACAGCTCCCGCCGGGTCCTGCTGCTGCTGCCCCTTCTCCCCACCTGTATATTTTGATAAATTCCCACTTGCGACTCCTGCGGGTGGTTTGGTGGGGCGATGGGCTGCGCTGGTGCAGCCGGGGATGGCAAGAGCGGGATGCCCAGCACAGGGAGGGATCCAGCCCTGATGGAATCGTCAAATCGATTGGGTTGGAAAAGACCTTTAAGATCATCAAGTCCAACCATAACCCACCCTGTCCCTGCCCCCTGTCCTGAGAACCTCATGTCCGTCTGTCCAGCCCTCCAGGGCTGGTGACTCCAGCACTGCCCTGGGCAGCCTGTTCAATGCCCCACAGCCCTTTGGGGAAGAAATTGTTCCCACATCCAACCTCAACCTCCCCTGGCGCAACTTGAGGCCGTTTCCTCTGCTCCTGGCGCTTGTTCCTGGGGAGCAGAGCCCGACCCCCCTGGCTCCAAGCTCCTTTCAGGCAGTTCAGAGATCAGAAGGTCTCCCCTCAGCTCCTGTTCTCCAGCTGAACCCCCCAGGTCCCTCAGCCGCTCCCATCACACTTGTGCTCCAGCCCCTCACCAGCTCCGCTCCCTTCTCTCCACTCGCTCCAGCACCTCAGGGCTTTCTTGGCGTGAGGGGCCCAGAGCTGCCCCCAGGGTTCGGGTTTGGCCTCCCCAGGTCCCAGCACAGGGACGGTCACTGCCCTGGTCCCCTGGCCACACCAGTGCTGGTCCAAAGAAGACAGGAGACATTTCACCCGCCTCTGAGGGGACTCTCTATCAGCTGTTGCATTTCTGGCCAGGGAAGCGTTTGCCCCAAAGCTTTTGGGGTGTATGTCTCCATTCCCACGGGCATGCACGCTCTTTCTCCTCCTCCTGTGCTGTGCCGGGAGCGGCTCCGCGCTGGCTCCGCGGCGGGTTGAGGAGTTCAGGGACAAGCTCACTTTACCAGAATGGGCTCAGGCTCCCCGCGAAACCTTTGTGAGCTCTGGGGGAGCGCAGGCTCCTGGCTGGGACGCCGGTCTGGATGCTCGCAGGGCTTAGAGGTGCTGGATGAGGAAGGGTTTTTGTCTAATCCACTACCTTTAGGGCTAAGCTCCCCCTTTCTCCGGCAGTAATTGGAAACACTGGCTCTGCAGCTACTCCTTGGGCTCTCCTTTGCGCTAGGGCTCCTGCGTAAAAGTCCTGCTCGCTACCTAGGAGCCTCTCTCCTACATGGGGCTGCTCCAGCTGACATGACTCACCTTTTGCTCAGCTCCAGCCCAGCGCAGATCCTGAAACCCGAACCGATGCTAAGCCCCGGGGTCGCGGCAGCGCCGAGCGCAGCTGGGGCCGGAGCGCTCGCCTGCTCTGCGCTTAATCTCGGGAATTTGCTGCCAGGCCTGGTCTGCGCCTGAACTTCCTCTTGGTCTTAACGCGCGTTTTACAGCTCGCAGGCAGTGCTGAGGTGTCTGCCCCGTTCAGCTCGAGTTCCTCACAGGAACTCGCTGCCGAGCTCCTCTCGCTGCCCCCGTGTCGCGGCCGGGGCTTAGCGCCTGTTCCGGGCCGGGGCCACGGCTCGGGGTGGCAGGTGTCCCTGCCAGGTCACACACAACCCCAGAGTGTCAGGGGCTGGAGAGCCCTCAAAGCTCATCCAGTGCAATCCCCCCATGGAGCAGGAACACCCAGCTGAGGTGACACAGGAAGGTGTCCAGGGGGTTGGAATGTCTGCAGAGAAGGAGACTCCACAACCCCCTGGGCAGCCTGGGCCAGGCTCTGCCACCCTCACCCCAACAAGTTGCTTCTCCTCTTGCAGTGGAACCTCCTGTGTTCCAGTTTGTACCCACTGCCCCTTGTCCTGTCCCTGGTTGTCACCAGAAGAGCCTGGCTCCATCCTCCTGACACTCCCCCTTTCCATCTTGATCCCCAGCAATGAGTCCCCCCTCAGTGTCCTCTTGTCCAGCTCCAGAGCCCCAGCTCCCTCAGCCTTTCCTCGCACGGGAGATGCTCCACTCCCTCCAGCATCTTGGTGGCTGCGCTGGACTCTCTCCAGCAGTTCCCTGTCCTGCTGGAACTGAGGGGCCACAGCTGGACACAATATTCCAGGTGTGGTCTCCCCAGGGCAGAGCAGAGGGGCAGGAGAACCTCTCTGACCTACTGACCACCCCCTTCTAACCCACCCCAGGTCCCATTGGCTTCCTGGCCACAGGAAGGTCCCCTTCCCCAGGACACCCCGCACATTCCGCTGTCCCCCGGCTGGGGATGGATCCTTGACCTCCCTGGAGCTCTGTGGTTCTGCATGCTGAGCCGGGACACGTCCCCACAAACCATGCTGCCTGATGCTCTGCCCACCCATGCTGTCCTCTGACACCGCGTCACCCGCGACCGAGGGGACGGGACCCACATGTGCTGTCCGACAGTGACCCCAGGCGCTCATCACTCACCCGGTCACCCCATCTCCTCTCCCCTCAGGTGCCCGACATCATGAGCATCATCCACGGCAAGCTGGAGGAGGTGGACGAGGAGCACGTGCGCAAGGCGGCCCAGCAGACGGTTTACATCTTGGCGTCCCAGCACAAGAGCCTGGTGGTGTCCAGCCTGCTGAGCAGCGCGCTGCCCTTCGACAGGTCCTGCCCGCGCCCGCACGGGCTCCGCGGCGGCTTCCCCCTGAGCTGCAGAAAGGCTTTTGCCCACTCAACCCCAGTGGTCAGCCCCTGCCGGTGTTTTCTTGGCGTGCTCAAGGGTCGGCACGGCCGCTCGCTGCCGCTCGGGGGGTTTGTTGGGCTTGCAGGGGGTGGCAACGCCAACCCCGGGGAGCTGAGCGTGGCTGGGGCTCGGTGCTGCTCTACAGAGCGGATCACCCACCCCAGAGCTGCTGGCCCGGGGCTGAGCCTCGAGCAGACAGGGTCATAGAGTCACAGAGCCAGTTTGGTTGGCAAAGCCCCTCGAGATCAAGTCCAACAATTACCCCAGCCCAGCACTGCCCCCTGGCCTGAGAACCTCATGTCCGTCTGTCCAGCCCTGCAGGGCTGGTGACTCCAGCACTGCCCTGGGCAGCCTGTTCAATGCCTCACAGCCCTTTGGGGAAGAAATTGTTCCCACATCCAACCCCAACCTCCCCTGGTGCAACTTGAGGCCGTTTCCTCTGCTCCTGGTGCTTGTTCCTGGGGAGCAGAGCCCGACCCCCCTGGCTCCAAGCTCCTTTCAGGCAGTTCAGAGATGTTCTTGTCCTCCCTTGATAGGACAAGGGGTGATGGTTTTAAACTCAAGGAGGGAGATTCAGGCTGGATATCAGAATTGTTGCCCTGAGGGTGGTGAGAGCCTGGCCCAGGTTCCCAGAGAGGTGGTGGATGAACCATCCCTGAGACACCCCAGGCCAGGCTGGACGGGGCTCTGAGCACCCTCAGCTGTGAAATGTCCCTGCTCGTGGCAGGGGGGGCACTGGGTGGCATTTGAAGGTCCCTTCACCCCATGTTGGTGGGTGACCTGACTCAGGTGTTCCCCGGCGTGGGGAAGGGACTGACCCTTTCCCATGGGGGTGATTTAAAGCTGGCAGCCGGTACCAAAGATCTCCTGTTGCTCCTCTCCAGCCACACGTGCGCCATGTGGAGGTCCCTGGCCGGCGAGCCCACCCTCACCTCGCAGATCCTGGAGCAGCTCCTGGAGAAGGTGAACCGGGACGTCCCGTACAAGGAGAGCAAGGGCTTCCTGCTGGGCAGCAGCTCCGAGCGCATCGCCACCCCTCTGCCCCTGGCCGTGAGTGTCCTGTGTCCCTGTCCCCAGCCCTCTGCCCCTGGCTGTGAGTGTCCCTGTCCTGTGTCCCTGTCCCCATCCCTCTGCCCCTGCCTGTGAGTGTCCCTGTGTCCCTGTCCCCACCCCTCTGCCCCTGCCTGTGAGTGTCCTGTGTCCCTGTCCACACCGCTCTGACCCTGGCTGTGAGTGTCCCTGTCCCTGTGTCCCTGTCCCTGTGTCCCTGTCCCCACCCCTGGCTGTGAGTGTCCCTGTCCTGTGTCCCTGTCCCCACCGCTCTGCCCCTGGCTGCGAGTGTCCCTGTCCCCGTGTCCCTGTCCCCACCCCTCTGCTCCTGGCTGTGAGTGTCCCTGTCCCCGTGTCCCTGTCCCCGTGTCCCTGTCCCCGTGTCCCTGTCCTCGCTCCTCTGCCCCTGGCTGTGAGTGTCCTGTGTCCCTGTCCCCATCCCTCTGCCCCTGGCTGTGAATGTCCCTGTCCCCACCCCTGGCTGTGAGTGTCCTGTGTCCCTGTCCCTATCCCTCTGCCCCTGGCTGTGAGTGTCCCTGTCCTGTGTCCCTGTCCCCACCGCTCTGCCCCTGGCTGTGAGTGTCCCTGTCCCTGTGTCCCTGTCCCCACCCCTGGTTGCGAGTGTCCCTGTCCCCGTGTCCCTGTCCCCACCCCTCTGCTCCTGGCTGTGAGTGTCCCTGTCCCCGTGTCCCTGTCCCCGTGTCCCTGTCCTCGCTCCTCTGCCCCTGGCTCTGAGTGTCCTGTGTCCCTGTCCCCATCCCTCTGCCCTTGGCTGTGAGTGTCCCTGTCCCTACCCCTGGCTGTGAGTGTCCCGTGTCCCTGTCCCCATCCCTCTGCCCCTGGCTGTGAGTGTCCCTGTCCTGTGTCCCTGTCCCCACCCCTGGCTGTAATGTCCCTGTCCCATCCCGGGCCCAGTGGGACGCTGTGCCCCCCACCCACACCTGGAAGGGCTTTTCTCCATTTCCGTGGCCCTCGGGGCTTGGTGCCAGGCGCGGGCTCTGGAAATACCGCACCGCTGTGTAACGCCTATTAGAGCTAATCCAGCGGCTCATAAAGAGCCTCTCAGGTGTCCGTCCTCGAGGGAGAGCACTTTGCCTTTTTATCCCTTCAGAAAAAACATAAACCCCGCTTGGCAGCTTTCTGAGCAGGAAAGCAGCTGTGAAAATTTCCTCCTCCTCTGAAGGACCAAACGCAGCTGGGAGAGAATCAGCCGCCCCGAGAGCGAACCCCCCTCCCCTCCTCTCCCCTCCCCGCGCTTTAACACCCCTATGGACTGCGCGCTGTAATTACGGCTTTGCAAATTGGCCGGAATAGGCTCTGTGTGTGTGTGTTGTCTTCCTCCCATAAAAGCCAGGCTGTCGGGCTGCCCCCTTCCCCAGGTACACGCTTCACCTCCCCGGCTTTCCCAGGAGCAGCTGTTGCTCCGCTGGGGTGGGACGCGGGGGGTCACGCCGACGCTTTGTCAGGCTCAGTGTTGCAGGAAGGAGTAAAAAGAAAGAAACCAAAGGCCTCTGGCTGCCTGGCTGGGTTATTTACTATCAGCTATCCCAGCGTGGTGTGGGAGATCCCCTCCTAATCCTCTTCGTTCGCTCTCTCTCCAGGCCACATGTGCTCTGTATGAGATCATGTCTGCTCCGGAGTCTGGGGCAGCGGTGCTGGGGCTCTACCCGCCGCTGTTTGTGACTCTCCTGCTGCGCCTCAGCTGCACCGTGGGTGTTCAGCTACCGAAGAGCCTGCAGAGCCGCGAGAGGAAGAGCAGCAGCCTGGGCTCGGCCGCCCGCAGCCTCCACCCCGCCAGGTACGGCGCGGGGGACGCGGGGACGCTCCCCGGCACGTGCGGCGCCTCGCTGGTGCGAACACGGCGGCGTGCGCCGGGGGCGACACCCGTGGTAGTGACCGTGGCGCCCTCGGGGTGACGGCCTGACCTCTGCTGCGGTTTGGGCTCGGAGCTGGGTGGTGTTTTCTTCTGCAGAACGCAGTGTCTAAATTGGGAAGCATTAAATCAGGCGCAGCGCAAGATGAGCTCGGGCAGCGCCGCTGCCAGAGCCCTGCGGGGTTGGGTTATTGCCGCAGCCTCCCGAAAATCCTGGCTGGCTCTCGTGCGGGGTCCCCCGGGGCTCGTGGGCACGGCGGGGGCGGAGGAGCGTTTTTGGGGAGGGAGGCCGGCTCCCTTTCAGTGAAGGATGAGGAGGGGAAGCTGGAAAGAGCCAACGTTTTGGTTTCATTGTGTCTCAGTCACACCAAATTGCTGCCTGTTGAGCGAACAGCTGTGCCGCGGTGCCGTTGTCCCCCGGGTAGAGGTGGCAGTGCCAAAGCCCCGCAGTCCAGCTTGTCCATCGGTGCTTAGAGCCCGGGGTGTCCCTCGCCACCGAGGAGGGTCCTGGCCTCTCCCTGGGGCTGGACCTTCTGGATTGTCACAGGATCACAGATGGTTTGGGCTGGAGGGGCCTTAAAGCTCCCCCAGTTCTCCATGCCATGAGCAGGGACATTTCCCAGCTCAGGGTGCTCAGAGCCCCGTCCAGCCTGGCCTGGGGTGTCTCAGGGATGGTTCATCTACCACCTCTCTGGGAACCTGGGCCGGGCTCTCACCACCCTCAGGGCAACAATTCCTTCCTCATGTCCAGCCTGAATCTCCCTCCTTTAGATTAAACCATCACCCCTTGTCCTATCACAACAGGCCCTGCTCCAAACTGTCCCCATCTTTCTTATCGACACTTTTTAAGTACAGAAAGGCCACACTAAGGTCTCCCCGGAGCTTCTCCTCCCCGGGCTGAGCCCCCAGCTCTCTCAGCCTTTCTCCCCAGAGCTGTTCAGCCTCAGATCATTTCTGTGGCTCCTCTGGACTTGTAAAAGATTGTTGTTGTAAACATTATTTCTCTCCTGTGAGAGCCCCTGAAATCCCCGAGGGCTCATTGCTGAGCACAGGGAGAGTCACCACAGCTGCTGAATCCTCTGTGCCAGCTCCGTGTCCCACACCAGGTCTGTGTCCCACATCAGATCCATGTCGCTGTGCCAGGTCCGTGTCCCAGCGCCAGGTCTGTGTCCCACACCAGATCCATGTCCCAGTGCCAGGTCTGTGTCCCACACCAGGTCCGTGTCCCACACCAGATCCATGTCCCTGTGCCAGGTCCGTGTCCCACACCAGGTCCGTGTCCCAGTGCCAGGTCTGTGTCCCACACCAGATCCATGTCCCAGCGCCAGGTCCGTGTCCCACACCAGATCCATGTCCCAGTGCCAGGTCTGTGTCCCAGTGCCAGGTCTGTGTCCCAGTGCCAGGTCCGTGTCTCAGTGCCAGGTCTGTGTCCCACACCAGATCCATGTCCCTGTGCCAGGTCCGTGTCCCTGTGCCCGATCTGTGTCCCCCGCTGTGTCCCCATCTCAGTCTCAGTCCATGCTGCCCTGCCCAACGTGCTGAGCACCACCAGCTGCTGGAGGTTCCCAACAGAGCCCTGGTGCTGGGAGAGCTGGGACGCCATGGGGGCAGAGCACCCATTAGATGGGCTGCAGGACTGTCACACCCCGGGGCTTCATGGTGTCCCCTGCGGGAGCGTGGGGCTGTCACCCGAGGGGCTTCATGGTGTCCCCTCCGGGAGCATGGGACTGTCACCCGCGGGGCTTCATGGTGTCCCCTGCTGGAGCGTGGGGCTGTTACCCGCGGGGCTTCATGGTGTCCCCTCCGGGAGCCTGGGGCTGTTACCCGCGGGGCTTCATGGTGTCCCCTGTGGGAGCGTGGGGCTGTCACCCGTGGGGCTTCATGGTGTCCCCTCCGGGACCGTGGGGCTGTCACCTGCGGGGCTTCATGGTGTCCCCTGCTGGAGCGTGGGGCTGTCACCCGTGGGACTTCATGGTGTCCCCTCCGGGAGCGTGGGGCTGTCACCCGCGGGGCTTCATGGTGTCCCCTGCGGGAGCGTGGGGCTGTCACCCGCGGGGCTTCATGGTGTCCCCTGCGGGAGCGTGGGGCTGTCACCCGAGGGGCTTCATGGTGTCCCCTGCGGGAGCGTGGGGCTGTCACCCGCGGGGCTTCATGGTGTCCCCTGCGGGAGCGTGGGGCTGTCACCCGAGGGGCTTCATGGTGTCCCCTGTGGGAGCGTGGGACTGTCACCCGCGGGGCTTCATGGTGTCCCCTCCGGGAGCGTGGGGCTGTCACCCGAGGGACTTTATGGTGTCCCCTCCGGGAGCGTGGGGCTGTCACCCGAGGGGCTTCATGGTGTCCCCTGCGGGAGCGTGGGGCTGTCACCCATGGGGCGCTGGGGCTGCTGGACCCCTGACCGTGTCTTGAGACTGGGAGAGCTGGGGCTGTTCAGCTGCAGAAGGGAAGCTGAGAGGGACTTTATTGATGTCACCACGGGTGCCCTCATCCTGCAGCAAACGGCCCAGCCGGTGAGCGGTACCTGCACTCGCTTTAAAGCACTTTATATTTATGGGGATGTTGGGTTAACCCCAAGGGGACTTGGGTTTTTTTACAGGCTATTATTAGTGTTAGGAAAAAAGCCTGGAGGATCCCCTGGAGCCAGAGACAAAGCAGGACTGAGCGAGGAGGGCTCTGGCATCTCGTGACGTTCCGTTTGTCAAATCCCAATGGTGAAGAAAGGTGTTTCTTTCCTCTGGGTAGAATGACCGAGGTGGTGACATCAGGCACACCGAGCAGTGTCCCCGGCTGCTCCGCACCGTGGTGGCCCCGTCTGCATCTGGCGAAGCTGCCGCTCACGCTGGCTCCTCCCGCCGGAGGGGATGAGTGGAACCAGGTGCTGTGGATGGCAGGGCTGCCGTCTGATCAGCCTTTTATTTACACCACATGGCAGAACAGAATTAAGAGAACCCGCTGCGTTGGAGGGGCGGCTTGGCGGAGCCCGATCGTGGTTGTCCCGGGGCTGTTTGGCGCTGGTGCTCCCCGAGCTCGTGGCTCTTGCCCTGTCCCCTCAGGGTGTTTGTGGCCGTGATTGGGATGTGGCTTCGTGCAACCTCCCGATGGGATGCGACACTTGCGCCGCCGTTGTGGCTTTGGGCTCCTGCAGCCAGATCCGTCTGCTCCCGTCATGCTCGTCCCCAGGGGTGTCTCCTGGATGGGCGAAATGGGCAGATGCTGGCCAGAGCCTGTGCCGTAACACGGGGAGCACTGAAAGGAACTTGGAGCAGCTGGTTGTTGCCCTCAGGGAAGGAGACGCAGGAGCCAGAACCGCCTGCTCTTCCTCCAGAAGCATCTGGACTCCAAACAGCATTGGGGACACAAACCAGAAGGTGCTGAGCTCTGTCCACGGCCACTGCTCCGTCCGTGGGACGGGGCTGGGCTGGATGAACCCGTGTCCCTCGCCACGCTGGGGTCTGGGTCCTCTGGCAGCTGTCGAGCACGAGAGCACACGTGCGGGATGTGACATCTGTCAAGCATGAGAGCGAACGTGCAGGATGCGACAGTCCCTGGATCCTTGTGGGAAAAGCCAATGTGCCAGATGGGAGATCGGTGGGAACCAGAGGATCAGTAGGAACCAGAGGATCAGTAGGAGCCAGAGGATCAGTAGGAACCAGAGGATCGGTAGGAGCCAGAGGATCGGTAGGAGCCAGAGGATCAGTAGGAGCCAGAGGATCAATAGGAACCGGAGGATCGATAGGAACCAGAGGATCGGTAGGAGCCAGAGGATCGGTAGGAGCCAGAGGATCGTCGGGAACCAGAGGATCGGTGGGAGCAAGAGGATCAATAGGAGCCAGAGGATCAATAGGAGCCAGAGGATCAATAGGAGCCAGAGGATTGGCGGGAACCAGAGGATCGGTAGGAACCAGAGGATCGGTAGGAACCAGAGGATCGGTAGGAGCCAGAAGATCAATAAGAGCCAGAGGATCGGTGGGAACCAGAGGATTGGTAGGAGCCAGAGGATTGGTAGGAGCCAGAGGATCGGCGGGAACCAGAGGATTGGTAGGAACCAGAGGATTGGTAGGAGCCAGAGGATCAATAGGAGCCAGAGGATCAATAGGAGCCAGAGGATTGGCGGGAACCAGAGGATCGGTGGGAGCCGACAGCTCTTTGACACCTGCTTCCCTGAGGTGGGATGGTAGAGCCCCTGGCCCGTCTCCTGCAGCCCCAGGAGCAGCCCTGCTGATGGAGGCGGTGACTTAGTCCCGGCTTTGCTGGGCGAAGCTGGGCAGGATGGTACCATGGGGGCTTTCTCGCTGGTCCGAGCCCCCGGATCGCATTGCCAGGGCTGGTCTGAACGCGGGTGCGCTGGCCACACTCTGCTCCCTGGGACTGCCATCCGTGGGTCACACGTGGCGTTTGTGTCCTCGGCACGGGAAAAGGGCTCCTCCGTCACTGCTCCGCAGATGTGACCATCACACGAGCACCGTGCTGGCTGTCTCAGTGCTGCTCCTCAGATCCCCGCTCGGTCTTGCAGGTGTTGGTCTGGAACAGCCATGTCCCGGCTCTGCATTGCGGTTGAGTCCCGGTGACATCGCCTGCTTTTGGAGAGCAGGGACGGGGCTGTGTCACCTCAGCTCCTGCCAGAAACCCCTGGGGATGAGTGGAGGGCCTGGGAATGACACCTGGTTCCGCTCCCAGTGCCGGGTCCGCTCCCAGTCCCAGTTCCACTCCCAGTCCCGGTTCTGCTGCCAGTCCCAGTTCTGCTCCCAGCCCTGGTTCTGCCCTGAGTCCTGGCTCCCAGTTCAAATTGTGCTCCCAGTCCCAGTTCCGCTCACAGTCCCGGTTCTGCTGCCAGTCCTGGTTCTGCTCCCAGCCCCGGTTCTGCCTTGAGTCCTGGCTCCCAGTTCAAATTGTGCTCCCAGTCCCCGTTCCGCTCCCAGTCCTGGTTCTGCTCCCAGCTCCATTTCTGTTCCCGGTCCCGGTTCCACTCCCAGCTCCATTTCTGCTTCCAGTCTCGGTTCTGCTCCCAGTCCCGGTTCTGCTCCCACTGCCAGTTCCACTCCCAGCCCCATTTCTGCTCCCAGTCCTGATTCTGCTCCCAGTCCTGGTTCTGCTCCCAGTCCCGGTTCTGTTCCCAGTCTCGGTTCTGCTCCCAGTTCAAATTCTGCTGCCAGTCCCATTTCTGTTCCCAGTCCCATTTCTGCTCCTAGCACCAGTTCCACTCCCAGCCCTAATTCTGCTCCCAGCCCCGGTTCTCCCACCCCGGTTCCTCTCCCAGCCCCGGTTCTCCCAGTCCCAGTTCCTCTCCCAGCCCCGGTTCTCCCAGTCCCAGTTCTCCCTGCCCAGTTCCTCTCCCAGCCCCAGTTCCTCTCCCATCCCCGGTTCTCCCAGTCCCAGTTCTCCCTGCCCAGTTCCTCTCCCAGTCCCAGTTCTCCCTGCCCAGTTCCTCTCCCAGTCCCAGTTCCTCTCCCAGCCCCAGTTCTCCCAGTCCCAGTTCCTCTCCCAGCCCCAGTTCTCCCAGTCCCAGTTCCTCTCCCAGCCCCAGTTCCTCTCCCAGCCCCAGTTCCTCTCCCAGCCCCAGTTCTCCCAGTCCCAGTTCCTCTCCCAGCCCCAGTTCCTCTCCCAGCCCCGGTTCTCCCAGCCCCGGTTCTCCCAGCCCCGGTTCTCCCAGCCCGGTTCCGTCCCAGCGCCGGTTCTCCCCGCCCGGTTCCGTCCCGCTGTGCAGGCTGCGGGCTGGTGGCCGTGGCCATGAAGTCATCGCTGATTGATGGAGGGGAACAGTCTTTGTCCAACACGGAGAACAAACTGCGGGGATGTGAAATTCCAGCCTCGTCCCAGGAGCAGGTTACAATATCAAAGTAATTTCCTGTACGCGTTTTGAATGCGAAGGCTTCATGATATTTAAATGCCAAAGAGAGATGGTAAAGGTGAATATGATAGCTTGGCAGGAAGGGCCGGCTGGAAGACAACGGGATTTTGTTGGAAAGGAAGGAAGTGTCTATAGGACACTGTGGAAAAAGCAAACCTGGGGAAGGAGCGGCGTCAACCATCTGGTGGGAGCAGCCGTGCTCCGGGATCTTGTGTTGGAGCAGGAGAGCCTGGAGCTGCAGCCGGGAGCCCGGACCTTGGCGGGTCCAAGAGGAACGTGGGCGCTTTGCCGGGGACGGTCCATCCCGAGGAGCCGCCGTGAGCGCCAGGCTGGTGCTGGGACGTTGCCATCAGACCTTGGCCACAGCCAGGGAGCCGGTGGGACGTTCCTCGGCCTTTTTGTTGCTGTTTTCTTACACTGCAAGAAAATGAATCCCTCCGTGGCCTGTTGGACTCAGCAACGGGTTCACTTGTGCGCCAGCGTTGGGTTTCAAAGCTTGTGGAGGTTCTTGAGCTCTGCAGAGACGTTTGTGCTCCTCAGGATGCTGTAGGAGCGCGGTCCCCGCGTCCCCAAGTGGCGCGTGTCCGGCTCTCCCGCCCCAAACCTGTGTGGGTGCTGAACCTCCCCCCTAAATCCACCGTGGCCGTGAAAGAAACCCGGGTTGCATTCCAGGCGGATGGAAGGGGGAGTATCCAAGGGGGATACTCGAGGTTGGAGACCCGCTCTGTGGAAGGGGCGCTCTGAGCAGAGACACCCGTCCGTCCCTGTGCAACCTGGGTGCAGCTCATGGCGCCTGAAAATGGGCTGAAAACTCCAAAAGCCTGCGTGGCTGGGCTAAAAGCAGTAAAACCAGGGATGTTCCATGGACCAGCAGCTCGGTGTGGGCAAATGGTGCAAGGATCCTTCTGCTGAGAGCTTTCTTTAATTAGCAATTAGCTCCTTGCCGTGCCGCGATCCTGGTGCGGGGATGCTGAACGCGCGCCGCGGGGCTCTGCGCCGGAGCTGGGTGTGCTCAGCAAACCCTCAGCATCCTCCTTTCTTTGGGGTGGTGTTTATTTTCCATCGTTGTGTGAAGGTGGGACACGTGGGAGGTGACGGGGTGGCCTTGGGCAGGGCGAGCTGGGACCTGGCTCGGGGGTGACGGCCCCTCCATGCACCGTCCCTTGTCACCGCGGCTCAGGTCACCCCACCAGAAGCCCAAATAGCAGGAACCAGCTCGTAAACCTTCGTGCCAAGACGCTCTTACTGAATTATGTTTTCTTTGTGTGTGTGGTAACTACGTTCCTCTGGCTTATATGGCAGGCTAAGAGATTTATCCATCGCTAATATTTGTTTTGTTTTGACAGGATAATGTATGTTTCCCATATGTTGCCCTGTGCTTGCAGCAAAATAATCCCTACCTATAAAATATTAATGCAAAAAAACCCCACCAACCCTTCTTAAAGTACTTCTGGACTTCTTTACTTTTCGGTCCATTGTCTTGGATCACGTTAACGCCAAACGGCACGGTGTCGATGGAAGTGGCTGTGAGTTATGGGCTCGTCTCCCTCTGGCCACAGCCCTCGTGTAATTCATCCCGTCCTCGAGCAGCGCAGCCTCCCGGACAGGCAGGGACGTGGGCAGCGCAGGCAGGGATGCGAGCAGCGCAGGCAGGGATGCAGGCAGGGATGTGGGCAGCGCAGGCAGGGATGCGAGCAGCGCAGGCAGGGATGCAGGCAGGGATGTGGGCAGTGCAGGCAGGGATGCGAGCAGCGCAGGCAGGGATGCAGGCAGGGATGTGGGCAGCGCAGGCAGGGATGTGAGCAGCGCAGGCAGGGATGCGAGCAGCGCAGGCAGGGATGCAGGCAGGGATGTGGGCAGCGCAGGCAGGGATGCGAGCAGCGCAGGCAGGGATGCAGGCAGGGATGCGAGCCGCGCAGGCAGGGATGCAGGCAGGGATGCGAGCCGCGCAGGCAGGGATGCAGGCAAGGATGCAAGCCGCGCAGGTAGGGATGCAGGCAGGGATGTGGGCAGCGCAGGCAGGGATGCAGGCAGGGATGTGGGCAGCGCAGGCAGGGATGCAGGCAGGGATGTGCCAGGGATGCAGGCAGGGATGCAGGCAGCGCAGGCAACACAGGCAGGGATGCGGGCAGGGGTGAGGGCAGGGATGCTGCAGGGATGCGGCAGGGGTGAGGGCAGGGATGCTGCAGGGATGCTGCAGGGATGCAGGCAGGGATGCGGCAGGGATGCAAGCAGCGCAGGCAGAGATGCAGGCAGAGATGCAGGCAGGGACACAGGCAAGGATGCAGGCAGGGATGCAGGCAGGCATGCTGCAGGGATGCGGGCAGGGATGCGGGCAGGGATGCAGGCAGGGATGCTGCAGGTAGCGCAGGCAGCGCAGGCAGTGCAGGCAGGGATGCAGGCAGTGATGCTGCAGAGATGCAGGCAGTGATGCTGCAGGCAGCGCAGGCAGGGATGCGAGCAGCGCAGGCATGGGTGCAGGCAGGGATGTGGCAGGGATGCAGGCAGGGATGCAGGCAGGGATGCTGCAGGCAGCGCAGGCAGGGATGCGAGCAGCGCAGGCACGGGTGCAGGCAGGGATGCGGCAGGGATGCAGGCAGGGATGCAGGCACGGATGCTGCAGGCAGCGCAGGCAGGGATGCTGCAGGCAGCGCAGGCAGGAATGTGAGCATCACAGGCAGGGATGCAAGCAGGCATACGAGCAGTGCAGGCAGGGATGTGGCAGGGATGCAGGCAGGGATGCAGGCAGGGATGCAGGCAGGGATGCAGGCAGTGCAGGCAGGCTGCCCTCACCTCACCACCCCACTTCTCTCCGCAGCTGCGCGGTGGAGACGCTGAAGGTGATGCTGGCGCGGGGGGGGCAGCGAGGAGGTGGCCGTGGCCGTGGGCAGCGCCGGCGGCTGGGACCAGATGGCCAGTCCCGAGAGGCACCACGACGGCATCGCCGTGCTCGCTGGGTAAGGGCTGGCACCGCGCACCGAGGCACTGGTGGCTCCTCTGGCTTAGGTGCAAGAGCCACACAGCGGCCGTGGGGAGGCGGATGGCAAGCGGGGAGGGGGTTTGCTGTGTCCTGGGGGGCTGTGATGTGTCAAAGCCCATGGAGGGTCTCGCTGGCTTCCCAGGGGACGGGCGGTGGGGCTCTGCCGTGCTGCCTGCCGTGGGGATGGGGAACCCATGGAATGAACCGCGTTCCTGGGAGCACCGGGGGGCTGGATGCAGCTGGTGCCCATCAGAGAATCACAGATGGTTTGGGTTCAAGTGACCTTCAGATGTCACCCAGTACCACCCCTGCCATGAGCAGGGACATCTCACCAGCTCAGGGTGCTCAGAGCCCCGTCCAGCCTGGCCTGGGGTGTCTCAGGGATGGTTCATCTACCACCTCTCTGGGAACCTGGGCCAGGCTCTCACCACTCTCAGGGCAACAATTCCTTCCTCATGTCCAGCCTGAATCTCCCTCCTTTAGTTTAAACCATCACCCCTTGTCCTATCACAACAGGCCCTGCTCCAAACTCTGTCCTCATCTTTCTCATCAGCCCCTTTTAATTACAGAAAGGCCGCACTAAGGTCTCCCCAGAGCTTCTCCTCCCCGGGCTGAACCCCCAGCTGTCTCAGCCTTTCTCCCCAGAGCTGTTCAGCCCTCGGCCCATTCCCGTGTCCCTCCTCTGTCCCGCCCCAACAGCTCCATGTCTGGCTGGTTCTGGGACCGCAGGCTGGTTGTCCGTCCCGTTGTGCCCCTCGCCAGGGCTGTCCGGCAGCTCTTCAGCCACATCAGCCAAACATTTCCTGCCATCAGCTGCTTGGCTGCGCTCCTGCCGGGGCTCAGGCTCCCTGTTCACCTCTGAGGTGTGGTCAGAGACACACAGAATCGTTTTGGCTGGAAAAGCCCCTCAAGGTCACCAAGTCCAACTGTTCCCCAGCCCTGTCCCTGCCCCCTGTCCTGAGAACCTCCTGTCCGTCTGTCCAGCCCTCCAGGGCTGGTGACTCCAGCACTGCCCTGGGCAGCCTGTTCAATGCCCCACAGCCCTTTGGGGAAGAAATTGTTCCCACATCCAACCTCAACCTCCCCTGGGCAACTTGAGGCCGTTTCCTCTGCTCCTGGCGCTTGTTCCTGGGGAGCAGAGCCCGACCCCCCTGGCTCCAAGCTCCTTTCAGGCAGTTCAGAGATCAGAAGGTCTCCCCTCAGCTCCTGCTCTCCAGTTGAACCCCCAGGTCCCTCAGTCTCCATCACACTTGTGCTCCAGCCCCTCACCAGCTCCGCTCCCTTCTCTCCACTTGCTCCAGCACCTCAAGGGTTTCTTGGCGTGAGGGGCCAAAACTGCCCCCAGGGTTCGGGTTTGGCCTCCCCAGGTCCCAGCACAGGGACGGTCACTGCGCTGGTCCCACTGGCCACACCAGTGCTGGGACCAGCCAGGATCCTGTGGCCTCTTGGCCACCTGGGCACCCGCTGGCTCCTGTTCAGCCGCTGGCACCAACACCCCCAGCTCCTTTTCTTCTCCAGCCGCTGTTCCCCAGCTGCAGCGTCCATGGGGTTGTTGTGACCCCAGTGCAGGGCCCGGCACGTGGCCTTGGTGACCCTCAGACCATCGGTCTCAGCCCATCGATCAGCCCCCTCTGTACGGCCATCCCACCCTCCAGCACATCAACACTGCACCCAACCTGGTGTCATCTGCAAACTGAGGGTGCACTCCATCCCCTTGTCCAGATCATTGATAGAGAGATCAAACAGAACCGGCCCCAGTGCTGAGCCCTGGGGAACAAAACCTGTGACCGGCCAACAACGGGGTTTGGCTCCGTTCACCACAACTCTCTGGGCCCGGCCCTGCAGCCGGTTCTTCACCCAGCGAGAGCACACCCGTCCCAGCGTGACGAGTACCAAAAGGTCTCGCATGGAAAGATTCTTTCCTTTTGCTGCTGCAATGTCCCTGTGGTTCATCAAGCCCCGTGGCAGCGTCCGACCCCCCCGGTCCTTCCCGCGGCGCCTGCGCCTCCTCCCGCCAACGGCAGCGATTTGGCGAGGCCGCGGCACGGCCACAGCCCGGCGGAGCCCGGTTCAGCCGGGGACTTCGCTGTCCCTCCACCCAGCGCCGTTAATAGCTCTTGGACGCTGCGGAGGAGACGAGCGGTTTGGGATTTTCCAGTTATTTGCAAAAAAAAAGAAAGAAAAAAGCTTTATTGAAGCTCCCAAACGCTTGAAGAGCGTCTGTCTCATCCCAAACAAACCCTGCCCCTGCTTGCCAGGGTTCACCAGAGCCGGCTCTTGCCAGCGTGCCGGTGTGGGGCTCGGCCGTGCCCTGCGCTGTGTCCCCATGGCGGCAGGAGGGGACGATGGCTTTTCCACCCTGGATGTCACTGTTCCACACGCTGGGCGGCTCCGGCGGCTCCCGGCGCTCTATGTGCATCCAGGAGCCGCCCGCGCCGCCCGTCCCGTGTCACCTCCTCGGTGACACCTGCCGCTTCCCTCGGCAGCGCCATGGCCCGCCACGCCGGCCCCCGCCTGCCCCTCATCGTCAAGAACCTCATCCCCACGCTGAACAGCGTCTTCGACAGCCAGAGGGTCACCGCCACCGCCTTCCTCGCCGAGGTGAGCGCGCGCGGCTCCGTCGGTCCCATTAGCGAGGGTTAAGCCGCAGCAGGTTCACGCGCCCTCCTCCCTCCCCGACCCTCTGCTGGAGGGGGTGGCGGGGAAGCGCCCGCAGGAATCCAGCGCCGGAGCCATCGCCGCCGCGAGCCAGCACGCCGGAGCTCCTCCGGCCTGACGTACCAGGCGCAGGAATGAGGTGACTCAAGTCCTTTCCCCTCGCCGGCCAGCAGACTGTAACGCTAGATCTCGCCGTACATACCACCTTAAAACCTCAGCCCGCTCCAGGAGGTTTTGTTACATAAAGGAGCACCTTATGCCAACAATGCAGAACCATATCCCCCCCTTATAAAACCACCTTTTAAATTCTCAGCTGCTTAAGCAGCCTGGGATTAAGGCACTGTTTTTATTTTGTGTTTGGCTGGGGGAGCTGCCGGCCCCGGCTCTTGGAGCCTGGCCCAGAATCTGCTTTAGTTTTTGGAGTGTGGTTGGGTTTAAAATAGCAGCTTTGCCTCACCGTGGAGCTGGAGGGGAAGGAAGCAAATGCCTGTGTCTCCCTCTCTCAAAACTGATGAGGTGAGAGCCCAGGCCCTTTTCTGCCGGCTGTGCCAGTGACGGAGATGACAGAGGGGAAGCGAGGAGGGGAACGGCCGCCGGGAGCCCTCGGCCTCGCGGGGTCCTGGGGACGGCGGCAGAGCTGCAGCTGCTGCCCCAGGACGGCCCCCACGGCCGCGTCCCCCGCAATGGGGGCTCCATGCCACCTCCGGCACGCAGGGACAGCTCTGTGGTGCCACCGGTGTCCTCACCACCCACCCTGAGCTCCGCGCTCGTCCCCCGGTGCCCGCTTGTGGGTCACACTCTGGGGTCCCAGGGCTCGCGTCACCGGGAGCTCCCAGCAGTCCCGCGGTGGTGGCTGGTGACAGCAGGTGACCGCGGGGAGCCGGAGCAGCCCCACTGACCCCCACCCCTGCAGGGCTGTCCCCAGGGGGACCCAAACTCTGGGGCGACCGCACCGGCACCCAAATGTGCCCTTCAGCGCTGGGCTCCTGCTCATCCCACCGGCGGTTAAAGCTCCGCTCTGTAAGGCCCAGCCTGACCCGTCCGGGCTGAGCTGGGGCCAGCAGCGCGCCTTGGAGCCCGTCCCCACTGTCCCCACGTCCCCACTGTCCCCACGTCCCCACTGTCTCCATGTCCTCACGGCCAGGGGCTCGGTGCGAGGGTCAGCGGGAGAGCAGCCAAGAGCATGAAATCCCCCTTTACTCCCAAAGCCGTGGCTGCCGGCGGCGTGTTCGGTGGCGAGTTTTGGTGGCGATACTGAACAAAGCGCCGTAGCCGGTGTCTCCGGTGAGGCGGGAGAAACCTGCTGCTTGGACACACATCAGACATAACGGGTTTGCTGGGAGCCCTTATGTCCTAAAACCCCCAGAAGCAATTCCACGTCAGCTGAGGAGCCGACGCGTTGATCCGGAAGCGCAGTTTTCAGTACACCGAGTTCCGACTCAAGTAGTTCTTGTCGAGCGTATGAGTATTTTAAGGACTGCAGGAATTTAAAGCTGTGTCACCGTTGACTATATTATAGCGTAAGGAAAGTTTTCTTGCAAGTTGGACGCACGACACAAGTCGCAGGACAAACGTGTCGCGTGTCTGAACTCTCAGAGTTCCAGCTGCTGCCGTGTCCTTGTTCGCGGCTTTTTACGTTCTCTTTGGAGATAACTCCACTTGGTTGATCATAAACCTTTCGAGGAACCCAGTGACACTGGCCGGCGCAGGGGACGCGCTTTGGTGTCCATCCCTGCAAAAGCCCCATGTCCCCCACCCCGTCTTCCCTGGCAGGTGATCTTGGGGGCGAGGATTTAGCTTTTGTGTTGGTTTTAGGGGTGTATTCCAGCTGTCAGTGGTCACCCCAGCTTCCCACACCATCCCAACTTGTGCGTTAGGAATTATCACAGGTTCCCCAAATCCATCCGTTCCCTCGCGGTTCACGGGTCCCCGTCCCGTCGGTGCTGAGGCTCTTGTTCTGCTTTAGCTCCTGGGCAGTAACGTGGTGAATGACCTGATGCTGCTGGAGACGGTGATGGACAACATGATGGGCAGACAGAAGGACGCCTGCACGCTGGTGCGGATGCTGGCGCTGCGGGGGCTCGGCAACATCGCCGCCGGCTCGCCGGAGAAGGTGAGAGCGAGCTCAGCGTCCCGGCCGGCGCTGGGGGCACAAGGGGGCCGGTGGCCATCGGGAGATGCCACTTGCCCAAGACAAGGTGGGTCTTTAGCCAGGGAGTCGGCCACGTCCTCACCCTGGTGACAGCAGCTCCAGAGCCACCGGTGCAGCCACCCTGTGCATGGTCAGCACCGCCGGCACTGCCGGACTGCGCTGCGGCTGGCTTGTAACAATTCTGGCCTTGGAGGAAAGCCTGCCATCCTAATATTGGAAACTAGGAGATGTTTCCTCCTGGAAAGGGCTGTGGGGCATTGGAACAGGCTGCCCAGGGCAGTGCTGGAGTCACCAGCCCTGGAGGGCTGGACAGATGGACACGAGGTTCTCAGGACAGGGGGCAGTGCCGGAGTGGGTTATGGTTGGACTCAATGGTCTTGTCCAACCAATATGAGTCTGTGATCCCTGGTGGGACACGGCCTGGCCCAAACAGGCTGGGTCACCTGTGTCACTGCCCACACGGGCAGCAGCATCGCAGCCCATCGCTCCTCCCCGGCCCCACGGCTCTGCCGGCCCGGCAGCTGGTGGGGCAGCACCGGGGTTGTGCCGGTCCTACGGCTCTGATGGCCGGTGGGGCAGCACCGGGGCTCTGCCGGCCCTGTGGCTCTGATGGCCGGTGGGGCAGCACCGGGGCTGTGCCGGCCCTGCGGCTCTGATGGCCGGTGGGGCAGCACCGGGGCTGTGCCGGCCCTGTGGCTCTGATGGCCGGTGGGGCAGCACCGGGGCTCTGCCGGTCCTGTGGCTCTGATGGCCGGTGGGGCAGCACCGGGGCTGTGCCGGCCCTGCGGCTCTGATGGCCGGTGGGGCAGCACCGGGGCTGTGCCGGTCCTGCGGCTCTGATGGCCGGTGGGGCAGCACCGGGGCTGTGCCGGCCCTGCGGCTCTGATGGCCGGTGGGGCAGCACCGGGGCTGTGCCGGCCCTGTGGCTCTGATGGCCGGTGGGGCAGCACCGGGGCTCTGCCGCCCTGCGGCTCTGATGGCCGGTGGGGCAGCACCGGGGCTGTGCCGGCCCTGTGGCTCTGATGGCCGGTGGGGCAGCACCGGGGCTGTGCCGGCCCTGCGGCTCTGATGGCCGGTGGGGCAGCACCGGGGCTGTGCCAGCCCTGCGGCTCTGATGGCCGGTGGGGCAGCACCGGGGCTGTGCCGGCCCTGCGGCTCTGATGGCCGGTGGGGCAGCACCGGGGCTCTGCCAGCCCTGCGGCTCTGATGGCCGGTGGGGCAGCACCGGGGCTCTGCCAGCCCTGCGGCTCTGATGGCCGGTGGGGCAGCACCGGGGCTCTGCCGGTCCTGCGGCTCTGATGGCCGGTGGGGCAGCACCGGGGCTGTGCCGGCCCCGCTGCCACGCTCACCTGTGCCGGACCCTAAGGAAAGGTGACGGGGGACAGACAGCGTG
The DNA here is from genome assembly GCA_032206185.1 of Columba guinea. NCBI lineage: Eukaryota > Metazoa > Chordata > Aves > Columbiformes > Columbidae > Columba > Columba guinea. Next base: position 252,137 of record JAVLUU010000244.1, on the reverse strand, counting down.
CTGCCGTGATCTGCTGGGTTCTGCTGGCATCACCCGGCCGGAGCCGCTGCTGTGACAGCAGCCGGCACTTTGGGAAGGGAGAAACCCGTGGTGCTGGCAGGACAGGCTGGTGAGGATGAGGAGGGCAGCGATGAGCCCCTGCTGTTTCAGCCTGGGGAGGAGAAGCTCCGGGGAGACCTTAGTGTGGCCTTTCTGCACTTAAAAGGGGCTGATGAGAAAGATGGGGACAGAGTTTGGAGCAGGGTCTGTTGCGATAGGACAAGGGGTGATGGTTTTAAACTCAAGGAGGGAGATTCAGGCTGGATATCAGAATTGTTGCCCTGAGGGTGGTGAGAGCCTGGCCCAGGTTCCCAGAGAGGTGGTAGATGAACCATCCCTGAGACACCCCAGGCCAGGCTGGACGGGGCTCTGAGCACCCTGAGCTGGTGAGATGTCCCTGCTCATGGCAGGGGTGGCACTGGGTGACATTTGAAGGTCCCTCCAACCCGAACCCTCTGTGTTTCTGCGGTTCTGTGGTTGTGGCTGTGGCACAGCTGAGCCGCTGCCGGCTCCTCCGCTCACCCGGCCGCAGTGCAGTGCGACGATGCCGGGTGAGCCCTGGGCAGCTGTGGGGCTGGGGTGGTTCCTCCCATGCCAGGTGACTCGGACAGCTGTCCATCTGTCTGTCCTTGTCCCATCCCAGCTGCACCCTGCACACCACTCCGGGCAGCACAGTGTAGTTCGCAGAGTCAGGTACTCAGGATTAATAGACTTAGCGTGGCTCACGCTAACTGAATCTCCCCCTTTGCCGTGCGTACAGCAGCTCTAACCGCGCGGCGGCACGCCGCGGTGACGGGGCCGGCGGGAGGGAAGCGGCGCCTGCGGCACAGCGCTCACCGCGCACAGGGAGCGGCCGCTGCCGAGCCCGCTTTGCCCGCGGCGCTCGGAGTCTCGGCGTCCCTCTGGCCGGCGCAGGACTAGGCGCCGTGGCCCTGCCCGCGACCACTGTTCTCTCCCCGTCCGCCACAGGTGAGGAAACACGGGGCCAAGCTGCTGGCGTCCATGGTGAACGGCCTGGACGACAAGGACGACCCGCACAACCTGGTGGCGCTGGAGGCCATGTCCAGCCTGTCCAAGCTGCTGGGCCACGTGGAGGAGAGGGACATGCAGTCCATGCTGCTGCACATCGCCATCCGCATCCGGCCCTTCTTCGACAGCGTAAGGCTGGCGCGGGGCTGAGCTCCTGCCCTTGCCGGCGTCTCTGAAACGGCTCCTCCGCTGAGCCGGAGCCACATCATATGTGCGGGAGGCTGCTCGGTGCTACGGGCACGGGCCTGGGTGCTGCGGGCATGTCCTGGGTGCTGTGAGACGTTCTGGGGTACTACAGGCATGTCCTGAGTGCTACAGAATATGTCCTGGGTGCTGCGGGCATGTCGTGGGTGCTGTGAGACATGTTCTGGGGTACTACAGGCATGTCCTGGGTGCTACAGAATATGTCCTGGGTGCTGTGAGACATGTTCTGGGTGCTGTGAGACATGTTCTGGGGTACTACAGGTATGTCCTGGGTGCTACAGGATATGTCCTGGGTGCTATGGGCATGTTCTGGGTACTACGGGCATGTTCTGGGTGCTATGGGCATGTTCTGGGTACTACAGGCATGTCCTGGGTGCTATAGGACATGTCCTGGGTGCTATGGGCATGTTCTGGGTGCTATGGGCATGTCCTGGGTGCTACAGGATATGTCCTGGGTGCTATGAAACATGTTCTGGGGTGCTACAGGCATGTCCTGGGTGCTATAGGACATGTCCTGGGTGCTACGGGCATGTGCTGGGTGCTATAGGACGTGTCCTGGGTGCTATGGGCATGTCCTGGGTGCTATGGGCATGTCCCCAGGTGCTATGAGACATGTCCTGGGTGCTATAGGATATGTCCTGGGGTGCTACAGGACATGTCCTGGGTGTTATGGGCGCATACCCGGGTGCTACAGGACATGTCCTGGGTGCTATGGGCACATCCCTGGGTGCTACAGGACATGTCCTGGGGGCTATGGGACACATCCCTGGGTGCTACAGGACATGTTCTGGGTGCTATGGGCACATCCCCAGGTGCTGCAGGACATGTCCTGGGTGCTATGGGCGCATCCCCAGGTGCTGCAGGACATGTTCTGGGTGGTATGGGCACATCCCCAGGTGCTGCAGGACATGTCCTGGGTGCTATGGGGCACATCCCGGGTCCTGGCCGCCCTATGGGGCCAGGAGCGGAGCCGGGAGCTTGGCACAGGACACGGTGCGGGGGGAAGCTGAGGTGCCCGTTGCTTTATCTGCTGGGACCTTGATCCCCAGGCAGCTCTGGGTGCGGGGCTGAGCCAGCGTGGGTGCTATGGGCACAGCGAGGCTGGGGAGAGGGGACAAATCCTCGGTGGGTGTCTGTCCCAGGGGGTGTTACTGCCCTTTGCAGTCTGTCTGTCCCCAAACCCCTCCAGCGTCACCATGGGGGAGCTGGACGCTTCTCCTGCTCAGCCTGAGCCTCGTGCTCCGTCCCGGTGCTGAGCGGCCACGGTCCTGCTGGGAGCGCCCCCGCCTTGACCAAGACCCCCGCTGGGCTCCAGGGTGTCCCCTCTGCTGCAAACTGCTGCTCTGCCCCTTCCAACAGCCGGGGGTGCAGCATGGAGACCCCCAGCACCTCCTGGTGCTCCGGCCGCCCCGGGGACTCCAGAGCAGCAGCAGCAAAGGGGGATGCTGGCGGCTGGAATTCGGGGTGAAGAGGCTGGGAGGGAGCTGTGTTTTTGTGGAGTGGCTTTAGACCCCCGCCACAGCCTGTCCTGCTTTTTTCCTGCTGCTCCGGCGTCCCCAGCCCAAGGAGCAGGACGGAGGGTGCTGGGAGCAGCCGTGTCCCCAGCGCCCGCGTGTCCCCGCTGAGCCCGCTCGGCCCTCTGCCCGCAGGAGCAGCCCGAGCTCCGCCAATCGTCCATCGTGCTCTTCGGCAACCTGAGCAGGTTCAGCGAAGGCGACTGCGAGGTTTTCTTCGAGCAGATCCTCAACGGGCTGGTGACGCTGCTGCTGCACCTGCAGGACCCCAAGCCGGAGGTGGTCAAGGTGAGTGTCCCGCCGCGGGGGGACGCTGGGCCCCGGCGCGGTGCCGCGCTCTGGGGCGCACGCCGCACACCCCTCTCTGTGCCGCAGGCCTGCAAGTTCGCTCTGCGCATGTGCGGCCCCAGCATGGGCTGCGAGGGGCTCTGCGACATGTTCCTGAACCACCTGCGCGAGGACAGGAGCCTGCACTACGGAGAGTTCATGAACAACGTCTGCAAGCACCTGGTGAGCGGCCGCGGAGCCCGCAGCACGGGGCTGACGCTGCCCGGGGCTCAGTGCCGCCCGGCGGGGCGCGTGTGGGGGCTCCTGGTCCCCAAGGTGCTCCCAGGGCAGCTGCCTCCAGCACAGTGGGTTCCTCAGCCCCCCAGGACCTCTAGGCGTTCAGGGGCCGGTGTCAGCGCTGGGTACAGCTGGTGGCAGTGCTGGGTACAGCTGGTGGCAGTGCTGGGTACAGCCGGTGGCAGTGCTGGGTACAGCCAGTGTCAGCGCTGGGTACAGCTGGTGGCAGTGCTGGGTACAGCCGGTGGCAGTGCTGGGTACAGCCAGTGTCAGCGCTGGGTACAGCCGGTGGCAGTGCTGGGTACAGCCGGTGGCAGTGCTGGGTACAGCCAGTGTCAGCGCTGGGTACAGCCGGTGGCAGTGCTGGGTACAGCCGGTGGCAGTGCTGGGTACAGCCAGTGTCAGCGCTGGGTACAGCTGGTGGCAGTGCTGGGGACAGCTGGTGGCAGCGCTGGGGCCAGCTGGTGACAGTGCTGGGGACAGCCGGTGTCAGTGCTGGGGACAACTGGTGGCAGCGCTGGAAACAGCCGGTGACAGCGCAGGGGGCAGCCAGTAGCAGCACTGGGGACAGTCTGTGGCAGTGCTGGGCACAGCCAGTGTCAGGGCTGGGGACAGCAGGTGGCAGTGCTGGGGACAGCAGGTGGCAGTGCTGGGGACAGCCAGCGTCAGTGCTGGGGACAGCTGGTGGCAGTGCTGGGGACAGCCAGCGTCAGTGCTGGGGACAGCCGGTGTCAGCGCTGGGGACAGCTGGTGGCAGCGCTGGGGACAGCCGGTGTCAGTGCTGGGGAGAGCCGGTGTCAGCGCTGGGGACAGCCGGTGTCAGCGCTGAGGACAGCCAGTGTCAGTGCTGGGGACAACTGGTGGCAGCGCTGGGGACAGCCAGTGTCAGTGCTGGGGACAACTGGTGGCAGCACTGGGGACAGCCAGTGTCAGTGCTGGGGACAGCCGGTGGCAGCACTGGGGACAGCCAGTGTCAGTGCTGGGGACAACTGGTGGCAGCGCTAGAAACAGCCGGTGACAGCGCAGGGGGCAGCCAGTAGCAGCACTGGGGACAGTCTGTGGCAGTGCTGGGCACAGCCGGTGTCAGGGCTGGGGACAGCAGGTGGCAGTGCTGGGGACAGCTGGTGGCAGCGCTGGGGACAGCCAGCGTCAGTGCTGGGGATAGCCGGTGGCAGCACTGGGGACAGCCAGTGTCAGTGCTGGGGACAACTGGTGGCAGTGCTGGGGACAGCCAGCGTCAGTGCTGGGGACAGCCGGTGTCAGTGCAGGGGACAGCCGGTGGCAGCACTGGGGACAGCCAGCGTCAGTGCTGGGGACAACTGGTGGCAGTGCTGGAAACAGCCAGTGGCAGCGCAGGGGACAGGCAGTAGCAGCACTGGGGACAGTCCGCGGCAGTGCTGGGGACAGCTGGTGGCAGTACTGGGGACAGTCCGTGGCAGTGCTGGGGACAGCCGGTGGCAGCACTGGGGACAGCTGGTGGCAGCACTGGGGACAGCTGGTGGCAGTGCTGGGGACAGCCGGTGGCAGCGCGGGGACAGCCGGTGGGGACAGCCGGTGGCAGCGCAGGGACAGCCGGTGGCAGCGCTGGGGACAGCTGGTGGCAGCACTGGGGACGGCTGGTGGCAGTGCTGGGGACAGCTGGTGGCAGCGCAGGGACAGCCAGTGGGGACAGCCGGTGGCAGCGCAGGGACAGCCGGTGGGGACAGCCGGTGGCAGCGCAGGGACAGCCGGTGCCGTGTCCCGCGTGACGTCCCGGCGGCCGTTTCTCTCCCAGATGCAGAGTTACCCGGAGATGCTGAACCGCCTGATCTCCACCAACCTCTTCTACTTCAAGAGCAGCTGGGTGGACATCCGCGCCGCTGCGCCCATGTTCATCGGTACGGCCGCGGGGGGCCCAGCCTGCCCCTCGGGCTTTGGGGTGTCCCCTCCCTGCGGTGGCGTGTGCTGGGTTGTGTGTCCTGGGGACGTTTCAGTCCCCGTGTCCCGCAGAGCCCTGGGAAGCGCCGGCTGTGCCGCGGTTTTGGTGACTGCCTGCGTGGGCGATGCCCGCACAGAGCCCGGTTTGGAGCAGCCGTGGGTCGCACAGACGGTGCCCTCGATGGGCCTGGACTGGCTGAGTCCATCACGTCCAGGGTCCCCAGGGCAGCATGTGGGGGATTTTACGGTGGGATGAGCAGCATTGAATCATTTTGGGTGGAAAAGCCCCTCAAGGTCACCAAGTCCAACCATAACCCACCCTGTCCCTGCCCCCTGTCCTGAGAACCTCATGTCCGTCTGTCCAGCCCTCCAGGGCTGGTGACTCCAGCACTGCCCTGGGCAGCCTGTTCAATGCCCCACAGCCCTTTGGGGAAGAAATGGTTCCCACATCCAACCTCAACCTCCCCTGGCGCAACTTGAGGCCGTTTCCTCTGCTCCTGGCGCTTGTTCCTGGGGAGCAGAGCCCGACCCCCCCGGCTCCAAGCTCCTTTCGGGCAGTTCAGAGATCAGAAGGTCTCCCCTCAGCTCCTGTTCTCCAGCTGAACCCCCAGGTCCCTCAGTCTCCATCACACTTGTGCTCCAGCCCCTCACCAGCTCCGCTCCCTTCTCTACACTCGCTCCAGCACCTCAAGGGTTTCTTGGCATGGGGGACCCAGAGCTGCCCCCAGCGTTCGGGTTTGGCCCCCCCAGGTCCCAGCACAGGGTTAAGCAGCTGCCTCAGCCCCGTGTCCGCAGCTCCGAGCGTTTCTGTGGTTCTAGCCCGAGCCCTGACTCTGAAATTCCTCCTCAGGCTTCCTGGTGCTGCACGTGGATGAAGATCACAGCCCGCAGGTGGACCTGGACCAGCTCATCTCGGGTGAGTCGGTGCTGCCACTGCGGGGAGCAGGGACTTGCTCAGCCCCGTGGAATGCGGCTCAGTCCCATGGGATGGGGCTCAGTCCCACGGGATGGGGCTCAGCCATGTGGGATGGGGCTCAGTCCCATGGGATGGAGCTCAGCCCTGTGGGATGGTGCTCAGCCCCACGGGATGGTGCTCAGCCCTGTGGGATGGGTCTCAGTCCCATGGGATGGGGCTCAGCCCCGTGGGATGGGGCTCAGCCCCATGAGATGGGGCTCAGCCCCACAGGATGGGGCTCCCCAACCGCTGCTGTCCCCGAGGCTCCTGCTCGGGGCTGGGACCCGCAGCTCTGGGCTGTCGCAGGGGGACGGGGCTGCTATGGGGTTCCGCTGAGTCCTCCTGGGTCCAGTTGAAGTTGCTCAAGGGTCGGTACTGGGACCAGCACTGTTCAATATGTTCATCAATGACTTGGACGAGGGAACAGAGTGACTGTCAGCGAGTTTGGTGGTGACACCAAGCTGGGAGCAGTGGTGACACTGGAAGCTGTGCTGCCATCAGAGACCTGGACAGGCTGGAGAGCTGGGTGGGGAGAAAATTAATGGAATAGAACAAGGGCAAGTGTAGAGTCTGGAATCTGGGCAGAACAACCCCAGGTTCCGGTGTAAGTTGGGAATGACCTATTAGAGAGCAGTGTAGGGGAAAGGGACCTCGAGGTGCTGGGGACAGCAGGGTGACCATGAGCCAGCACTGGGCCCTTGTGGCCAGGAAGCCAATGGGACCTGGGGGGGGTTAGAAGGGGGTGGTCAGTAGGTCAGAGAGGTTCTCCTGCCCCTCTGCTCTGCCCTGGGGAGACCACACCTGGAATATTGTGTCCAGTTGTGGCCCCTCAGTTCCAGCAGGACAGGGAACTGCTGGAGAGAGTCCAGCGCAGCCACCAAGATGCTGAAGGGAGTGGAGCATCTCCCGTGTGAGGAAAGGCTGAGGGAGCTGGGGCTCTGGAGCTGGACAAGAGGACACTGAGGGGGGACTCATTGCTGGGGATCAAGATGGAAAGGGGGAGTGTCAGGAGGATGGAGCCAGGCTCTTCTGGTGACAACCAGGGACAGGACAAGGGGCAATGGGTGCAAACTGGAACACAGGAGGTTCCACTGCAAGAGGAGAAGCAACTTGTTGGGGTGAGGGTGGCAGAGCCTGGCCCAGGCTGCCCAGGGAGGTTGTGGAGTCTCCTTCTCTGCAGACATTCCAACCCCCTGGACACCTTCCTGTGTCACCTCAGCTGGGTGTTCCTGCTCCATGGGGGATTGCACTGGATGAGCTTTGAGGGCCCTTCACCCCCTGACATCCTGTGGTTCTGTGACTCTGTGATTCCAAGTGCTCCCTTCCTGGGGGTGCCATGGGGAATGTCCCCAACCTGCAGCTCAGCCCGTGCTGTGACCAGGACCAGGACCAGCCCAGCACCTGCATGCAGGTGTTGCGGGGGGTCCAGACCAGACAACCGCGGTGCTGCCCGGGGCCGGGCCAGGGGACACTACCATGGGACCTGGTTTGCACCCCGCGGCACCCGTGGCCGAGCTCACGCATCACCCGGGCACCGACTGTGGGTGCTGCACGGCCCCCCCACCCACCACGGCCCCCCAGTGGCACCGGCGGCTCCGAGGGGCTCCCGGGCGTTCGCGGTGGCTTTGGCGTGAGCAGCAGGGACTCGCAGCGCTTTGTTCGCAACGTGTTAACTGTTAGGAGGCAGAGCCGAGGCTCCTTCTGAAGGGCTCGTAAAAAGTCGACTTGAAGCTGGTGGCATTTTGGAGCAGAGTTAAGTAATTTTCCTGGATTTCAGGGATTTTTTCCCTGTCACTAGTGACCTCATAGTATATAGTAATGCATGGAAACTTTCGGATTGTTCCAAGGGAGCTTAAAAAACACTAAAAAAGGAAAAACTATCTTTCCGTTGGCTCCCCGAGCCCTTCCAGAAGAAAGAGGCCTGTCTGTTAGAAACAAGTGAAAGATAATCTGCCCGTGTGTGAGTAATCGCTGGAGCGAGCGGCCCCGGCTTGGGCTGCCCGAGCTTCCCGTCTTGAGTGGCGCGGGGGCCGGGGGGGGTCGCAGCCCACCCGGGGTCCCCAGCACCGGGACGGGGCAACAGGCACGGAAATGGGGGGAACGGGCACGGAAATCGGGGAGCGGCAGCGGGGGCTCGGGGGGGGGTTGAGGGTTCGGCTGCGCTGGGTAAACAAGCTACTGGAAAAATATGATTGTATTTTTACTGGTAGGAAAAACTACCTGGATTGTTTTCTTACTGCCGGGAGCCGTTCCAGCCGTTAGGAAATCGCTGATAGGGGACGTTTGGCCCCGCCAGCGGCTGCACGGCCCCGCGGGCCCCCGGGGGCTCCGCTCCCCTCCCCGGCCCCCCAGGAGCCCCCCAGGGCCCCCCAGCTCCAGCCTGTGCCCCGGGGACCCCTCCTGGGCCCAGCAGCCCTGTCCTGCTGCCATCGTCCTGCTGCCAGCGCATCGGGCCCCTGGGCCCTGGAGCTGGGGGCTCCTGGGGGGTGCAGAGCAGCTATAGGAGCGATAGGAGCTATAGGAGCGATAGGAGCTATAGCAGCTATAGGAGTGATAGGTGCTATAGCAGCTATAGGAGCTATAGCAGCTATAGGAGCAATAGCAGCTATAGCAGCTATGGGAACTATAGCAGCTATAGGAGCTATAGCAGCTATAGGAGCAATAGCAGCTATAGCAGCTATGGGAACTATAGGAGCTATAGGAGCAATAGCAGCTATAGAAGCTACAGGAGCAATAGGTTTTCCCCTGGGGGGTGTGACGGGGGCGCTGGCAGAGGGACCGAGCGTCCCTGGTACCAGTTTCCCGTCCCCGTGTGACAGCGCGGCCAGGACGTGGCTTTGCCGCGGGCACGGGGGGGTCCCGGCGCTGCGCCCCCCCCAGCCCCGCTGTGCTCTGCTCCTTCCAGCCCTGAACCTGCTCCTGAAGGATCCCGTCCCCGCCGTCCGCGTCAAGGTGGCCGAGACGCTGGGCCGCCTGGTGCGCATCCTGTGAGCCCTGGGCCACCCCGGGGCCACCGCAGCAATACTGGGGGCGGCAGCCCCGCGCCCGGACCCCCGGGCACCGCCACGTCTTCCTGCACCCAGCACCCGCGGCTGCTCCAGCGTCTTCCTCCGCTCTCGCCAGCCCTGGGGGGTCTGCGCCTCTGTCACCCCCCCCAGGACCGGGACATGGGGGACACACGGTTCCTCTCTGCGGGTCCTGGTTGACTTTTGGGATGAGGGTCCTGGGGGACCTTGGTGGAGGGGGAGGCTGGAGCGGGGGGTGACAGCATCCCCGGGTCCCCCCCGGCTGCCTCCAGCCCCTCGTCCCCGCCGCTGCTCCAACGCTGCTGAACACGGGGCCCTGTCCCCCCCACCCCATGAATGTCACTGTCCCCTCTCCACACATGTACATAAGTGTATTTTTAAATAAAGCTCTTTGCTCCCCAGGAGCTGTGGTGGGTGAAGGGGCCGGGGGTGCCCCCATGCCCATGTGAGCCGGGTCGCGCGGGGGTCTCTTCCCCAGGTCCCCCCAGGCGGGCAGAGGTTCTGTCCCTGCTCCCGTCACCTCTGGGCTCTTTCTGTCCCTTGGGTGCTGCCCCTGTCCCAGCTCCTGCCGCTGCCCTTTCCTGGGGTGCACATGGTGTGTTGGGGGGACTGGGCAGGTGCAAGTGCCTTGAGCGCCCCCTGCACCGAGGTGTCATTAGGGCTCAGAGTGAACAAGCCAAGGTGGAAGAGCTGCTGGGAGGGGATGGGGGGTTCGCAGTTTTGGGCTGTGCCAGCCCCCCCACCAGCCTGCGGGGTGACCGGGGGGACACCCCCATGGTGGTTTTTGTTCAGTGGAAGGCCAGGGGGGGCCCTTTACAGCAGTTCGGTGCCATCTCTGGCCCTGTGTCCCCCTTGGGGACAAGTCCAGGTGACGTGGGGCCCCGCAGTGGGGGTGCTGTGTGCTGGGGGGGGGTCATGCTGGCTCCTGGCAGCCCCCGGCCACGTCCCATGGATGGGGGGGTCCCCCTGGATGCCCCCCCAGCCAGTGACTGGTGCTGAGCTCATGTGTGGGCTGTGGGGCAGCCCTGGGGCTCCTCTGCTGGGACCATGTGTGGGGACAGCTGGGGTGACCCCCAGGGACTATGGGGGTGACGCTGGGGTTAGAGGGGTGCTGGGTGGGGGGTAACATTCTGGGCATGGCTGGGGCTGCCTGCTGAACGTGTCCCTGCACTGGGTGCCCCGGGGGCCAGCTGTGGGTTTTGGGGTCCCGGTGCGGGGTGCCCATCCTGGGCACGGGGCTGGGACCTGCTGCGGCCCAGGAGCCACCGCACCCCAGGGCTGGCACATGGGGGGGACTGTGGGGGTGCAGGGCTCAGGTGATGCCCCCCCAGCCTCCCCATGATGGCGGTGGGGGGGCTGGAGCTGGGGGCAACTGGAGAGCCTGGGGAGGGCTGAGATCAACTCATCCCGTCTCCTGTCCATCCTCCCAGCCCCCTTTCTGTCCCTGCCTCGCGGGACAAGCGAGGGCACCGCGCCGCGCCGGGGCAGGGGCACCCAGCGCGTTTTGGCAGGGGTCCTCAAGTCCCCACAGTCTCAGTCCACCATGGGCTGAGCCGGTGACACAGAACAAGGCGGCACAGGGTCGTATCCAAACGAGTTTAATGAGAGAGGCCCCCGGAGCGTGTGCGGAGCTCCCGGCAGAGCGCGGGGGCCCCGGCGCTGCCCCTTGCAGTTTGGTGGGGGTGATGCTACGTGTAGAGGCGGACGGTGCCGTCGGCGCCCGAGGAGAAGACCCAGGGCTGGGTGGGGTGGAAGAGCACGGCCAGCACGCCCAGGTCCAGGGTCGGTGTGTGGCCCTTGAGCACCTTGACGGGCACCAGCAGCGGGTTCTGCAGCAGGTCACTGCGGAGCACAGGGTCAGCGCAGGGCTCCGGCCACCACTGCCCTCCCGGGGTACCCCACAGCACCCCGCAACCGCTGCCCACCCCAAAACACTCCCCGGGAGAGGGGACCCGACCCCGAGCACCTACTTGTAGACCATGCCGTGGCACACGATGACGGTGCCGTCGTCCGAGGCCGAGGCGAAGAGCGGGTAGCGCTTGTGGAAGGCCACGCTCCGCAGCGCTTTCTTGTGGTGCCTGCAGACGGCGGGCGCGGTGTCAGGGCGAGGGGTGGACGCTGTCCCTGTTCCCAACCCTTGGCCGCAGGGCCAGGCCGTACGGACCCCAAGCTCTGCTGTGAAGGGCCGTATGTACGGGAGGGGGCAACTGGGGCGGACTGGGACCTCTGGGAGCCGCTCAAAGCAGCCCAGCAGCTCCCTCCACAGAGGCTTTGTCCCCGGGAGCCCCGGAGAGCTGTCACCGTCCCGTGAGACACCGCCACGCGGGGCAGGGACGGTGGTTCCTGGCACAGCCCCCGGGGGCTGCCGGGTCCCAGGAGAGGGAACGGCCCTGGGAAGAGGCCGCAGAGGGTCTGGGGGCTGCGGGCAGGTTTGGGGAGCAGGCAGAGCCGGGCGCTCACCGCAGCAGCTGGTAGGGTCTGGTGGAGAGGTCCAGGTCAAACCAGGCCAGCTTGCTGTCGTAGCTGCCGCAGATGATGTTGTCACCTGTGAGAGGGAACTGGGGGTTACTGGCGTCACCAGCGAAGCCCGGGGTGTCCGCCCTGCACCCCAGGGACCTGGCAGCTCCTTGGGGACCACGCGGCCCACGTACCTCCGGGGTGAATGGCCATGCTGGACACCCACTTGCAGTTCGTCATGAGCTTCTTGGTGAGCTCCTGCTTGAGGAGGTTGTAGACGCGGACGTAGCGCTGGGTGGCCACGAAGAAGTAGGGGCGGATGGGGTGGAAGAGGACGCACTGCACCAGCCCCTTGCTCTTGCGGAAGGGGTTCTGGCTCCAGCGCTTGCAGGTCTGGTGGATCAGCACTTGCATGTTGCTGTTGTCAGACACGACGCTGGCGAAGTAGTCGCCTTTGCCGTGCCAGGTCACTTGCTTCACGGCCTGCGGAGAGCGGGGAGGGACGGCGCGGGGTCAGAGCGCGTTGGGGGGCACAGACGGGTCCCGCGGGGCCGCCCCGTCCCACCTTGCTGTGCTGGACCAGCAGCCGGACGCCTTTGCCGTGCTGCTCCGCGGTGGCCGTCACCCACTGCACCGGCTGCACTCGCTCCTCCTCCGGCGCCACGTAGGACTCGAGCAGCTGGTCGGTGGCCCCGTAGAGCAGCTTGTCCCCGAGACAGGGGTTCACCAGCAGCACCGACTGCTCCCTGCGGCGCGGGACGAGGGACGGGTCAGGAATCATTGAATCATTTGGGTTGGAAAAGCCCCTCGATATCATCGAGTCCAACCATAACCCACTCCCGGCACTGCCCCCTGTCCTGAGAACCTCATGTCCGTCTGTCCAGCCCTCCAGGGCTGGTGACTCCAGCACTGCCCTGGGCAGCCTGTTCAATGCCCCACAGCCCTTTGGGGAAGAAATTGTTCCCACATCCAACCTCAACCTCCCCTGGCGCAACTTGAGGCCGTTTCCTCTGCTCCTGGCGCTTGTTCCTGGGGAGCAGAGCCCGACCCCCCTGGCTCCAAGCTCCTTTCAGGCAGTTCAGAGATCAGAAGGTCTCCCCTCAGCTCCTGTTCTCCAGCTGAACCCCCCAGGTCCCTCAGTCTCCATCACACTCGTGCTCCAAGGAACCCCCCAGGAGCCCAGCGCCACCATGGGGTGGCCCCAGCACAGGGCCAGGGCCATGGGGAGGGACACGTGGGACACCGTGAGCAGCCAGGCCACCAAGGGGACAAGGCAGAGGATCTGGGTGAGCGCTGTCACAGCCTGAGTGCCCCAGGGAGGATGGTGGGGACGGACGGTTCCTCCACAGAAGACCAAGGGCCACCAGGCGCACTGAGAGGCGGCGTGACAGCGAGCACAGGTGGCTTCGCCGGGAGTTACTGAGCTCCCGAGGGGCTGGACAGGCGCTGGGGGAGGAAAACCGGCACCCGCCGCGGCTGCGGCAGCTCCGGCGGGAGGAAGGGACGCGCCGGGACACTCACACGCCCACGGCCACCAGGCAGACGGTGGGGTTGGGGTTCCAGGCGACGCTCTTCACCACGCCGCCCACGGGCAGCGTCTTCATGCAGCGCGCGGTGCAAACCTCCCAGAACCGCACCGTGCCGTCATCCGAGCCTGCGGAGGGGACAGGTGAGCAAGGGACAAGGACACTGCACCGCGGGGGTCTCTGAGCAGCCCTGTGCCCCACAGCGCCGGCCCTGCCCACAGCCTTTGGGGGGAGCACCGGGAGCGCCGCAGCCGTGCCCCAGCACCTGTGAGTCCGCATGGCAGCGGCTCCAGCGCCATGAGACGTGACCAGGAGCTGCTGCCGAGAGAACAGGCCCCCCCGCGCTCCCCCCGGCACCACGGCTCTGCCCGGGGTCCCCTCCCGACGCGCACGGCTCCCGGCGCAGCTGCCGTGCTGGCGGCGCGCCCGGCTCGGCACGGCTCGGCGCGGTGCGGCGGCTCTGCGGGCAGGAGCAGGTACCGGCAGCGCGCGCGCGTGTGTCCCCGCAGGTCGGGTTATTTTTAACGCCTGATCTCAGCCACTTTCCCAGCCCGCGGCCAGGAATTCCACGTTGTGCAACCGCCCGGCACGGCGGCCACCGGGAGCTGGCAGCCTGGAAACTCCAGCGCTATAAAAAGCACATGTGCCGCTGCGGGCTGTTAAACTGCCATCTGCTCTCCATCTCCAGCCTCCGCCGGCCGCGCGGCCTCCGCGCTCGCGCCTCCGGCCTCACTTTCTCCACTGCCGAGCTCCTGGGTGGGGTCCCCGGAGCCGCTGGAAAAACCCAGGGAGGCTCCTGGAGGCCACGCGACATTCCACGGGCTGGGGGGACACGGCCGGGCAGCTGCAGCACACCCGGGGTGCTCCCCGGCTCCCCCCACGGCCCTGCAGCGGTTGGGGGGCTGCCAGGGAGCTCACGGGAGCCCCGGCTCGCCCATGGGCACAGGGCAGCAGCGCGGCTGCTCCCAGCCCTGCACTGGTGATGCTGGGACCAGTCCCAGGCTGGGGGTGACACTGGGACCAGTCCCATGCTGGGGTGACACTGGGACCAGCTCCGGTGCTGGGGTGACACTGGGACCAGCTCTGGCGCTGGGGGCGACACTGGGACCAGCTCTGCGCTTGGGGTGACACTGGGACCAGCTCCAGCGCCGGGGCGCCCATCATGGCCGCGGTGCCGTGGTTTGGGGTGGGAGGCTCACCTGAGACCAGCCACTGCCCGCTGGGAGAGACGCTGAGGCACCGCACCAGGCTGCTGTGGCCGCGGTAGATCTGGGAGGGACACGGAGGGCGGGTGAGGGCCCCACACAGCCCCACAGCTCCTCTGTGGGGATGTCCCCACACTGCCACCGACCCCCTGCGTGACCAAACCTGGGACCTTGCTCTTTTCCCGGAGCCGGTCTCCCCCTCTGCCCCTTGGTGACGGTGCTGAGCCCTGTCCTGCCCCATGCACCGCAGGCCCCGCTCTGCCCAGAACAGCCGTCACAGGTGCGGGGACACACCAGGACAGTTTGGGGACATGCCACAGCCACAGGTGTGCACATAAACCCCCCCAGCTCGGCGCGCCCACTCACCAGCGCCTGGGTGGTCGGGAAGGGCTGCAGGTCCCGTGGCTTCGGCAGCTTGGGGATCAGGTCCTCGGGGTCCACGTTCACCTGCGGGAGGCGGGTGCTGAGCCACAACCGGGCTGTGCCGGGGGACGGCTTTCGCAGGCTCGGGGACAGGCCTGTCCCCGCGCGGGAGCTCTGCGGTGAGCTGCGGCGCACGCTGCCAGCAGGCGAGGGGCAAGAGGCCCGCGGCAGCAGCAGCTTGTGCCCCAGAGCATCGCGGTCCCCAGCTGGGTGACGCGAGGACACAGCCAGGAGCACCCAGAGGCCGGTTTGACCCGTGGCCAGGGGCAGGAGAAGCCCTCACCCGCATCTTGCGCTGCCGCGGGCAGAGGTAGAGGTCCAGGCAGCGCTCGAAGCGCTCGTGGATGAAGCGCGGGTAGGCGGGCACGGCGCGCAGGCACCGGTACTGCTGTGGCACGAAGTTCAGCTTCCGCTCGGCCGGCTCCTGCTGCTCCCACGCCAGCTTCTGCGGGACGGACGGGACAGACCCCGCTCAGCAGGACCCCCCGACGCGGAGGTGCCGCTGCCCCCGCCCGACACGTCCCCCGAGCCCAGTAAGAACCATCCCGGCGCTGGTTTCTCACCCCGCTCCGGGAGGCACCGCGCTCTACCCGCTCTGCCCCGGCATCCCCCGTCTGCCCAGGGGTTCTGCTGCCTGTTTTTCCTCCTCGAGCCCCTCCTTGAGGCTCTGGACACAGTGTGCCAGGAGAAACCCCACACCAGGACACCCTCAGCTTGGAGGCTGTACCCCAGTGTCACGGGGGGAGGTGACCCCACTTCTGTTTGGTTCCAAGTGCCGAGGAACCTTTAATTCTCACTGCAAGGCTTTGACTCACCTTGATGCTACGTGATCTCTACAGTGCCCTTCCGAGCAACAGCCTTTCCAGATCCCTCCCCAGCACAGGTCCCCTCGGGTCCCCACAACCCCGGAGCTCCCCGTGTCCCCCCATGTCCCCCCACACCTCCTCCTCGCTGAGCAGGTACTCGGGGGGCGGGTTGTAGGACTCCTCGTGCCCAGGCAGCTTCATCTTGGGGGCCGGGACGTGCATCTTGTGGCGGCCCAGGATGGAGTTGGGATCCTCGTGGGCCCAGAGGTCGTAATAGGTGGGTGTATCATCCTTGGGCTTGCGGGGCTTGATCCAGCCCATCTTGATGGCGTGGACCAGCTTGGAGACCTGCGGGGCGAGGGGAGGCTGGGGCAGGAGCCGCAGGGCTCCGCGGGGATGGGGAGCAGGAGGGGGGGACGTGGGGACGGGACCGAAAGCCGCGAGCGCAGCTTTGCCGCCCTGGGAGCTGCACCGGGGGCTTGGCCCAGGTTTGCGTGTGGACACGAAGCAACAGTTGTGGGGTTGGGTGGTCACAGCTGGGACAGGAGGGACAGCTGGACAGGAGAAGAGTCACCAGCATTCAGCTGGGCTTTGTGCTCCCCGCTCCTGCCAGGAGCTGTCGGACTCTCACCTTCTCCTTCTCGATGAGGGAGGGGATGAAGCTCCGCTTGTCCGCTGGCCGATTCGTCACCGGGTGGATCATGACCTCGTGGGTGAAGAAGTCAACAGCCGGCTGGGGAAGACACGGATATGTGTGGCAGCGGCTCCGTCCCCGGGCCACCCAGCGCTCGGAGCAAGCGCAGGGGTGCACCGTGACCCTACCTCGTAGGGGTCGAAGTGGACGTCCCCAAACTGCCCTCTCTGGAGCCGATGCACCAGCTCCACCTGCTCGTCTGTCAGCTTGATGTCTGCGCCCGTCATCTTGTCCTGGACCGTTCGCCTGCGGGGAAATGCAGGGGACAGGGCTAGGGCTGGACGGCAGCGTCGGTCCCCAGTGCTGGGACAAGCCTTGGAGCCCTGGGCTCCAAAACCACGTGTCAGGAGTCACACGGGGAGACCTCGGGGTCTCCAGCCTCAATTCTACAGCCCTGGGCTCCCAAAGCCACACGTCACGAGTCACACTGGGAGATCTTGGGGTCTCCAGCCTCAATTCTACAGCCCTGGGCTCCCAAAGCCATGTCAGGAGTCACACTGGGAGATCTCGGGGTCTCCAGCCTCAATTCTACAGCCCAAGGCAGTCGGGGTGTTTCATGGCTTGTGTGCGTGTGTGTGGACACGTCACACCGCCGTGCTCACCAGTACTCGGGGTTCTCCATCTTCTCCAGGAACATGTCCAGCTCGTCCTTGTTCCGGATGGGCTTGTAGATCTTCTTGCCGTCCAGGTTGTAGCCGATGTGGGGGAAGTCCTGGTACCACTCCATGGGGATGTTGCCCACCGTGTTGCGAATGTCCTGGAGGGGACAGAGGGAGGAGGAGTGAGGGGACAACAGGGGACACCACGCCATGCCTACGGCTTGCAGTGAGGACGGCCCAAGCCCTCCCCGGGTGGCACGGGACCGGAGAGGGGTGCACCAAGATGGGGGAGGCCAGGAGGGCAGCAACCGAGCCCCAAGGCTGGGGTGAGGGTGCGTGTTGATGGGGAATGAGGCAGAGGAGCGAGCGCCGAGGCGAGCAGCGCCCGGGCTCATGTCCCGCAGCGGGACGGGTTCAACGGCCTTTCCACGGCCAGGTGAGCGGGGCTGCCGGAGCGGGGCCGCCGGAGCGTGGCCGTGGCTGCGGGCGGCCCAGCACATTCCTGCGTCCGTCCCGCGGACAGCCTCACATTTTCCGCCCGCCGGCTGCCAGCGCTGCTCCCCTGCACGCACACACCGTGCTGGCTGCCGCCTGTCCCGCTGTCTGTCCTGCCGCCTGTCCCACCGCCTGTCCCACTGCCTGTCCCGCTGTCTGTCCCGCCGCCTGTCCCACTGCCTGTCCCACTGCCTGTCCCACTGCCTGTCCCACCGCCTGTCCCACTGCCTGTCCCGCCGCCTGTCCCACTGCCTGTCCCGCTGCCTGTCCCACTGCCTGTCCCGCTGCCTGTCCCGCTGCCTGTCCCACTGTCTGTCCCGCCGCCTGTCCCGCTGTCTGTCCCGCCGCCTGTCCCGCTGCCTGTCCCACTGCCTGTCCCACTGCCTGTCCCACCGCCTGTCCCGCTGCCTGTCCCGCCGCCTGTCCCACTGCCTGTCCCGCTGCCTGTCCCACTGCCTGTCCCGCTGCCTGTCCCGCTGCCTGTCCCGCTGCCTGTCCCACTGTCTGTCCCGCTGCCTGTCCCGCTGCCTATCCCACTGTCTGTCCCACTGCCTGTCCCACTGCCTGTCCCACTGTCTGTCCCGCTGCCTGTCCCACTGTCTGTCCCGCTGCCTGTCCCGCTGCCTGTCCCGCTGCCTGTCCCACTGCCTGTCCCGCTGTCTGTCCCACTGCCTGTCCCACTGTCTGTCCCACTGCCTATCCCGCTGCCTGTCCCACTGCCTGTCCCACTGTCTGTCCCGCTGCCTATCCTGCTGCCTGTCCCACCGCCTGTCCCACTGCCTGTCCCACTGTCTGTCCCGCTGCCTGTCCTGCTGCCTGTCCTCTGCCCATCCTGCTGCCTGTTCCGCTGCCTATCCCGCCGCCTGTCCCCCTGCCTGTCCCACCGCTGCCTGTCCCACCACTGCCTGTCCTGCTGCCTGTCCCACCGCTGCCTGTACCACCACTGCCTGTCCCATTGCCTGTCCCGCCACCTGTCCCACTTCTGCCTGTCCCACCACTGCTTGTCCTGCTGCCTGTCCCCCCGCCTGTCCCGCCACCTGTCCCACTGCTGCCTGTCCCACCACTGCCTTCGCCCTCCCCTTGGCTCGGTGGCCACAGGTGTCACAGCGGTGGAGCAGGAGCAGCCCCGGTGTCCCCAGGCGCTGGTGGAGGGGACCAGCACACCACGGGAGGGTTTTGGAGATGCCGCCATCCTCCACATCTTGTGCCAGCGCTGGCAGGGGGCGTGGGGACAGCTGCTCCAGTCCCATCACCAGCTCGCACGGGGACGCGCCATGGACACGAGCTGGCCTGACCTGCTGCGGTCCCTGGACCGACAGAGGGAACGCCGGAGCTGGTTCACTTCACGAGAGGCCGGGGGCAGGAGCCGGCCCCTGGGGGCTCGGATTCCCCGGCTCCATCCCCCTGCAGGACCCCCTGTCCCAGCGTAGGGCTCGGACACCCGGAGACACCCCGGAGCTCAGCCAGGAAAGAAGGGGGTCCTTTCGCACTGCCCCCGCGTTGCAGGACACAGAGACCCTGTCCCCAGGTACAGCCGCAGAGGGACAAAGGTGTGAGGGTGACCTGTGCCCCGCACACCCTGCAGTCAGGGGTCACCCTCGCCCCACGGCACCATCTGGTCCCCATCAACACCCACAAACAGCACAGAGCCCCCCAGGGACCGGCGGAGCCACAGGGAGCCCCACGGCCACGCTGGACCCCCCGTCACCCCCGAGCAGGGTCAGCGCAGGACAAACACAGCCCCTAGGGACTCGGGCAGGAATTTCGCCCTCGGCATCAGCCCGGGACACTGTCACTGTGCTTGGTTGGCGGCTGCGGCTGCTGGGGCACGGCTGAGACCCCGCGGGCTTCCCTGACCACCCGTGACCCCGGGGGCTTCCCAGACCACCTGGGACCCCGGGGTATCCCGGACCACCCGGGACCCTGGGGGCTTCCCCAGCCACCTGGGACTGACCCAACACGGCACCAGCACCTGCAGGCTGAGCTCCCCGGGTCGCTGCCCTTTGCAGCACACAGACAGACAGACATGCAGACAGACAGGCAGACACTGGGCTGTCGGCTGGGGAAGCCTCATCCCATGGCTGGCAGCAGGAGAGCCGTTACCTGCGAGGTCTCTGGGAGCCCGGCGCAGGCGGCTCTGCCGTCACCCGTCCCCGGGGTGCCCTGGCACAGCCCCGGGAGAGGCCGCTGGCCACGGGCAGCCGCGTCACCTGCGCGGTGATAGCGGTGCTGGGCAGGCAGGAGTTGGCAGCAGCTGCATCTCCCCCGGGAGGGCGATTCCTGCACAAGGCGGCGGGCGTGGGGTCCCCGAGGAGCTGCCGGGCAGAGTCCCCACAGCACAGGGACAGCTCTGTCCCACTGTCCCCTCCTGGAGCTCACAGCGGCGAGGAGGGAACGGCGACGGGGCCGGCACGGAGCCTGGCGCGGGCTCCGGCTCTCAGCACCGAGTGTGACACCGACGCTCCCAGCAGCACAAAGCAGAGGGGTACGGCCGTCTGTCCAGCTGCACATGCTGTGTGTCTAGCAGCACTTGCTCCGAAGCGCGGTGCTGATGTGCTCACACCTCTGCACGGCTCGCTCGGTCGCAGGGGTCTGTGCCGGCGCAGCCAGCGGTGCCAGGATCTGGCAGAGCAGCAGTTTAGAGGTGACACAGGTGGCACTGAGCCGGGAGACACACAGGGAGGATCACGGCAGTCCTGCCCTGTGCCACCACCGGCCTGTGCCCTCGGTGCTGTGAGGTGCCAGAGCCTGGACCAGGCTGCCCGGGGAGGCTGCGGAGTCTCCTGCTCTGGACACACAGCCCCTTCCGACCCGACCACGCTGTGGTTTGGGGATGCAGGCAGAGCAAGATCAGCAGCACACATGTCGGGGTGATGCAAACTTTCTGCGCGTGGTTTTGTGGCCCAGGGGTCGGAGCAGCTTCTCTTTCTCTGCCCGTTCCCCCGTGCGATGCTCTCCCTGCCCTGCTCTGCGTGCAGAGGGAGCCGCTCACACCGGGCTGGTCTGCAGCGCAGGCTCGCCGCTCAGACACCGGCACCGGGGACACAAACAAGCGCTGCCCGGAGCCCGGAGCCCGGAGCCCAGACTGGAGCGCCTCTTCCCGCAGGCCGGCGGGGCCGTGCCAGGAGCTGCGCGCTCACACAGGAATCCCTGGGCAAAGCTCTCGCCAGGACGCAGACCGGAGCCCAGCAGGCCTGGAACGCTGTCCCTCTAACGCAAACCCCGGCGTCCCGTGGTGGCCGTGGGGGTGCACAGTCTGGCTGCATGCTGGGGGGTCCTGGAGATACCCTGCCCCATGATGGGGGTCATGGGGATACCCTGCTCCATGCTGGGGGGTCCTGGGGATACCCTGTCCCATGCTGGGGGGTCATGGGGATACCCTGCCCCACGCTGGGGGGTCATAGGGATACCCTGCCCCATGCTGGGGGGTCCTGGGGATACCCTGCCCCACACTAGGGGGGTCCTGGGGATACCCTGCCCCATGCTGGGGGGTCATGGGGATACCCTGTCCCATGCTGGACATTCCTGGGGATACCCTGTCCCACGCTGGGGGGGTTCTGGGGATACCCTGCCCCATGCTGGGGGGTCCTAGGGATACCCTGCCCCACCCTGGACCCCAAAGCAGGAGATGCTCAGCGCTGGCCAGATGCTCCATGCACTTGTCCCTGGTCCTTATGTGCCCGGCACAGACACCCCAGTGACCGCTGGGGAGGACACTGGGAGGCCCCGACCGTGTGTCCCCAGCTGGGGCAGGGAGTGAACCCCAAAGCCCTGATGGTGCCCTTGGGTGCGTCAGGATGAGGTCTCAGCCCCGACAAAATGCTGTGGGGGTGCAGATGCCTGGGGCCACCACGGGAGGATGGCGGGGCTGTGGGATCCATGTCCCCAGAGTGGTGGGCTCCACGTCCCCCCAGCAGCAGGCTCCACGTCCCCCCAGCAGTGGGCTCCACGTCCCCCCAGCAGCGGGCTCCATGTCCCCCCAGCAGCGAGCTCCATGTCCCCCCAGCAGTGGGCTCCACGTCCCCCCAGCAGTGGGCTCCATGTCCCCCCAGCAGTGGGCTCCATGTCCCCCCAGCAGCAGGCTCCACGTCCCCCCAGCAGCGGGCTCCACGTCCCCCCAGCAGTGGGCTCCACGTCCCCCCAGCAGCGAGCTCCATGTCCCCCCAGCAGCGGGCTCCACGTCCCCCCAGCAGCGGGCTCCGTGTCCCCCCAGCAGCGGGCTCCACGTCCCCCCAGCTGCGGGCTCCATGTCCCCCCAGCAGCGGGCTCCACGTCCCCCCAGCTGCGGGCTCCGTGTCCCCCCAGCAGCAGGCTCCACGTCCCCCCAACCCTGCAGCTCGGAGGAAGGAGCAAATTCCTCCCAGATGGAGTTTCTTAGCGCTGCCGAAGCAGCCCGGTAGCCAGAGCCCGGCCCTCCCCTCCCCTCGCCTCCCACCCACCCACCCGGCGCTGCAGCCGCCTCCCGTGTCGGTAACACATGGGTAACACGTCGGTAACACATCGGTAACACATGGCCAGCGCGGGGGAGTCTGCAGCCCGGCGCGAGGGACTGCCGTCACTCAGCCTCACGTCTGGAAGTTGTTCTTGGATGGGCCCTGGGCATTCCTAGACGCGCATTCCTGGCAGCTGGAGAACCTCGTAGGAAAGATTCTTCTCTTGAAAATATCCGGTCCACGTGGAGGAGAAAGGGGCTGGGGCAAGCTCAGCCCTCCCACCCCCAGCGCGGAGCCAGGGGCTGCACGCCAGGGGCACGGGGGTCCCGTCGGGTGCCCCCCGAGGCGAGCGCAGAGCTGGGGAGGGCTCTGCACCCCCGGGCGCACGTCCCAGAGGAGGGGGGGCCTGGGGGGTTCGGCACGAGCACCGGGCACCTCTGCCAGGACCAGCGCCCGGGGCCAAGGTGTCTGCAGGAAAAGCACCAGCTGGGGACGGCGGGTCCCAGCGGCTGAACAGGGACGGTGAGGGGAACTGACGCAGGGGCCAGCACCAGGGAGCGCGTGCAGGCAGCGGCTGCAGGCAGGCAGTGCAGGCAGGCAGTGCAGGCAGCAGGTGCAGGCAGAGGGTGCAGGCAGCGGGTGCAGGCAATGGGTGCAGGCAGAAGGTGCAGGCAGAGGGTTCAGGCAGCGGGTGCAGGCAATGGGGTGCAGGCAGCAGGTGCAGGCAGAGGGTTCAGGAAGGTGGTGCAGGCAGTGGGTGCAGGCAGAAGGTGCAGGCAGGGGTGCAGGCAGCAGGTGCAGGCAGAAGGTGCAGGCAGCGGGCACAGGCAGAAGGTGCAGGCAGGGGTGCAGGCAGCGGGTGCAGGCAGTGTGTGCAGGCAGAGGGTGCAGGCAGGCGGTGCAGGCAGGCGGTGCAGGCAGGGGTAGAGGCAGAGGGTGCAGGCATGGGGTGCAGGCAGGGGGTGCAGGCATGGGGTGCAGGCAGAAGGTGCAGGCAGCAGGTGCAGGCAGCAGGTGCAGGCAGAGGGTGCAGGCAGTGGGTGCAGGCAGGGGGTGCAGGCAGAAGGTGCAGGCAGCAGGTGCAGGCAGAAGGTGCAGGCAGCGGGTGCAGGCAGGGGGTGCAGGCAGAAGGTGCAGGCAGCGGGTGCAGGCAGGGGGTGCAGGCAGCGGGTGCAGGCAGAGGGTGCAGGCAGCGGGTGCAGGCAGTGGGTGCAGGCAGCGGGTACAGGCAGGGGGTGCAGGCAGTGAGCGGGTGCAGGCAGAAGGTGCAGGCAGTGGGTGCAGGCAGCGGGTACAGGCAGGGGGTGCAGGCAGCAGGTGCAGGCAGAAGGTGCAGGCAGCAGGTGCAGGCAGCGGGTGCAGGCAGGGGGTGCAGGCAGCAGGTGCAGGCAGAAGGTGCAGGCAGCGGGTGCAGGCAGAAGGTGCAGGCAGCGGGTGCAGGCAGAAGGTGCAGGCAGCAGGTGCAGGCAGGGGGTGCAGGCAGCGGGTACAGGCAAGGGGTGCAGGCAGAAGGTGCAGGCAGGGGGTGCAGGCAGTGGGTGCAGGCAGAAGGTGCAGGCAGCGGGTGCAGGCAAGGGGTGCAGGCAGAAGGTGCAGGCAGGGGGTGCAGGCAGAAGGTGCAGGCAGCAGGTGCAGGCAGCGGGTGCAGGCAAGGGGTGCAGGCAGAAGGTGCAGGCAGGGGGTGCAGGCAGTGGGTGCAGGCAGAAGGTGCAGGCAGCGGGTGCAGGCAGAAGGTGCAGGCAGAGGGTGCAGGCAGCGGGTGCAGGCAGAAGGTGCAGGCAGTGGGTACAGGCAGAAGGTGCAGGCAGGGGGTGCAGGCAGCGGGTGCAGGCAGAAGGTGCAGGCAGCAGGTGCAGGCAGCGGGTGCAGGCAGCGGGTACAGGCAGGGGGTGCAGGCAGCGGGTGCAGGCAGAGGGTGCAGGCAGCAGGTGCAGGCAGAGGGTGCAGGCAGAAGGTGCAGGCAGTGGGTGCAGGCAGAGGGTGCAGGCAGCAGGTGCAGGCAGAGGGTGCAGGCAGCAGGTGCAGGCAGAAGGTGCAGGCAGCAGGTGCAGGCTGAAGGTGCCAGTAGCGGGTGCAGGCAGAGGGTGCAGGCAGAAGGTGCAGGCAGAGGGTGCAGGCAGGGGGTGCAGGCAGCGGGTGCTTCTGCACCGGGGCCCTGGCTCGGCAGCCGCGGCAGCCCCAGGACAAGGTGGTGACACCGGGCTCAGCCGCCCTGCCAGGGCTGGGACACAGTGCCCAAACTGGGGCACCGGGGAAGCTTTTTGGGGAGTCAGGAGAGTCACAGAGCCAGGGGTTGGGAGGCTGCGCCTCCAGCGCCAAATGCCTCTGCTTGTTTAAACCAGAGCTTTCGGAGCCTGGTGCTCCGGCCCGACCCAGGGCTGAGCGTCTCCTGCCCACAGGGTCGCTCCCGTCCCGTTTGGAGCCGGAGGAGCTGGGCCGCAGGGACACGGACGCGCGTCTCACCGGGAAGGCCAGCGCAGGAAAAGGGCCCGGGGACCGCGCTTGGATAGAAGGTGCTAGAGAAAAGCAGGCTCATTAGCGGAGCTAAACGAAAGCAGATGCCTCCGGGAGCCCGGGTTTCCAAAGCACACACGGTGAGCGCCCAGCGCCGTGCGAGGAGATGACAGTGGCTTGGATTTCAGCAGCTGCTGCGACTGCTGATTCACCGCGGTAGCGCACGGCAGAGGTGGAAAGCGCGGCGTGGGGTGACAGCGCCCGAAGGAGCTCCCGCTGGGGACCGCGCCACCAAAACACCGGGAAACCGGCACTGCCCGGCAGTTCCCAGCTCTGGCCCAGTTAAAATGCTGTTTATCAAGCCCGTGGGCTGGACGTGGCCGTCCCAGTGGGATCTCGCGCTGCCGCTGCTGCGGGTTGCCGGCCTCCTGTCACCAAAAGCAGCCGTGTCCCCCCCGATGGCAGGGGGAGAGTGGAATGTGGGGCTCAGCCCGCCTCCCCTGCTCCAGCTCCCCAGGCTGCGGGTCTGCAGCCAATCTGCGAGGGGATGGGGCTGCCCTGATGGTCCCCAAGATCCGGGCCCACCATCTGTGCCATGAAATCCGTGCCATGGGGATGCGCCGAGCCAAGAGCCTTGCACGGCAAAGCCAGGGCCAGGCCACAGGACTTTGGCCAGGTCTCCTTTGGGCACAGCGAGCCAGGACGGTCCCCGCGGGGTCCCTGCTGGACCCCCAGCCCTGTGCGCCCGGAGGAGGCTGCTCGAGCTCCGGCGCGGGCAGGGCAGCCGGGGGGGACGTGGGGCAGGTGGCAGAGCCGAGCCTTGCAGCAGGTGCTGGTGTCTGTGCGTCCCACAGAGCCGGCACCATGATGGGGACAGGCTATGGGGACAGGTTATGGGGACACCCGCACACACCTGTCACATTGATAGACACAAATGTTGTTCTTGATACGCAGGGAGGAAATTAAAGCAAACTGAAGCAGCAGGCGGCAGCGCCGCGAGGGTTAATTCCTCCTGCTCTGCCCCATTAGCAGCAGCAGCAGCAGGAGGAGGAGGAAGAGGATGGATTCGGTCACACTGGGGAAGGGGGCAGCGCGCTCAGGGCTCTGCTGCCGGGGCTGATCCTGAGCGGGAGTCTGGCACCCCGGTCGGGGGTCACACAGCCCCGTCCCCAGCCCTGTCCTGGGGGTGACACAGCCCTGTCCCCAGCCCTGTCCTGGGGGTGTCACAGCCTTGTCCCCAGCCCTGTCCTGGGGGTGACACAGCCCTGTCCCCAGCCCTGTCCTGGGGGTGACACAGCCCCATCCCTAACCCTGTCCCAGAGGTGACGCAGCCCTGTCCCCAGCCCTGTCCTGGGGGTTACACAGCCCTGGCTCCAGCCCTGTCCCCAGTGCAATGCAGCCCCATGCCGAGCCCTGTCCCGGGGGTGACACAGCACTGTCCCCATCCCCACCCCAGGTGTGACGCAGCCCTGACACCAGCCGTGTCCTGGGGGTGACGCAGCCCTGTCCCCAGTGTAACACAGCCCCATCGCCAGCCCTGTCCCCAGCCGTGTCCCAGGTGTGACGCAGCTCTGTCCCCAGCTCTGTCCCAGGCTCAGGTTGCCCATGAACCCCACGGGATCGGGGCCAGGGGACCCTCCCTCCCACCCAAACACGCAGCATCCCCTGCGGACCTCCGGGAGCCCCTTTGCCAGTGCCCACCCAGCCCATGCAGGCAGGACACCGCGCAGCCACCGTGTGCCGGGCCGGCAGGCGACCCGCAGCCCGTCCTCGCCAGCCGGCCTCTGGCAGGACCCCCGGCCGAGCCCTGAAGGGTTAAGTCCCCTCGGGGTTCAGGGTGAGCTCAGGTAGGCTGAGCCTGCGGCTCTGCTTTGAGCAGGGCTGGGAGCCGGAGGAGGGGCCTGGCTGACCAGGGCTGCTGCCGCTATAAAGCTCCAGCTCCTGCCACACTCCCAGGCTTAAGATGCACATGTGTGGGGAGAGGAAACAGGCGGTGCCTGCCAGCAGCCCTTAACCCTTCGGTGCGCCCAGAGCCAGCGGGGAGCCGGGACGGGACCCGGCCCAGCCGGAGCCTGCGGGGAGCGGGACGAGCCGGGGCTCCCCGGGGAAGCAGCATGAGCGCCCGGAGCTGAGGGCGCCCGCAGCACGAGGAGCTCGGCAGAGCTCGGTGGTCCCCGGCGCGACTTCCCCGCTGTCCCCCGGCCGCCCACCATGTCCTTTGCCATGCTGCGCTCGGCCCCCAGCCGGTACCTGTACCCCGAGATCAGCATGCTGTCGGAGGACGAGGAGAACGGCAGCGAGAGCTCCGGCTCCGACGAGAAGCCCTACCACATGGACGCCGACGGCTACGGCATCAAGGCCGGCAAACGCAGGAGCGGCAAGAAACCCAACCGGCTCAGCAGGGAGCCCCGGCAGCGGCACACGGCCAACGCGCGGGAGCGTGACCGCACCAACAGCGTCAACACCGCCTTCACCGCCCTCCGCACGCTCATCCCCACCGAGCCGGCCGACAGAAAGCTCTCCAAGATCGAGACCTTGAGACTGGCCTCCAGCTACATCTCGCACCTGGGGAACGTGCTGCTGGTGGGGGAGGCGTGCGGGGACGGGCAGCCCTGCCACACCACCCCGGCCTTCTACCACCACGGCGGCGGCAGCCCCGCCGCGCGCGACTCCGAGAACTCCCAGCCCAAACAGATCTGCACTTTCTGCCTCAGCAACCAGAGGAAGCTGGTAAGTGGCCGCTCGCGCCGGCCCCGCGGGGCTCTCGGCTGGAACGGGGTTTGCTGGCAGAGGTGGGGACCCCTGGGTGTCCCCAACCATGGAGGGGTTCGGAGCGCCGCGGCACCGCTTATGGCTCCGCTGCCACGGGGCCAGCACGAGCCGAGGGGACAAGGGGCTGTCTGGGAGAGACGGAGCCGCTCCGGTGGGAGCTGCATGGACAGGACTCGAGGGAACACCCGAAACCTGGGGGGGAACACGGTGCCTGCCTTGAGCACATCTGGATTTGCTGCCCAAAGCCGCCTCCGAATCCTGCACGCGTTCGCTGCGAGGGAAAGGGAGGGGAGAGGGGGAAACGCTGCGAGGGCGAGAAATGCATTTTAGGAGCTGGAAATCAGAGGCGCAGGGAAAGTGAAAGTCTGGAAAGAGTCTGGAAAGAGTCTGGAAAGAGTCTGGAAGAGTCCGCGCCTCCCCTCGGCACGGCCCAGGCGGCAAACGGAGAGGCGAGAGGGGCTGGGGCGCAGGGCTGGCTGCGCCGGGGTCCCCGGGCTGCTCCGTGCACCCTGGCGATGGCTGTGCCGGCTGTGGCACCAGCTGTGGGCCCGGTGTCCCGGCACGGGGGGAGCGGAGGCCAACACCACGGCACGCAGCCCCACTGAGCAGCCCGCGGATGGCAGGGACCGGCAGCCCTGCCCCACCAGCACTGTGGCCGCGGGACGGCTGTGCCACCAAAGGCTCCTGCCGGTGTGGGATGTTGTGGCCAGCCCGGCGCACTCGGTGTCCCTCCCTCGCTCCCGGCATCAGCCACAGAGGGCTCGGGGACAGGTGGATTAGGACATGAGCGCAGGAGCCTGAATGGGAAAACCGGCAGCTCTGGGGAGGTTCCGGGGGCCGTTTGCCCCAGTGCCACCGGTTGGGAGAGGGAGAGAGCGGCTGCGGCTGCGGCTCCAGCTCCAGCATGGCCCCGGCTGCCCTTCCCTGGCAGTGCCGGACAGCAAACCCCAGTGCAGGGACAGCAAAGCCTGGGGTGCAGGGACAGCAAACCCCGGTGCAGGGACAGCAAACCCTGGGGTACAGGGACAGCAAACCCCGATGCAGGGACAGCAAAGCCTGGGGTGCAGGGACAGCAAACCCCGATGCAGGGACAGCAAAGCCTGGGGTGCAGGGACAGCAAAGCCTGGGGTGTAGGGACAGCAAACCCTGGGGTGCAGGGACAGCAAAGCCTGGGGTACAGGGACAGCAAACCCTGGGGTGCAGGGACAGCAAACCCCAGGGTGCAGGGACAGCAAAGTCTGGAGTGCAGGGACAGCAAAGTCTGGGGTGCAGGGACAGCAAACCCGGGTGCAGGGACAGCAAAGCCTGGAGTGCAGGGACAGCAAAGTCTGGGGTGCAGGGACAGCAAACCCGGGTGCAGGGACAGCAAAGCCTGGGGTACAGGGACAGCAAACCCGGGTGCAGGGACAGCAAAGCCTGGGGTGCAGGGACAGCAAACCCCGGGGTACAGGGACAGCAAACCCGGGTGCAGGGACAGCAAACCCCGGTGCAGGGACAGCGGGGTTTTAAGAACCTGTTGGTCTCGGCACGGCGCAGCTGGTGTCTGGCGGGGTAACCGAGGCAGAGGTGTCGGGACAGCAGCCGGAGCCGTGCGTGCTCGCCCCGTCCTCTGAACCCGTTTCACCCCAAAGAGTAAGGCCCCGAAGGGTGAAAAGTCTTTGTTAAGGATTCAAGGCTCATTAAGCGCGGAGCAGCCGGTAAAAGCCGTCAGCAGCAAACCCGACAGCTTGAGTGTGTCAGAGCAGGAAAACCCCGGCCCTGTTAATCCCCTCGCACGTCCTTCCCGGGGCAGAGAGATGGAGCAGGAGCCGGAGCAGAAGCAGGAGCCAGAGCAGGAGCAGGAGCAGAACAGGAGCTGGAGCAGGAGCAGGAGCAGGAGCAGGTGCAGGGGCAGGAGCAGGGGCAGGGGCAGGAGCAGGAGCTGGAGCTGGAGCTGGAGCAGGAGCTGGAGCAGGAGCAGGAGCAGGAGCAGGGGCAGGAGCTGGAGCAGGAGCAGGTGCAGGGGCAGGAGCTGGAGCAGGAGCAGGTGCAGGAGCTGGAGCAGGAGCTGGAGCAGGAGCAGGTGCAGGGGCAGGAGCTGGAGCAGGAGCAGGAGCAGGAGCAGGAGCAGGAGCAGGGGCAGGGGCAGGGGCAGGGGCAGGGGCAGGAGCAGGAGCAGGAGCTGGAGCTGGAGCAGGAGCTGGAGCAGGAGCTGGAGCTGGGGCAGGAGCAGGGGCAGGAGCAGGAGCAGGGGCAGGAGCAGGAGCAGGAGCAGGAGCAGGAGCAGGGGCAGGAGCTGGAGCAGGAGCAGGAGCAGGAGCTGGAGCAGGGGCAGGAGCAGGAGCTGGAGCAGGGGCAGGAGCTGGAGCAGGGGCAGGAGCAGGAGCTGGAGCAGGGGCAGGAGCTGGAGCAGGGGCAGGGGCAGGAGCTGGAGCAGGGGCAGGAGCTGGAGCAGGGGCAAGAGCAGGAGCAGGAGCTGGAGCAGGAGCAGGAGCTGGAGCAGGAGCAGGAGCAGGGGCAGGAGCAGGAGCTGGAGCAGGAGCAGGAGCTGGAGCAGGAGCTGGAGCAGGGGCAGGAGCAGGAGCAGGGGCAGGAGCAGGAGCAGGAGCTGGAGCAGGAGCAGGAGCTGGAGCAGGAGCTGGAGCAGGAGCAGGAGCTGGAGCTGGAGCAGGAGCTGGAGCAGGGGCAGGAGCAGGAGCAGGGGCAGGAGCAGGAGCTGGAGCAGGAGCAGGAGCTGGAGCAGGGGCAAGAGCAGGAGCAGGGGCAGGAGCAGGAGCTGGAGCAGGGGCAGGAGCTGGAGCAGGGGCAGGAGCAGGAGCAGGAGCTGGAGCAGGGGCAGGAGCTGGAGCAGGAGCAGGGGCAGGAGCAGGAGCTGGAGCAGGGGCAGGAGCTGGAGCAGGGGCAGGAGCAGGAGCAGGAGCTGGAGCAGGGGCAGGAGCTGGAGCAGGAGCAGGAGCAGGGGCAGGAGCAGGAGCAGGGGCAGGAGCAGGAGGGAGGGACAGCAGGAGCCTTTGAATCTGCCGGGATTTACACAGCTAAAGCTCAGCCCAGCAAAGACGGAGCGCCTGCCCTGTCCATAGTGCTCCTGAGCACCAGTGTCCAACTGCTCGGCCGCCGGCTGCAAAGTGCCCTCGTGCCACAGCAAACGGCTCGGGACGGTGTTATCCCGGGTTAAGAACAGAACTGCAGGCGGGGGGGAAGCTGCTACTGGGCTGAACTGGGAAGCTCCCCCGCCCTCCAGTTACCAGCTGGTTCAGAAACCCGCTGTGCCGGCTCCAGAGGTCGAGCGTTGTGTCTCTTCTGTTGGTATTGCCACTTCGGCAGCAACTCCAACAAATTCCCGCCGCTGCCTTTGCATCAGTTCTGATAAACGCCCGTCTCCACTTCCGCAGCAATTCCCGTCACCATTTTGCATCAGTTCTGATAAATCCCCATCACCACTTTTGCATTGATTCCTACAAACCCGCACCGCCACTTTGGCATTAGTTCCTATAAACTCCCGTCGCCACTTTTGCCCGGATCGCACTAAGCTCCCGTCGCCACTTTTGCCTGGACTCCGATCGATCGCTGTTGCCGCTCGTGCCTCAGTTTCCCTCGGGGCCACTGTGTGCCCGGGGAAGGACGAGCAGCACAGGACTCGGGGCCAGGACAAACCCCCCCGAGATCGGCTCCTCGGCCGCTGTCAAAGACTATGAGATACTTTGGTTGGGCTGAGCAGGCAGTTAAGCTGGGCTCAGGCTGGGCCGGGGGATGATCAGCCCGTGCCTAAGCAGCGCACTTGGTCTGTGCTCGTGATTTTACGGCCAGATAACAACTTGATAGGTTTTATTGCGTGTTAAAGGAGTAAAACAAACCATCTTTTATCGGGATGGTTATTTCCACGAACGCAATGAAAGCCGGCTCGTCCGAGCGGCAACGCCAGCGCAGCCGGGACCTCGCTGGGTGGAGGGACCGGACCCGCCTTGGCTCCGCGGAGCCCGTGGCCACCGACCCCGTGGCCAGTGCCACGTGAGGCCACTCGCCTCGGCGGCTTCACAAAGCCGAGTTCCCAGAGCTGAGCTCCCAAAGCCGAGTTCACAGAGCTGAGCTTCCAAAGCTGAGCTCCCAAAGCTGAGCTCCCAAAGCTGAGTTCCCAAAGCTGAGCTCCCAAAGCTGAGCTCCAAAAGCTGAGTTCCCAAAGCCGTGGTCACAGAGCTGAGCTCCCAAAGCTGAGCTCCCAAAGCTGAGCTCCCAAAGCTGAGCTTCCAAAGCCGAGTTCCCAAAGCCGAGTTCCCAAAGCCGAGTTCCCAAAGCTGAGCTCCCAAAGCTGAGCTCCCGAAGTCAAGTTGTCAAAACCGTGTTCCCAAAACCAAGTTGAAAAGCCGAGTTCTCAAAGACGGGTTTGCAAAGCCGTGTTCCCAAAGCCGAGTTCCCAAAGCCGTGTTCCCAAAGCCGAGTTCCCAAAGCCGAGTTCCCAAAGCTGAGTTCCTAAAGCCGAATTCCTAAAGCTGTGTTCCCAAAGCCGAGTTCCCAAAGCCGAGTTCCCAGAGATGAGCTCCCAAAGCTGAGCTCCCAAAACCGAGTTCCCAAAATCGAGTTCCCAAAGCCGAGTTCACAGAGCTGAGCTCCCAAAACCGTGTTCCTAAAGCTGAGTTTTCAAAGCTGAGCTCCCAAAACCGTGTTCCTAAAGCTGAGTTTGCAAAGCTGAGCTCCCAAAGCTGAGCTCCCAAAGCTGAGTTCTCAAAGCTGAGTTCCCAAAGTCAAGTTCTCAAAGCTGAGTTCCCAAAGTCAAGTTCTCAAAGCCGAGTTCCCAAAGCCGAGTTGTCAAAGCCACGTTCCCAAAGCCGAGTTG
The DNA here is from genome assembly GCA_032206185.1 of Columba guinea. NCBI lineage: Eukaryota > Metazoa > Chordata > Aves > Columbiformes > Columbidae > Columba > Columba guinea. Next base: position 220,215 of record JAVLUU010000244.1, on the reverse strand, counting down.
AAAAGCCAAGTTCTCAAAGACGAGTTTGCAAAGTCGTGTTCCCAAAGCTGAGCTCCCAAAGCTGAGTTCCCAAAGCCGTGTTCCCAAAGCCGTGTTCCCAAAGCCAAGCTCCCAAAGCCGAGTTCCCAAAGCCGTGTTCCTAAAGCCGAGTTCCTAAAGCCAAGCTCCCAAAGCCGCGTTCCCAAAGCCAAGCTCCCAAAGCCGTGTTCCCAAAGCCATGTTCCTAAAGCTGAGTTCCCAAAGCCACGTTCCCAAAGCCGCATTCCCAAAGCCGCGTTCCCAAAGCCAAGCTCCCAAAGCCGCATTCTCAAAGCCGCGTTCCCAAAGGCGCGTTCCCAAAGCCGTGTTCTCAAAGCCAAGCTCCTAAAGCCGCGTTCCCAAAGCTGAGCTCCCAAAGCTGAGCTCCCAAAGCCGAGCTCCCAAAGCCGCGTTCCCAAAGCCGAGCTCCCAAAGCCGAGCTCCCAAAGCCGCGTTCCCAAAGCCGCGTTTCCAAAGCCGAGCTCCCAAAGCTGAGCTCCCAAAGACGTGTTCCCAAAGCCGAGCTCCCAAAGCCGCGTTCCCAAAGCCACATTCCCAAAGCCGCGTTCCCAAAGCTGAGCTCCCAAAGCCTCGTTCCCAAAGCCGCGTTCCCAAAGCCGAGCTCCCAAAGCCGCGTTCCCAAAGCTGCGTTCCCAAGGCCGAGCCGGTGCCGCGGTGCGCGGCAGCTCCAGCCAGCGACGGGCGCAGCTCTGCGGGGACCCCGTCCTGGGGAAGGAGGCAGAGCCGCTTCCCCCAGCCGCACACGCCGCGCTCCAGGCCGGGCTGGGAGCAGCAGCTTGAGCGTATCACAACGGGACTGTCAAAACAACCCGTCTGGCCCGGCAGCAATGGCGGCGCTTTCGCCATGTCGTTCTGCTCCCGCGTCACGGTGTCATTTCAAGCAGCGCGACCTCACGGCGCGTGATCCCGTCGGCATCCGGCTCGCCAGGGTAACCCTGGGAGGGATCTCCTGTGTGGGGCTCCCAGGCCAGCCCCGGCACCCTCTGTCCCTCTGTCACCAGCTCTGTCACCACTTTGCACCCGATGTGCCATGGAGCTGCCACCGAGCCGGCCACCCCAACCTATGGTGAGGGACACCCCAGTGAATGGGGGACACCCCAGCCCACGGTGAGGGACACCCCAGTGCATGGGGGACACCTCAGCCCATGGGGGACACCCCAGTGCATGGGGGACACCCCAGCCCATGGTGAGGGACACCCCAGCCCATGGGGGACACCCCAACCCATGGTGAGAGACACCCCAGTGCATGGGCAACACCCCAGCCCATGGTGAGGGACACCCCAGTGCATGGGCGACACCCCAGCCCATGGGGGACACCCCAGTCCATGGGGAATACCCCAGCTGATGGTGAGGGACACCCCAGTGCATGGGCGACACCCCAGCCCATGGGGGACACCCCAGCCCATGGTGAGGGACACCCCAGTGCATGGGGGACACCCCAACCCATAGTGAGGGACACCCCAGTGCATGGGCGACACCCCAGCCCATGGGGGACACCCCAGCCCATGGTGAGGGACACCCCAGTGCATGGGGGACACCCCAACCCATAGTGAGGGACACCCCAGTGCATGGGCAACACCCCAGTGCATGGGTGACACCCCAGCCCACGGTGAGGGACACCCCATCCCCCAGCTGGTGACACCCCAGCCCATGGGCTCCCCAAAACCTCCGTCCTTCTCCCCCAATGGCCCCAGACATGCGCAGCCCCGTCCATGCTGGGAACGCGTCTCCGTCCCGAGCCATGGCTCCGAGGGGACAGCCAATGCCACGGCTTAATGAGGGGACCTCGTTAGCGCTAGAGAGGCAGGAGGTGGCACTGAAGCCCCAGGGGACGGTGTGGGCAGGGTCCAGGTGCCACCTGATCCCCGGGGAAGGCGGTGGGTGAGCGTTTGCCATCACCGCGAGCAAGGAGGGGACAAACGGGACCAACGGTGTGAGCAGAGGCTTCTCCTAGCGAGGGGTCACCGCAGAGAGCTGGGCGGCATGTTGGGGGTCACCGGGTGCTGCGGGCACCCCAAGGCACAGCCCAGCAGGTCGAGCTTTCAGTGAACCCTTCCCAGAGCTTTGCCTTGCACCAGCCGAGCGGCACCGCGGGCAAAGGGGCTTGTCCCGGTTGGCGCTGTGTGACTCAGCGTCCCTCGCACCCGGGGACACCCCCCTATGGGGTTGAAAATCCACCATCTCCCTGGATGCGGCTTTAAAGTGCCTCGTGTCGGTGTCTCAGCGCCGGAGCAAGACCGGGCTCAGCCAAAGTGGCTGTGCAGGCCGGCGGTTGCGCTGGCTTGGCCCAGGTCCCCCAATGCCAAAAACCAGCATGGGGACGAGGCCTTGGGTGATGCCACAGTTGAGATGTGAGGAGCATCCCGTGTGCCACGGGCGCTGCAGTGACAGGCAGGACAGGACGGGCCGGGACCAGCATTGCTGGGGATCACTCCTGTAAGCGAGCACTGGGAGAGGGGACCCAGGGCCACGGCGCCCGGTCACCCCATCCCCGCCAGCCCACTGTCCTTCTCCAGGTTTAGCTTTCTGTGTCACCGTCCCCGCCTGGTGCGGAAAAGCCAGGACGCTTCTCCTCTGGTGACCGAATGGGCTGTGGAACTGTGGGGCTCGCAGACGCCTGCGCCGCGGCTGGACCGGGCTCTTTTAAACGCCAAACAGTCCAAACGCGGCGCTGAGGACCCTGGCAGGATCCTCTGAGTGCCAGAGCCCCATGGAGCGCTCATCCCCACCACCTGCGTGGTGCAGAGCTGGAGGGGACCTGGGGGACACGACACGAGAGGCGCGTGTCACCCCGAGCAGCGAGCGCAGGGACTGCACACCAGTTAAAGTGACAAGGGACAAGTGTCCGGCATCGGCTGCTCTGTCTGCCGGAGCAGGAGCATGCACTGGTGTGGCAAGCATGGCGGGGTCCCACTGCCACCGCCGCGGGTGGGCAGGGGGCCAGAGCCGGGTGCCACGAGCTGGTCCCGGTCCCCATGTCCCCCGCCCCAGGTTTGATGCTCCTGGAGAGGAACAGGCACATGGGACAAGGGCAGGAGCACCTTCCAGAGCATCTCTGGTCCCGGCACAGATCACCACGGCACAGCGCGGCGCTGGAGCACAGTGAGGAGGGGACGGGAAGACGGGACCCTCCGGAAGGGACAACATGGCCTGGGGGTCCGGGTGGGGGTCAGCCTGGCCGGTGGGGACCTGTGGGGCTTGGTGACAGGGCTGGGGCTGCTGAGGAGCCCGGCCAGCGCCGTCGGGGTCACAACGGGACGGCCGCGGGTGCGGGAGGGGACGGGTCACTGGGGGTTTCATTGCAGGGACCTCGTGTGGCGCTTGGGCTCTGGGGTGTCACCGGGCCCGTCCCTCGGGAGGGAGAACGCTGGCACAGGGTTTTGATTCAACGCACAGGGAGGAAGTCGCAGCCTTCGGCCTCGGCCCAGGCACAGCACGGGGAGCCGGGGAGCTCGTGTCCTTGTCACAACCGCCGTCCCCATCTCTGTGTCCCTCCCGCCGTGACCCACAGCAGGGTCCCCCTGTCAGCTGGCCCACGGGACAGCCCAGGCTTGGAGTCTGGACCTGGCTGTGGGTTTAGTGCGAAAACACCCATAATTTGGGTCGGTGCCGGTGCCGGGGAGCCGAGAGCGGGCGGCGAGCTGCCCGGGGAGCTCAGCGTCCCCAGCACCGTCCCCCACTCCCCCCGCTGTATCTCCGAGATGCGACGGCTCCGCGGCCCCGTAATTTACTGTTCCTGCTGCACTTAATGGCAGCGGAAAGGCAAGGTGATAGGGGAAAAAATATGAGGCGGGATTTTCCGAATCCCCATTTCCTCTCCAGACAGCACAAGAACTCCTGGGGCCTGAACATCTGGGAAATTTAATTTTACCGTTCCTGAGCTGAACTCCCCTTCCCCTCCCTCCCACCCCCGGTAACAAAGGAGGAGGCAGCGCAGGGGCCGCACGTGCAATGGGGGAGGCTGAGCCGCCGAGCGGCCCCGGCACGGCCACGCTGGCAGGGGACGTTTCCACGCTGGTGGAAACGGCACCGAACGCTCGGTCCCGGGCAGAGGGACCGGCACCCAACCCGGTTAAACCCCACATGGCCACGGTGCCATCAAACTGGGCAGGAGATCATCAGCTGGCTGGGGATGGGGTGGTGCTGGTGGTGCTGGTGGTGGTAGCGGTGGCAGTGACTGTGCTGGGGGTGGGAATGCTGGTGGTGGTGGTGGCAGTGGTGGTGGTGGCAGTGATGATGGCAGTGATGGTGCTGGGGGTGGCAGTGATGATGGCGGTAGTGGCAGCAATGGTGGTACTGGAAGCAGTGGTGGTGCTGGTAGTGGTAATGCTGGTGACAGTGATGGTGCTGGTGGTATCAGCGATGGTGATAGTGATGGTGCTGGTGGTGACAGTGATGGTGCTGGTGGCGGTGGTGGTGACAGTGATGGTACTGGTGGTATCAGCGATGGTGACAGTGGTGGTGCTGGTGGCAGTGCTGGTGACAGTGGCGGTGCTGGTGGTGGCAGTGATGGTGACAATGGCAGTGCTGGTGAGGGGACGTTTCTGGCACCCGAGGTACTAAGCCCGGCTCCCAGCCCGGCTGTCACCGAGGGGCTGGCCGGGAGGACGCTGCGGTGGCCCCGGCGGGTCCCGCGGTGGTGAGCAGCGGGACAGGGCCAGGCCGGGGCTCTCAGAGCTCAGCGGGTCACGGGAAGGTCCCCGCGGCAGGACCGGGGGGCTCTGAACCGGACCAACAGCCCCAGCGTGGCGGGTCCCCGTCGGGCTCGGTGGCGGTGGCTGCACCGGTGCCGTGGCGGGGAATGGCACAGCGGGAGGAGGCTCTGCAGGAGCAGCGCTCTGGGGCGCACGCAGCTCCCGCTCCCGCAGCCCCTCCAGACCCACTGAGGGACACAGAGGATGGCGATGACAATGACAATGACAGTGACACCTTGGAGAAGCCGCCCCGCTCTCCTGCCCGGCACCGGGAGCGCGGGAGGCTACGGGCTGAGCTCCCGGCCCCAATGGTTTTGTAACTCGGCTTCTCCTCCTCTCCGCAGAGCAAAGACCGAGACAGGAAGACGGCGATTCGGAGTTAGACGGTCACGGCGCTGGGGAAGGAGGAGCAGAAGGAGGAAGGATGGAAAAGCCACACACACCAAACCACAGCCACGGACACTCCTGCCTTCACCCTGCTGCTGGGGAGAGCGGCACGGTGACACCCCGGGGACCTCACGCGACCTGCGCACGCGGCTCGGGGACCAGGACGGACACGGGGACGGCAGGAGCGCTGGCTGCACAGGGACGCTCTGCGATGGCACCGCAGCCGCTGCCCGGCCAGCCAAAGGGACCAGGGACCCGCTCCGCTGTCTGGGGACACCGCGCACCCCTGTGTCTGGGGACACCGCGCACCCCCAGTGTCTGGGGACACCGCGCACCCCGGTGTCTGGGGACACCGCGCACCCCTGTGTCTGGGGACACCGCGCACCCCGGTGTCTGGGGACACCGCGCACCCCTGTGTCTGGGGACACCGCGCACCCCGGTGTCTGGGGACACCGCGCACCCCTGTGTCTGGGGACACCGCGCACCTCTGTGTCTGGGGACACCGCGCACCCCCAGTGTCTGGGGACACCGCGCACCCCTGTGTCTGGGGACACCGTGCACCCCGGTGTCTGGGGATACCACGCACCCCTGTGTCTGGGGACACCGCGCACCCCGGTGTCTGGGGACACCGCGCACCTCTGTGTCTGGGGACACCGCGCACCCCGGTGTCTGGGGACACCACGCACCCCTGTGTCTGGGGACACCGTGCACCCCGGTGTCTGGGGACACCACGCACCCCTGTGTCTGGGGACACCGTGCACCCCGGTGTCTGGGGACACCACGCACCCCTGTGTCTGGGGACACCGCGCACCCCGGTGTCTGGGGACACGGCGCACCCCATTCCGGGGCGGACTCGAGCGGTGCCGGTGGCACCTCGTCTGGGGACACTCGGCTCTCCCCGTCCCCTCCAGCATGGAGCCGCTCCATGCCCTCAACCCGGAGTCCTGGGGTGCTGCAGTTGTTGAGTTTGATCAATACATGCTGGTGTTTCATGTCATTGATATGATAATATAAAGCCTGAGCGATTTGTATAATTAAAAATGACTATGGTTGAAACTCACAGCAGGATTTCCTTCCCCCCTGAGCCCCCACACAATAAAGCGCTGGTTTCACCGGCACCCTCGCCGGCTTTAGGCCCCGATGCAGCTGCAGGTTGTGCTCTGCTCCCCCTTTGGGACAAACCCTTGGTGGGGCGAGCACCGACCCCCTGTGCCGCGTCCCCAGCTGCGGCACCGGCTCCAAACCAGGGACCCGCTGCAAACCAGATGCTGTGGCTGAGCTGGGTTCCTGGGGACATAAATCACGGGCAGCGCGGCAGCGGCAGCGCCAGCGCGGGGTCCGCGGGGTGTGAAATGCGCCTTACATCCCCAAAACGGCGTCCCGAGGTTATAAAAGGCGGAGATGGAGGGAAGGGTGAGCTCGGGCTCCAGGGCTGCCCAGAGCGGTCACAGGCGCTCCCCAAAAATCACCAAGAGTGTTGTGGTTCAAGCCGAGCCAGCAATCGAACGCAGCAGAGCTGCTGGCTCGCTCAGCACCCAGAAAGGGCACAGAATCAAAATGGGAGAAACCTGTGGATTGAGATAGAACCAGTTTAATACAATAATGAAATAATACTAATATACTACTGCTACTACTGGGTATAAAATGGAAAATAGAATATAAAGTAAAAGATACGCAGCGTTGTTCCTCAGAAGGCCCATCCGCAGGGAGCGGCCGGTCCCAGGATGAGCGCCCCCGGTCCCCGCAGCCGATCCGGGGACAGAAGAGGGAAAAAGGCACAAAAAGGTCCAGAGGCTTCTGCGAAACAGCCAAAAGCTGAACCAAAGGAAGTGCCGACGGGAACTGCGCCGAAATGGAGCTGAACCGCCACGGTCCCCGGCTCCCCGGCCGAAAACCTGACCCTCGCTATATCCGAAGCCTGATGGTAATGGCACGGAACGTCCCCATTGATCAGCGGTGCCAGTCAGGGTCTGTCCCACCCGTGTGTCCCACAGGGAGCTCAGAGAGGCCTCGGGCTCCCGGACAACAACTACAACAAGAATGCTTTGTTCCCACTCAAAACCACTTGGAGAAAAGCGCTGTCTGTCCGGGGCGTTATCTCCCTGTTCTCAAACCGAACGCAAGCCCGAGTGTGCTGGGTGTGAGAAGTTTCTAAGCGCAGGAAGAAAATCAACTCGATATCGGCTAAAGCAGCACAAAAGGCCTTTGCCGTTCGCTGCGAGGGCTGCGGAGGGGCCGGGGCGCTCGGGGGACACGGCCGGGGCACGGGGGTCCCCTCGCTCTGCACGGTGCTGATGCCAAAGGGTCCCGAGGTGGCTCGGGGATGACAAGTGACACATGTGGAGCAACCCGTCCCGTGCCTGGCGGAGCCCGGCGGGCGCAGGGCTCGCGGCAGCAGCTGGAGACGCTCCGCTTGACCGACATGGGAATGTTGGTGTTTTTAATTGCAATCGGAGCGGTTTCGAAGCTGGAGAAAGAGGTTTGGAAGGCGCCTGCCCCTCGGGAGGACGCGAAGCGAGCGCAGGGATGATAGCGCTGCAACGAAGTTTGGAGGCGTCGGGAGGAAACCGGCCGTTCAGTGCAGTCCCTTGGAGTCCTGCGGATGAGGTCGGAACACTCAACACTCAAATGATGCTTCACCGATTCCGAGGGACGCTGCCAACTCGTCCCCACCCAGGCTGCTGCGGTCACGCAGGGACAGGGGATCGGCGCTCGGACCGTTACAAACGCGGCAAAGCCGACGACCCGCGGGGCCCCGCGTGGCCGGAGCATCCGCGGCCGAGCGGAGCTGCCGCAGGAGGACGGAGCAGAAGGTTTAGTGGAAGGGGCCGCTGGCGCAGCGGCGCCCGCACCCGGCTCGGTGCCCTGGCAGCCGGCACGCCGCGCATACCTCGGCTCTGAGACGCTGCCGCCGGATCCCACCGCGCCTCTTCCAGCCACGCATTCCTCTGCCGGCTCATCACCGCGGGCTGTGCCACCACGGACACGGCTCTGCCCGCGGGGACGGAGCCCAGAGCCGGCCAGGAAGGGACGTGCTGGACGGGTACCAGAGAACAGAATCATAGAATAGAATCACAAAATAGAATCAGAGAATAGAACCATTTCAGTTGGGAGAGACCCTCCAACCATAACCCAACCCTGGCACTAAACCATGTCGCTAAGAACCTCATCTAACCGCCTTTTCAACCCCTCCAGGGATGGTGACTCCAGCACTGTTCCAATGCCCCACAGCCCTTTCCAGGAAGAATTTTTTCCTCATATCCAATCTAAACCTCCCCTTGTGCAACTTGGGGCCGTTTCCTCCCGTCCCATCACCTGGTGCTGCAGGAGATGCAGCTTTCCCCGCTTTCCCCGGCAACGCGGGGGGACCCGGGCGGAGAGCCGGGCGGCGCTGGCTCTCAGCTGCGCGATAGGGCCTGCCCAGCCGCCCAGTGATTTTCCACCACATATTTGCTCTGTGAAGTCACAGGTGGCTCCAGGATCCGCACGTCTGCCCGTGTCCGGGCCGCGCCGCTGGCTCGGGGACGAGCGGCGGGGCTGCGGGTCCCTCGGCACCCGCGGCAGCTGCAGCTCCTGCTCCTCTGGAGCTCTGGGGGCTTTGGGGCTGAGAACGCGGTGCCACCCGCGTCCTGTCACCACCACGCGCTGCCAGGGACACGAGCTGCAGCTCCTGCCATCGCTGGGGACCGGGACACCCACAGCTGGGACAGAAAGAACGAACACGGGTGATTCTGCAAGAGGGATCAGACCAACGGGTCGGAGATCCCCGACGCAGAGGGAAACAGCTCCCAGGTCACAAACATGGGTGCCCAGTAACGCCGATGTGGGGCTGGACTGGAACCAGTCCCGGTGTCCCAGCACGGTGTTGCCCGCGTTCGGCTGCCCATGGGGACACCGGCTCTCTCACCCCCAGGCTCACCAAAACTCCCGCCAGAGGAGGGAAGACGCTTTGCAGCAAGTCACTGCACCCTGTGTGACGGGGGACGGATGTCACCTCTGTCACAGCCCCCGCAGAGCTTCGCCTGTGCCACAGAGCGGGAGGTGGGTACAACCCGCCACCGGCTTCACACCCTCTAAATCCCAGCGCCGAAATGCCGGAGTCTGCAGAGGACGAGTGTGACCCCCCTGCACAGGGGAGCTCGGGGCAGAGGGGCGCACGGGGACCCCAGCAGTACCCGCAGGTCCCACTGTGCCTGGGATGGGGACCCGTGTCCAGCTGCCACCGCTCTCAATCGCATCCATATGCCCCCCTGGCCCCTTCTCCACCGCCTGCCGGCAACACGTGCAGCTGGCGAGCCATTAAAGTGCTGCAGGTGACAATTATGGGTTGGCTGGTAAAGCCGTACCGGGGTCCCGGGGAAGAAAGGAAAAGGGTCTTTAAACACACGGTGCTGGCGGCTGCGCAAATGGGGCTGCCCCACGGTGTGCTCGGCTCCCCTGCCTTCCCCTGACCCCCCCATGGCTACCCTGGGCCCCTCTGCCTTCCGCCGACCCCCCCATTGCTCCCTAGGCCCCCTTCCCCTTATCTGACCCCCAGCATCGCTCCCTGGGCCCCTTTCCCCTCCCCTGACTCCCCATTGCTCCCTGGGCTCCCCCATCAGTCCCTGGGTCCCCTTTCCCATCCCCTGACCCCCAACATCACTCCCTGGGCCCCCCTTTCCCTCATCTGATGCCCCCATCACTCCCTGGGCCCCCATTCCTCTCCTCTGACCCCCCTATCACTCCTGGGAGAGCTGCTGGGATACTGGGAGAGCTGCTGCGATACTGGGAGAGCTGCTGGGATACTGGGAGAGCTGCTGGGGAGCTGCAATCACTGCTGTGGAGCTGGGACGTTTGGGGGCAGCAGTGCCACCGGCCTTTTCTGCTCCAGCACCTTTCCACATCCCCAGTTAACCCCTTATTGGGGACCAGTAGCACGTTCCCAACCCGGGCACTGCTGGAGACGTGGAGGTGACATGGGTATGGCCACCCTGGGGAAAGCCAACAGCCACCCAGGGCCACTGGAACAGTGCTCGGGGCCTAAAGTACGAATGTGCTCAAGACCCCCACAACCCCTCAAGATCCATCACAACTCCACAAGACCCATCACAACTCCCCAAGACCCACCACAGCTCCGCAAGACCCACCACAACCCCTCAAGACCCCTCAAGCTCCACCACAACCCCCCAAGACCCATCATGAGCATCAAGATCCACCACAACCCTTCAAGACCTCCAAGACCCCTCAAGATCCACCACAGCCCCAAGACCCACCACAACCCCTCAAGTTCCACCACAACTCTGCAAGACCCACTACAACCCCTCAAGACCCCCACAACCCCTCGAGATCCACCATAACCCCTCGAGATCCCCCACAGCCCCTAAGACCCACCACAACCCCTCAAGACCCACCACAACTCCCCAAGACCCACCACAACCCCTCAAGTTCCACCACAATCCCACAAGACCCACCTTGACCACCAAGACCCACCACAACCCCTCAAGATGTCTCAACCCTGCCCCAAGCCCCCGAGCAGAGTGGACCCTGGAGTCTGGGTGGCAGCAGCAGTGGTGCCTGGGGGGACCTGGCCATTCCCTGGGCCACCCTCTGTCCTTGTGTCTGTCCCTGTCCATCCTCACAGGGCCCAGCTCCTCCTCCCCGTGTCCCAGCGAGAGGAACCCAGTGCTGTCAGTGGGATTTTCTCCTCGCGCAGACACACACTGACTGTGTTCACAAGTGTTCAGCCCTCAGCCCCAGCGGCGGGTGAAACGATCCAAAAGTCATAGAACAGTAGAGTCATTATGGTTGGAAAAGACCTTCAAGATCACTGAGTCCAACCACAACCCACCCTGTCCCTGCCCCCTGTCCTGAGAACCTCATGTCCGTCTGTCCAGCCCTCCAGGGCTGGTGACTCCAGCACTGCCCTGGGCAGCCTGTTCAATGCCCCACAGCCCTTTGGGGAAGAAATTGTTCCCACATCCAACCTCAACCTCCCCTGGCGCAACTTGAGGCCGTTTCCTCTGCTCCTGGCGCTTGTTCCTGGGGAGCAGAGCCCGACCCCCCTGGCTCCAAGCTCCTTTCAGGCAGTTCAGAGATCAGAAGGTCTCCCCTCAGCTCCTGTTCTCCAGCTGAACCCCCAGGTCCCTCAGTCTCCATCACACTTGTGCTCCAGCCCCTCACCAGCTCCGCTCCCTTCTCTCCACTCACTCCAGCACCTCAAGGCCTTTCTTGTCTTGAGGTGATCCCACCACCCCTGGGGCCACCATTCTGAGCCCTGAGCTGAGGAGCCCAGAACTGCCCCTGGGGGTCCTGGGGACAGCAGGGTGACCATGAGCCAGCACTGGGCCCTTGTGGCCAGGAAGCCAATGGGACCTGGGGTGGGTTAGAAGGGGGTGGTCAGTAGGTCAGGGAGGTTCTCCTGCCCCTCTGCTCTGCCCTGGGGAGACCACACCTGGAATATTGTGTCCAGCTGTGGCCCCTCAGTTCCAGCAGGACAGGGAACTGCTGGAGAGAGTCCAGCGCAGCCACCAAGATGCTGGAGGGAGTGGAGCATCTCCCGTGTGAGGAAAGGCTGAGGGAGCTGGGGCTCTGGAGCTGGACAAGAGGACACTGAGGGGGGACTCATTGCTGGGGATCAAGATGGAAAGGGGCAGTGTCAGGAGGATGGAGCCAGGCTCTTCTGGTGACAACCAGGGACAGGACAAGGGGCAATGGGTGCAAACTGGAACACAGGAGGTTCCACTGCAAGAGGAGAAGCAACTTGTTGGGGGTGAGGGTGGCAGAGCCTGGCCCAGGCTGCCCAGGGGGGTTGTGGAGTCTCCTTCTCTGCAGACATTCCAACCCCCTGGACACCTTCCTGTGTAACCTCAGCTGGGTGTTCCTGCTCCGGGGGGTTGCGCTGGATGAGCTTTGAGGGCCCTTCACCCCCTGACATCCTGGGATGCTGTGATTTGGGGGGGACTTTGGGGACTTTGGGAGGGATGCTCCCAGCTGAACCCGTGGGGCTGGAAGGTGCTCAGTCGATTCCACGGGTGCAGAGTGAAACCAACCCAGCGTCAGGGCCGGAGCGGCCCCGGAGGAGCCCAGCGCCACATTCCTGCGTGTGACCCTGCAGGAACCGCTGATGGTCGAGGAGGGGACAGTGATGCCACTGCCGTGTCCCCAGTGCTGTCATTTCTGTGTCCGCAATGCCACTGTGTCCCAAATGCTGCCACTGCCATGTCCCCAATACTGTCCTTTCTCCAACACTGTGTGTCTCCAGTGCTGCCACTGCTATGTCCCCAGTGCCGCCATTGCCGTGTCCCCAATGCAGCCATTGCCATGTCCCCAGTGCTGCCATTGCCATGTCCCTGGTGCTGCTGTGTCCCCAATGCTGCCATTGTTGTGTCCCCAATGCTGCCACTGCCATGTACCTGGTGCTCTTGTGTCCCCAATGTTGCCATGGCCATTTCCGCAATGCTGCCATTGCCTTGTCCCCAATGCTGCCATTGCCATGTCCCCAATGTTGCTATTGCCATGATCCCAATGCTGCCATTGCTCTGTCCCCAATTCAGCCACTGCCATGACCCCAATGCTGCCATTGCCATGTCCCCAATGTTGCTATTGCCATGACCCCAATGCTGCCATTGCCATGTCCCTGATGCTGCCACTGCTGTGTCCCCAGTGCTGCCATGTTCCCAATGCTGCCATTGCCATGACCCCAATGCTGCCACTGCCATGTCCCCAATGCAACCATTGCCATGGCCCCAATGCTGCCACTGCCATGTCCTTGATGCTGCCGTGTCCCCAATGCTGCCATTGCCGTGTCCCCAATGCTGCCACTGCCATGTCCCCAATGCAACCATTGCCATGGCCCCAATGCTGCCACCGCCATGTCCTTGATGCTGCCGTGTCCCCAATGCTGCCATTGCCGTGTCCCCAATGCTGCCACTGCCACGTTCCTGATGCTGCTGTGTCCCCAGTGCTGCCATTGCTATGTCCCCGGTGCTGCCATTGCCGTGTCCTCAGTGCTGCCACTGCCATGTTCCTGATGCTGCTGTGTCCCCAGTGCTGCCATTGCTATGTCCCCGGTGCTGCCATTGCCGTGTCCCCAATGCTGACATGTTTAATGCCTCTGTCAGTGCCCTGGGGCTTGGGGACAGGAGCCAGACCCCGGTCCCCACCAGGCGCTGCCTTCGGCCTCACCGATGAGCCACACGCCACGGGGAACCCGAGGGAAGGGACGTGGGGAACCCGAGGGAAGGGACGTGGGGAACCAGAGGAAAGGGATGTGGGGAACCCAAGGGAAAGGACGTGGGGAACCCAAGGGAAGGGACGTGGGGAACCAGAGGGAAGGGACGTGGGGAACCCGAGGGAAGGGACGTGGGGAACCAGAGGGAAGGGACGTGGGGAACCCAAGTGGAGGGACATGGGGAACCCAAGTGGAGGGACGTGGGGGACCCGAGGGAAGGGACGTGGGGGACCCAAGGGAAGGGACGTGGGGAACCAGAGGGAAGGGACGTGAGGAACCCAAGGGAAGGGACGTGGGGAACCAGAGGGAAGGGACGTGGGGGACCCGAGGGAAGGGACATGGGGAGCCCAAGGGGAGGGATGTGGGGAACCCGAGGTTAGGGACGTGGGGAACCCAAGGGACGTGCCTTCGGTGGGTCCCAGCAGCACCAGCCACCCCCCCGGCCCTGGGGGGGGTCCCACGGCCCCGGCAGCGCAGCCCCTGCCCCGGGCGACCCCCCACTCCCAGTGCCCCGTCCCCAAGCTGGGGGACAATGAGCTGCCGCGCTCCCCACATGATCCATCACAAGGTGCTGCCGCCTGCGTCCCCGCTTAGCACCTGCGGGGCTGCCAGGAACCACGTGTGACCCCGCGCTGCCGCTGATTTACTTGCTGTTAGGGGGCTTTTTCCACCTCCCCCCGCCAGCCCTCCCGCTGGATCCCGGCCAGCTGGACCCCCCGGCCCCGCTCCAGGGCAGGTGCCACCCCCGGCGCCCCCGGCACGGCCCGCAGCCCCGTCACCCGGCTGCGGCGCCGCGGGTCCCACCGTGAACCGCGCGTGTCCCCGTCCCGCGTGCCCCCGCGCCCCCCGGCCCCCGGCCCCCTCCCAAAGCAGCTCCAGCTGTCGGGGCTCGATGGGAAGTGCAGGTACGGCGCTGGCTCCCTGCCCGTCTCCCCTGTGTCTGTCTGCTGCGAGAGGAAGCCAGTCCACCTCTGGAATCCTTCACTCTCTCCTCGTTCCTGCTCTCCCCGCGGCTCCCCCGGGGATTCGGGGTCAGCCCCTCTCTCTCGGTCTCTCTTTTTTCCCTTGCCCCTATCACATTACAATGCAGGCAGTGTTTGCTCCAAATCCCCCACCGCACGTTAATTCTGTTCCTCTGTCTCTAACTACCAAACTGCTTTCCTGTGCCTCCTGTCTTTCCATTCCTCCTCCGCTATTTTTTATCTCTGACAAATCGAGCCCGTCAGCTCCGATCGCGGCGCGCGGGCCGGGGAAGGGGCTGCGGGAGCCGCCGGCAGCCGCGGAGGAGGGCGAGCGAGCGGGCGCGGGCACCGGGACCACACCGGGGGTCCCAACGGGCACCGACACGGCTCCCCGGCTCCGTCGCCTGAATCCCAGTCACCCCCAGTGCTCAAATGGGACTTCCGAGGGCGCTGACGAGGTGACACGGCTTAGAGGCGGCCTGGGCAGTGTTGGGCCAACGCTTGGGCTCCATGATCTCAAAGGTCTTTTCCAACCCAAACGATTCTATGATTGCCAGAGCTCCGAGCGGGGTCCCGGGGGGTCAGGGGCCACCTGAAGCAGCCAAGACCTCCCCTGCGATCCATCATTCCCGCCTGCCTCAGTTTCCCTCTCCCGCAAGGGCTGGGGAGGGGCCGCGTGCCTGGAGCGTGTGCCCAGGCTCCTGTCCCAGCCCGTCTCCAAAACCTTTGCTCCCGCCCCAAATCCGGGCAGCACAATGCAGAACAAACCCATGAGTTTGCAGCGAGGGGCACACGGTGCTGTGCAGGGTCCCCCAGGGGAGATCTGGGGGGTCTCAGAGTGGAGCACAGGGGACACAGAGACTTCCAGAACTTGATGGGACAGATGGACGGACCTGGGTGTTCACCCCCCAGCACAGGTCCCCTCGTCCTCCCGAGGGCCGGGCAGCGCTGGCACCGCCACAGCGCCGGCGCTGGCTCAGATCTGATGGGACCCCAGCGAGGGCGCAGGGACACGTGTCACCCCGTGTCCCCTGCCCAGGCTGTGACAGGAGCAGCCCCCCGCTTCGTGCTGACGCCAAGGACGCCGCTGGCACTCGTGGGGCAGCAGCGCCGCGGCCTCGACCTTCCTGGGGACGGACAAACGGCGAAGCTGAAGCAGCGAGGGGGTGCTGAGCGGTGAGGAAGCGAAGGGAGCCGGGCAGGATCCGCAGCATCGCTTGCTTGGAACAGACCCGCGAGACGCCGGAGCCCACGAGCTCCCCGCGCCGCGCAGGAACCGCAGCGGTTAATGAGGGGGAACGCGCTGGCGGCTCCGCTGGCCGCTGCCCTCCCCCCGCCGCAGCCCCCCCTGATTTATGGCGAGGTGTTTTCTTTAGCAAAGCCAGCTGCCGGGGCCTTCCTGCCGCCGCGCACCCCGCGCCGCACCTGGAGCCCTCCCCCAAAACCGCGCGGGGAAGGGCAGGGGGATCCCAGCCATGGAGGAAGAGGAGGGAGCCCGGCGCTGCTCAGGGACGCAAATAAGCGCACTTGGAATTCAACCTGAACATGAGAAGATGCTGTTTCACTGGGGGGGTGGTCAGGCTCTGCCTGGGGTAGAATCCCCACCCCTGGAGATACTCTGGACCTGCCTGGACATGGTGCTGGGCGGCCCCCAACAGCCCCAGCCGCCCCGGGATTCAGCGACCCCTCTGCTCCCATAAGGACGGCAAGCTCAGCCCTGAGCAGTTTGGGAGGTAATCAGTAGGTTTCAGAGTAAACACAGGCTCACATCACAACAGATGGCAGGCTGGGGGCTGCTGCAGCCACACAGGCCCAGGAGCGGAGCTGAAATTTGCTTCACAGCCAACAGGAGGAAGGACTGAAAACCTCTGAATGCCAGCGGGCTGGGGCGGCCGTCACGGGGACCGGCCACGGCCACGGCCACGGCCACGGCCACGGCCACGGCCACGCTCGCAGCGCTGCCGGCGCACGGGGGCCGCGCTCCCCCGCCCTCCCCACCTCCAATCTTTCCGTGCTGATTTACTGCCCACAGCAAAAAGTTTCCCTTTTCGGATCCAAGATTCCTCGCGTTTTGGCTTCTGCTCCCGCAAACCCGAATCAACTGTTAATTTTGGCAAGTGCCCTTTCTCTGCTCTGACCGTGCTCGGACTTTTCCATTCCCGACACCTTGGGAGCTGTTCCTGGGGGGGGCACAGGCGTCCCCCCATTCCTGGGCACTCTGCCCTCTCTGAGGACGGGGAGGACCCGCTGCCGCCACCGCGCAGCCAAATCCCACCAAGAGCCCCCATTCCCCACCCCACCTTGCACTGGTGTTACTGGTAGAGCAAACCAGGCAGGGCCATGGGCTTGTTGGCCCAGTGGGCAGCAGCCCAGCGCGGCAAAGAGGAGCCGGGCTCGGCGCGGAGCAGCTGCCTGGCCACGGGGATCCACCGGCACAGCTGCGGGAAGAGAAACCACAGCATAGAGCCGCTTTGTGGGGGAACCTGCGGATCAATGAACCCACAAGCTGCCCCACAGACACCTCCGGCACCCACCGCACCGCCAAGGGCCGCACACCATGAGGTGCTGGAGGTGCCGCCGGGCGCCAAACGCCGGCGCTGGCCCGGGCACAGGTTCCCCCTCCCCGCGGCAAAGCGCTGCCTCGTAAAGCAGCCGCCCAGCTCTCGCTTCTGTGCTGAGCAGGCCCCGCTCGTTAAAGGTTACGAGATGTACCGGCAGCGCGGGGATGGGGAGCGGGACGGGGTCCCGGGAGCGGCGCCCTGGGGGTGCAGCCCCCGCGTGGCGCTGGGCAGGGACGGTTTCCCCCGTGTCGACGGCTCCGGGGTGTCCCCGCTGTCCCTTACGCCGCGTTTCCCCCCCGGAGAAGGGGAGAATTCCAACAGCTGGTTCCAATCACACCCAGCGCCCCCCGGCACCCTCTGGCAGCCATCTGGGAGCAGAGCTAACCCGGGATGAAAGGAAAGGGCTCCCCGCAGCGCGGTGGGGCTGGCAGGGGGCGCGGAGCCCCCCCGGCGCCGGACACGCACCTGCAGCCCCGCAGCCCTCGCCAGGACCAGGCGGCGCGGCGGGAGCCGCACGCGAGCCGGCCCCGCGGCTCCCCGGGACCTGCCAGGAGGAAAGAGCAGAGTCTGCCATGTCGACATTCCTCCCGCTTAGCAAAACACGGCCCGGTCCCCTCTGCGGCCCATTAAAGAGAGATTTCCTGCCCAAAAAGCAGAGGGAGGCACGGCGGCCCGGCCAAGAGCAGGGATGCGTGAGACAACCGACTGATCACCGTGATACAACCGACAGGTCAGCATGACAGAACCAACCAAGCACCAGGATACAACTGACCGGTCACCATGACAGAACCAACCACCCGCCAGAATACAACTGACCGATCACCAGGATACAACTGACCGGTCACCATGACAGAACCAACCAATCACCAGGATACAATTAATGAATCACTGTGATACAACCGACCAATCACTGTGATACAACTGACCGATCACCAGGATACAACTGACCAATCACCAGGATACAACTGACCGGTCACCACGACAGAACCAACCACCCACCAGAATACAACTGACCGATCACCAGGATACAACTGACCAATCACCAGGATACAACTGACCAGTCACCATGACAGAACCAACCAATCACCAGGATACAACTGACCGGTCACTGTGATACAACCGACCGATCACCGTGATACAACTGACTGATCACCAGGATACAACTGACCAGTCACCATGACAGAACCAACCAACCACCAGAATACAATTAACGGATCACTGTGATACAACTGACTGGTCACTGTGATACAACTGACCGATCACCATGAGACAACTGACCAGTCACCATGATACCACTGACCGATCACCACGATACAATCAACAGATCACCATGATACAACCAACTGATCATCGTGATACAAGTGACTGATCACTGTGACACAACTGACAGATCACCATGACAAAAGTGACCAATAACTGTGATACAACCAACCGATCACCATGACACAACCGACCAATCACCATGGCATAACCAACCAAACACCATGACACAAGTGAACAGTCACCATGACACAACCAACCAATCACCACAATACAAATGACCAATCACTGATACAACCCACTGATCGCCATGATACAAATGAGCGATGACCACGACACAAGTGACCGACCACTGTGATACAACCAGCTGATCACCGCAACACAACCGGCTGATCACTGTGACACAAGTGACCCATCACTGTGATACAACCGGCTGATCACCGTGACACAAGTGACCGATCACTGTGATACAACCGGCTGATCACCGTGACACAAGTGACCGATCACTGTGATACAACCGGCTGATCACCGTGACACAAGTGACCGATCACTGTGATACAACTGGCTGATCACCGTGACACAAGTGACCGATCACTGTGATACAACTGGCTGATCACCGTGACACAAGTGACCAATCACTGTGATACAACCGTCTGATCACTGTGATACAACCAGCTGATCACCGTGACACAAGTGACCCATCACTGTGATACAACCGGCTGATCACCGTGACACAAGTGACCAATCACTGTGATACAACTGGCTGATCACCGTGACACAAGTGACCAATCACTGTGATACAACCGGCTGATCACTGTGATACAACCAGCTGATCACCGTGACACAAGTGACCCATCACTGTGATACAACCAGCTGATCACTGTGATACAACCGGCTGATCACCGTGACACAAGTGACCAATCACTGTGATACAACCGGCTGATCACCGTGACACAAGTGACCGATCACTGTGATACAACCGGCTGATCACCATGACACAAGTGACCGATCACTCCCCATCTCTCGGGGCGATGATCTGTCACGGGGACACACAGTCGGGAGGCGGGGGAGGGCTTGGTGTCCCGTGTGTCCCCGGTTCCCTCTCCACACCGCACACCAGGACACGCGGCTCTGCCGAGCCTGGACAGGCTGGAGAGCTGGGCAGGGAAAACCTTAATGGAACGGTTGGACTCGATGATCTTGAGGGTCTTTTCCAACCAAAAGGGTTCTCTGGTTTGATTAATTCTGGGATTCTAACCTCGGGGAGACAGAATGCCCAAGGCAGGGGCTGTGATCCTGCTCCCCGAGGTGCTGCAAGCCCAGCACCATGCAGGATTCCTCGGGGCTGCCGTCCCCAAGCCTCGGTCATTAAGCAAGAAGCCAGAGAGGTTCAATGAGTCCCAGGTCCCTCGCAGAACCGATTGTCCCAAGGCAGCTCTCGGCACGTCCCCCCAGCCCCTCTCTGCGGAGGCCGGACCCCTGGAGCAGCCCACTCGTGTCCCCACCAAACACAGTGTCTGGTTGTCACCCACGGCCACCACGGCTGAGCAACCTCATGGGAAAACCTGAGGCTGGGAGAGGAAAGAGACGGGATGAACCCGTGTGGGGGCAGGTGAAGGAAAAGGGGGCTTGGGGTCAGTGTGCTCCCCGAGCGCCCGGAGATGGGGTGGGGGAGCCAGCCCCCCAGCCCGGGTGAAGGGCAGAGGCCGTGAGTGTATCTCAAGAGCTGGAGGCCATCGGGAGAGGCTCTTTCCCAAACAAAGAGGGCTCGCTCGGGAGCGCAGGAGCGGGAGAGCCAGCGCGCAGCTGCGGGCGAGCGCTGCAGCTGGGGGAGCGCGGGGGCCGCTGCGGGAGCGGGGGGCCCAGGCCAAGGCCTCTGGCAGCTGTCGGTTCGGTAGCCGGCAGAAGCCATTAACGGCGTTTGGCAGCAGAGCAAAGCCAGGCGTGGATCCCGGACAGACAAACAGCCGCTCGGCAGCGGCTCCGCACGCTCTAGAGTTACAGCCCGGGGCCGGAGGCGAGCGCAGGCACAGGACGCAGCTTCCGATCCAGCCGGGCTACTGCAGGGGCCGGGTCCGCTCAGGGACGGCTCAAAGGTCTGGCCCTTCGCCCCCCCGGATGGGATCCGTGTTTCTGACCGGGAAAGAACCGTCCCCAAGCGCTGCAGAGCCCCGGGTTTTGCTCTTGAGACAGGTCCTGGCTCTGCAGAGCGATGCCGACCCCTGTGCACGGAGCCAGCACCTCGCCCCCCTGACCGTCCCGAGGGATGCTCAGCCCTGTCACGCCGTGTGTGTCCTTACAACAGCCACACCGGCTGACCCCTCGTGTCGCCAACACCCAGCCTGACCGCAGGACAAAAGGTCCTTCCAAGAACCTTGCTCCCCACCTCTCCTGGGGCGGCAGAGGGGTGTCCGGGGGTGCCCATGGGCTCCCCAAACCCCGGGCTGTGCTGCTGGAGCCCAGCAGCGCTCTGGCAGCAGAGCCACAAACACCTGAATTTGCCCCATTAAATGGGCATGGGCAGAAAAGGCCCCTTTGGGGGAAGCAGCCCCCAAACCCACCGGCATTCACCACCCAGCCCAGCGCCCCAACATCTTATCCCCGCCTGAGAGAAACAACCCCAAGCGCTGCGTGTCGGGACGAAAGGAAAGGGAACGCGGCAGCAATGGCAGCAGAGAGCAGAGGCGGCAGCACGTGTTTGGCTGTTCACGGACACGGGCACACATGTGGACACACACGTGGACACAGACGTGAACACACATGTGGACACACACGTGTGCTGCAGCCGAGCTGACCCGTCTCCTACACTCCAAACCACCCCCAGCACGGGGACCAGCCGGTTCACAGAGTCACTGGGCACGCTCAGCTTGTTCATGGTGGAAGGGACCCCTGGAGACCACAGAGTGGTTAAATCATTCCGGTTGGAAAAGCCCCTCAAGATCAAGTCCAACCATAACCCACCCTTTCCCTGCCCCCTGTCCTGAGAACCTCGTGTCCGTCTGTCCAGCCCTCCAGGGCTGGTGACTCCAGCACTGCCCTGGGCAGCCTGTTCAATGCCCCACAGCCCTTTGGGGGAGAAATTGTTCCTAAATCCAACCTCACCCTCCCCTGGCGCAACTTGAGGCCGTTTCCTCTGCTCCTGGCGCTTGTTCCTGGGGAGCAGAGCCCGACCCCCCTGGCTCCAAGCTCCTTTCAGGCAGTTCAGAGATCAGAAGGTCTCCCCTCAGCTCCTGTTCTCCAGCTGAACCCCCCAGGTCCCTCAGTCTCCATCACACTTGTGCTCCAGCCCCTCACCAGCTCCGCTCCCTTCTCTCCACTCGCTCCAGCACCTCAGGGGTTTCTTGGCGTGAGGGGCCCAGAGCTGCCCCCAGGGTCTGAGGTGCAGTGGGTGGGTGCACTGGCACTTGCCATCCTCCACCATCCTCCTTTCCCATGTAGCAACGTGTCCCTTAATAACCAAACCCTCTGCTCCATCAATAAAAGTCACCATGCAGGTCCACCACTGTCCCCACCAAGCCCAGTTGAAGAGTCACCACTGACCGGGCACCCACAGGCCAAAGATTCACCCAGACTCTCCCATGAAGCCACGAAAAGTGACATGAGGCCAGGGCAGCTCTGTCCCCACAGCCATTGCCACCTCTGTCGCCACAGCCATTGCCAGCTCTGTCCCCACACCATTGCCAGCTCTGTCCCCACAGCCATTGCCACCTCTGTCCACACAGCCATTGCCACCTCTGTCCCCACACCATTGCCAGCTCTGTCCCCACACCATTGCCACCTCTGTCCCCACACCATTGCCACCTCTGTCCCCACAGCCATTGCCACCTCGGTCCACACAGCCATTGCCAGCTCTGTCCACACAGCCATTGCCAGCTCTGTCCCTACACCATTGCCACCTCTGTCCCCACAGCCATTGCCAGCTCTGTCCCCACAGCCATTTCCACCTCTGTCCCCACAGCCATTGCCAGCTCTGTCCACACAGCCATTGCCAGCTCTGTCCACACAGCCACTGCCACCTCTGTCCCCACACCATTGCCAGCTCTGTCCCCACACCATTGCCACCTCTGTCCCCACACCATTGCCAGCTCTGTCCCCACACCATTGCCAGCTCTGTCCCCACAGCCATTGCCACCTCTGTCCACACAGCCATTGCCACCTCTGTCCCCACACCATTGCCAGCTCTGTCCCCACACCATTGCCACCTCTGTCCCCACACCATTGCCACCTCTGTCCCCACAGCCATTGCCACCTCTGTCCACACAGCCATTGCCAGCTCTGTCCACACAGCCATTGCCAGCTCTGTCCCCACACCATTGCCACCTCTGTCCCCACAGCCATTGCCAGCTCTGTCCCCACAGCCATTGCCACCTCTGTCCCCACAGCCATTGCCAGCTCTGTCCCCACAGCCATTGCCACCTCTGTCCCCACACCATTGCCAGCTCTGTCCCCACACCATTGCCACCTCTGTCCCCACACCATTGCCACCTCTGTCCCCACACCATTGCCAGCTCTGTCCCCACACCATTGCCACCTCTGTCCCCACAGCCATTGCCAGCTCTGTCCCCACACCATTGCCACCTCTGTCCCCACAGCCATTGCCACCTCTGTCCACACAGCCATTGCCACCTCTGTCCACACAGCCATTGCCAGCTCTGTCCCCACACCATTGCCAGCTCTGTCCCCACAGCCATTGCCAGCTCTGTCCCCACAGCCATTTCCACCTCTGTCGTCACAGCCATTGCCAGCTCTGTCCCCACACCATTGCCACCTTTGTCCCTACACCATTGCCACCTCTGTCCCCACACCATTGCCACCTCTGTCCCCACAGCCATTGCCACCTCTGTCCACACAGCCATTGCCAGCTCTGTCCACACAGCCATTGCCAGCTCTGTCCCTACACCATTGCCACCTCTGTCCCCACACCATTGCCAGCTCTGTCCCCACACCATTGCCACCTCTGTCCCCACAGCCATTGCCACCTCTGTCCACACAGCCATTGCCAGCTCTGTCCACACAGCCATTGCCAGCTCTGTCCCCACACCATTGCCACCTCTGTCCCCACACCATTGCCAGCTCTGCCCCCATAGACATTGCCTGCTCTGTCCCCACACCATTGCCACCTCTGTCCCCATAGCCATTGCCAGCTCTGTCCCCACACCATTGCCACCTCTGTCCCCACACCATTGCCACCTCTGTCCCCACAGCCATTGCCAGCTCTGTCCCCACAGCCATTGCCAGCTCTGTCCCCACACCATTGCCACCTCTGTCCCCATAGCCATTGCCACCTCTGTCCCCACACCACTGCCACCTCTGTCCCCACACCATTGCCACCTCTGTCCCCATAGCCATTGCCACCTCTGTCCCCACACCACTGCCACCTCTGTCCCCACAGCCATTGCCACCTCTGTCCCCATAGCCATTGCCACCTCTGTCCCCACAGCCACTGCCACCTCTGTCCCCATAGCCATTGTCACCTCTGTCCCCACACCATTGCCAGCTCTGTCCCCATAGCCATTGCCAGCTCTGTCCCCACACCATTGCCAGCTCTGTCCCCATAGCCATTGTCACCTCTGTCCCCACACCATTGCCACCTCTGTCCCCATAGCCATTGCCACCTCTGTCCACACAGCCATTGCCACCTCTGTCCGCACATCATTGCCAGCTCTGTCCCCACAGCCATTGCCACCTCTGTCCACACAGCCATTGCCAGCTCTGTCCCCACAGCCATTGCCACCTCTGTCCACACAGCCATTGCCAGCTCTGTCCCCACACCATTGCCAGCTCTGTCCCCACAGCCACTGCCAGCTCTGTCCCCACAGCCATTGCCACCTCTGTCCCCACAGCCATTGCCACCTCTGTCCCCACACCATTGCCACCTTTGTCCCTACACCATTGCCACCTCTGTCCCCACAGCCATTGCCAGCTCTGTCCGCACATCATTGCCGGCTCTGTCCCCACACCATTGCCAGCTCTGTCCCCATAGCCATTGCCACCTCTGTCCCCACACCATTGCCAGCTCTGTCCCCATAGCCATTGCCACCTCTGTCCCCACACCATTGCCAGCTCTGTCCCCACAGCCATTGCCACCTCTGTCCCCACACCATTGCCAGCTCTGTCCCCACAGCCATTGCCACCTCTGTCCCCACAGCCATTGCCACCTCTGTCCCCACACCATTGCCAGCTCTGTCCCCACAGCCACTGCCACCTCTGTCCCCACAGCCATTGCCACCTCTGTCCCCACACCATTGCCACCTTTGTCCCTACACCATTGCCACCTCTGTCCCCACAGCCATTGCCAGCTCTGTCCGCACATCATTGCCGGCTCTGTCCCCACACCATTGCCAGCTCTGTCCCCATAGCCATTGCCACCTCTGTCCCCACACCATTGCCAGCTCTGTCCCCATAGCCATTGCCACCTCTGTCCCCACACCATTGCCAGCTCTGTCCCCACAGCCATTGCCACCTCTGTCCCCACACCACTGCCAGCTCTCTCCCCACACCATTGCCACCTCTGTCCCCACACCATTGCCACCTCTGTCCCCATAGCCATTGCCACCTCTGTCCCCACACCATTGCCACCTCTGTCCCCACACCATTGCCAGCTCTGTCCCCACAGCCATTGCCAGCTCTGTCCCCACACCATTGCCACCTCTGTCCCCACACCATTGCCAGCTCTGTCCCCACACCATTGCCACCTCTGTCCCCACACCATTGCCAGCTCTGTCCCCACACCATTGCCAGCTCTGTCCCCACACCATTGCCACCTCTGTCCCCACACCATTGCCAGCTCTGTCCCCACACCATTGCCAGCTCTGTCCCCACACCACTGCCACCTCTGTCCCCACACCATTGCCAGCTCTGTCCCCACACCATTGCCACCTCTGTCCCCACACCACTGCCCTGCCCCGCGGGGCCCTGGCTCCTGCGCAGGACTCGGTGCTTGGACAGGCCCGTCTGTGCTGGCAGCGACGAGCCCACTCACCATCTTCCAGAGCTTTGCAACGGGCTTGATTAGTCTGTTCCTGAGTATTTCCAGGAATTGAGGTTGAGTGGTGATTTTTAGGACAAGTTGTGCTAGTGGACAGAGGGAAAATATCAGGGAGAGAACCGTAAGCAAGAACAAGGAGGCACCGGACTCGGGTCTGCAAGGCCAGGACTAAGAGCAGCTGCCTTGTCCCCAGCCGGGAGGTGATGGGGACAGACTTTATCAGGGCCTGTTGTCATAGGACAAGTGGTAACAGTTTTAGATTAAAAGAGGGGAGATTCGGGCCAGACACAAGGAGGAATTGTTGCCCTGAGGGTGGTGAGAGCCCGGCCCAGGTTCCGAGAGGTGGTAGATGAACCATCCCTGAGACACCCCAGGCCAGGCTGGACGGGGCTCTGAGCACCCTGAGCTGTGAGATGTCCCTGCTCATGGCAGGGGGGGCACTGGGTGATCTCTGATGTCCCTTCAACCCAAACCACCCTGTGATTCCATAATTCTGCAAACACCATCAGCCAAATTCACTGTCCCAGCTGGCAGGGCAGGTCCCCGCGCCGAGGCCGCCGTCCCCGCGTGCAGCTCCACACACCGCAGCTCTCCCGCCTTGTCCCAGGGGACGGTCAGGAATTTATGACCTGACCTGGCTTTCCTTTCAACCAGATTTTCAGTCACCAGGCCCCCACAAAGCTCCCTTTGCCGTGAGTTCAAAGCCAGGTCTGCTGGAGCTGCCGATCCCCCCGGTGAGCCGGGAGATGTCACGTCCCTTCCCCTCCGTGTCACCCTCGCGTCCTGCACGGCCGCAGCCACAACGCCGCCAAAACCAACCGCGCCAAGTTTCCCACTCGGTTATTGCCACCTGAGTCCCCACAGCATCCCTGGGCAGCACCGGCCGGGGCAGGAAGGCCCATCAGCACTTGGTTTTCAGTTGGGGGTCTTTTGGCTGGCACTGAATTATGAACTATTTTGTCCAGTTTGTTCCACTGCTTTGGAGTTCATCGGGCTGTTTAAAAAGTGTGTTAAAAGCCTTCCAAGAGCACAGCTCTCCAAAGGCGAAGTGTTGCCGCGTCCACGCTGGGCGATGCGCGTCTTGGGACAAGCGGGGCGCTCGCGCTGTTCCCCTTGAGCCGGGCGCCTCTCCCAGCCCGGGCTGCCCGGACACGGCTCCTTTCCTGCCAGCTCCAAAGTCCCTCCTTTGTGGCCCCGGCTCTGAGCGCTCAGATACACCCGGCTGACGTGAGCTCCGAGGAATCCCGCAGGCACCGGCCGCCCCGAAAGCCCCCGGGGTGCAGCCGGCCCGGCGCGGAAATACCAGTTTGCACAGAGCCTTCCATAGACAGGTACTCCAATCCAAAAGTTGTGAGCGCTGTCTTGGAATTGGAAGTCGACACAGCAAGCCCGGGAATCGTCCCCAATAGCTCCCGCGCACCAGCGACACA
Source organism: Columba guinea (assembly GCA_032206185.1). Lineage (NCBI taxonomy): Eukaryota > Metazoa > Chordata > Aves > Columbiformes > Columbidae > Columba > Columba guinea. The sequence continues at coordinate 193,685 of JAVLUU010000244.1, read as the reverse complement.
GCTGGGGCTGTAATATCAAATAAAGCCCCGGTGAGATGGATGCGGGCGATGCCGATGGGCAGCGCTGGTGGAGCCCGCTGAGCCATGAGGATGCGATGGGCAGGAGATGAAGGTCGGACGTGGGCACCGGGGCGAGAAGCACCGGACTCTGCCACCGGGAGGGGAAAATGCATGTGCAAAGCCCCCACGGACAGATGTGCGCGCGTCTCTGTTAGCAGATGTCAGCGTGGTCCGTTTAAACGGCAGCAGATATCTGCTGGGCGCGTTAGGGCTTGAGGAAAATCATCTTTGGGCTGAAGCGTTAGTCCTGGCCTAACAACCCAGCCCAGCCCGGTCCCCTGAACTGGCCAAGCGGCCTCCGGCTTCCTCCGCACGTTCTCCCGTACCCGGCGCGGAGCCTGATGAAGTGGGACATTGGAACAGCGGCCAGCGGTTCGGGGCTGCACGCGTCCCCTCCGCCCAACGGGAGGAGCCCGAGCGGCGACCCCAGCGCCGGGGCTGCGGCGGCTCCCTGCCTGGGGACGTGCCCGGGGCTCTGGCGCAGGGCCAGGCAGCCGCGCTGCTGCTCCAGGCGCGGGTCCGGCCCTCGCCAAGGAACCAGGGGCTCTCGGGAGGCCGCGGTGCAGCCGGGCACCACGGGCAGGGGGGTCACACCGGCTTTGGGGGGTCTGTGGTGTGAGTCCCACCGGGCCAGCGCTGCCAGAGCCGCCGAGGTGGCGCAGGGCTCGTCCAGCTCACCGGGGCTGGGGAAACACTCAGCGCTGCTCTCCTGGATTTCGGCTGGCACTGAATTATTAACTATTTGCTCAAGTTTGTTTTACTGCTTTGGAGTTCATCAGGCTTTTTAAAATACGTTTAAATCCTTCTGAGAGCACAACTCTCCAAAGGTGAAGCCCAAAGTGGTGTTTCCGTGCCCTGCTCACCGTCCACGCTCGGCGATCCGAGTCCCGGGGAAACCGCGGCTCTGGCAATGGTTTTGTGGGCTGCATGGTGTGGATTCGCCCTGTGCATGGTAATGCCGGTACCGGTGAGCGCACACTGCGGTGGCCCCGGCGCGACGCTGGCACAGGGCGAATCGTGGCCCCCGCGCAGCTCCAGGCGGCCGTGATGGCACAGCCGCTCGCACGGCCGCAGCAGAGCTGGCGTGCCATGAGCTGAGCCATTGCAGAGCTGGCGTGCCATGAGCTGAGCCATTGCAGAGCTGGCGTGCCATGAGCTGAGCCATTGCAGAGCTGGCATGCCATAAGCTGAGCCGTTGCAGGGCTGGTGTGCCATGAGCTGAGCCATGGCAGGGCCGGCGTGCCGTAAGCTGAGCCGTGGCAGGGCCGGCGTGCCGTAAGCTGAGCCGTGGCAGGGCTGGTGTGCCGTAAGCTGAGCCGCGGCAGGGCCGGCGTGCCATGAGCTGAGCCGTGGCAGGGCCGGCGTGCCGTAAGCTGAGCCGCGGCAGGGCCGGCGTGCCGTAAGCTGAGCCGCGGCAGGGCCGGCGTGCCATGAGCTGAGCCGTGGCAGGGCCGGCGTGCCGTAAGCTGAGCCGCGGCAGGGCCGGCGTGCCGTAAGCTGAGCCGCGGCACGGAGCAGCCCCAGCGCGCGGGGGGAAAGTAAATGGAAAAAAAAAAGGGAAAGAAGGAAAAGTTTCCACTCCTCAGGCGACCGTTGTTGTGGGTTTCTCGCTCTCCTCGGGTCAGGGAGCTGATGGTTTCAGTGCACTCGCTGATGTCATTCCTTCCAGAAGGAAAAAGCCTTTCCTGCCCCAACTGAGCTGCTTCACAAACGCTTCAAATATCAAGGTTGGGGCAGCCAAAAGACAGAGTCATTTAGCTCCTTTTGGGTTTTTTTCACGGTGATATCAGCACCTGTTAATTGACGCCTTTCCCCTCCGCTCTCCACCTGGACCCCCAGGGTTCGCTGATCCCGAGCGAGAGCAGCGCGGCCGGGCCAGGACACGGGGCCGGTTCCGCCGGGGCTGCCGGAGCGGCCGTGCCAGCGTGGCGAGCGCTGAGCCACCGCCGGCAGCACCGTGGGGAAGGGGTTTGCTCCAGCCCCACTTCCCCCCTCTCCATCACACGCAAACTTTCCATCCTGGCTGGAAATGCTAGGAAAGCGAGTGCCCGAGCCGCTCGCTGCGCCGTTCCCCGACCGCGGTGAGCCCGGCTGGCCGCGGGGAGGCACCCAGCACCGAAACGTGGGTATGGGGTCTGTCCTGAGCCCCCCAGCTCTTCCCCGGGCGCAGGGAAGGACGGTGGGTGGGCACAGAGCTCCTGCTGCTCGGTCTGTCCAGCTGGCGCTTGGAGCAGAAAGCGCAGCAGCCGGGGTCTCCACACCCACCCGCACGGAGCCTGTTATCAGAAACCCAGCGCGACTTGGCGGCAAAGCCGGCGGCGCTTGCCCAAAGCCTGGTCGGCTCTGGCTGGAGAGAAGATCGCTGCCAACAGCGCTGCACAGCCCTCCCTCCTTCCCTCCTTCCTCCGAGCCGGCTGGAACGGCTCCTGGACACCCGTCCTCTGCCTTTGGCTGCTCCTGTCCCACCACCCCCCACCTTTGTCCTTTGGCTGTTTTTATCCCATCGCCCCCGTCCTTTGCCTTTGGCTGCTCCTGTCCCTCCACCCTCGTCTTTTGCCTTTGGTGGGTTTGTGGGTCCTGTCCCACCACCCCCATCCTTTGCCTTTTGCGGTCTGTCCCACCAACCCCATCCTTTGTCCTTTGCCTTTGGCTGTTTTTATGCCATCGCCCCCATCCTTTGCCTTTGGTGGGTCCTGTCCCATCACCCCCATCCTTTGCCTTTGGTGGGTCCTGTCCCATCACCCCCATCCTTTGCCTTTGGTGGGTTCTGTCCCATCACCCCCATCCTTTGTCCTTGGTGGGTCCTGTCCCATCACCCCCGTCCTTTGCCTTTGGCGGGTCCTGTCCCATCACCTCCATCCTTTGTCCTTTGGCGGGTCCTGTCCCGTCACCCCCGTCCTTTGCCTTTTGCAGGTCCTGTCCCATCACCCCCATCCTTTGTCCTTTGCCTTTGGCTGTTTTTATCCCACCACCCCCATCCTTCGCCTTTTGCAGGTCCTGTCCCATCACCCCCATCCTTTGCCTTTGGCTGTTTTTATCCCATCACCCCCATCCTTTGCCTTTGGCGGGTCCTGTCCCATCACCCCCATCCTTTGTCCTTTGGTGGGTTCTGTCCATCGTCCCCATCCTTTGCCTTTGGCGGGTCCTGTCCCATCACCCCCATCCTTTGCCTTTGGTGGGTCCTGTCCCATCACCCCCATCCTTTGCCTTTGGCGGGTCCTGTCCCATCACCCCCATCCTTTGTCCTTTGGTGGGTTCTGTCCATCGTCCCCATCCTTTGCCTTTGGCGGGTCCTGTCCCATCACCCCCATCCTTTGTCCTTTGGTGGGTTCTGTCCCACCACCCCCATCCTTTGTCCTTTGCCTTTGGCTGTTTTTATCCCATCGCCCCCATCCTTTGCCTTTGGTGGGTTCTGTCCCATCACCCCCATCCTTTGCCTTTTGCAGGTCCTGTCCCATCACCCCCATCCTTTGTCCTTGGTGGGTTCTGTCCATCACCCCCATCCTTTGCCTTTGGCGGGTCCTGTCCCATCACCCCCATCCTTTGCCTTTTGCAGGTCCTGTCCCATCACCCCCATCCTTTGTCCTTTGGTGGGTTCTGTCCCACCACCCCCATCCTTTGTCCTTTGCCTTTGGCTGTTTTTATCCCATCGCCCCCATCCTTTGCCTTTGGTGGGTCCTGTCCCATCACCCCCATCCTTTGCCTTTTGCAGGTCCTGTCCCATCACCCCCATCCTTTGTCCTTGGTGGGTTCTATCCATCACCCCCATCCTTTGCCTTTGGCGGGTCCTGTTCCATCGTCCCCATCCTTTGTCCTTTGGTGGGTTCTGTCCCATCACCCCCGTCCTTTGCCTTTGGCAGGTCCTGTCCCATCACCCCCATCCTTTGTCCTTTGCCTTTGGCTGTTTTTATCCCACCACCCCCATCCTTCGCCTTTTGCAGGTCCTGTCCCATCACTCCCATCCTTTGCCTTTGGTGGGTCCTGTCCCATCACCCCCATCCTTTGCCTTTTGCAGGTCATGTCCCACCACCCCCATCCTTCGTCCTTTGCCTTTGGCTGTTTTTATCCCATCACCCCCATCCTTTGCCTTTGGTGCGTCCTGTCCCACCACCCCCATCCTTTGTCCTTTGGTGGGTTCTGTCCCATCACCCCCGTCCTTTGCCTTTTGCAGGTCCTGTCCCATCACCCCCATCCTTTGTCCTTTGGTGGGTTCTGTCCATCGCCCCCATCCTTTGCCTTTTGCAGGTCCTGTCCCATCGCCCCCATCCTTTGCCTTTGGCGGGGTCTGTCCCACCACCCCCATCCTTTGTCCTTTGCCTTTGGCTGTTTTTATCCCACCACCCACATCCTTCACCTTTTGCAGGTCCTGTCCCATCACCCCCATCCTTTGCCTTTGGCTGTTTTTATCCCATCACCCCCATCCTTTGCCTTTGGCGGGTCCTGTTCCATCGCCCCCATCCTTTGTCCTTTGGTGGGTTCTGTCCATCGTCCCCATCCTTTGCCTTTGGTAGGTCCTGTCCCATCACCCCCATCCTTTGCCTTTGGCGGGTCCTGTCCCATCACCCCCATCCTTTGCCTTTGGTGGGTTCTGTCCATCGTCCCCATCCTTTGCCTTTGGCGGGTCCTGTCCCATCACCCCCATCCTTTGCCTTTGGCGGGTCCTGTCCCATCACCCCCATCCTTTGCCTTTGGCGGGGTCTGTCCCACCACCCCCATCCTTTGTCCTTTGCCTTTGGCTGTTTTTATCCCACCACCCCCATCCTTCGCCTTTTGCAGGTCCTGTCCCATCACCCCCATCCTTTGCCTTTGGCGGGTCCTGTCCCATCACCCCCATCCTTTGCCTTTGGCGGGTCCTGTCCCATCACCCCCATCCTTTGTCCTTTGGTGGGTTCTGTCCCACCACCCCCATCCTTTGTCCTTTGCCTTTGGCTGTTTTTATCCCATCGCCCCCATCCTTTGTCCTTTGGTGGGTTCTGTCCCATCACCCCCATCCTTTGCCTTTTGCAGGTCCTGTCCCATCACCCCCATCCTTTGTCCTTGGTGGGTTCTGTCCATCACCCCCATCCTTTGCCTTTGGCGGGTCCTGTCCCATCACCCCCATCCTTTGCCTTTTGCAGGTCCTGTCCCATCACCCCCATCCTTTGTCCTTTGGTGGGTTCTGTCCCACCACCCCCATCCTTTGTCCTTTGGTGGGTTCTGTCCCACCACCCCCATCCTTTGTCCTTTGCCTTTGGCTGTTTTTATCCCATCGCCCCCATCCTTTGCCTTTGGTGGGTTCTGTCCATCGCCCCCATCCTTTGCCTTTTGCAGGTCCTGTCCCATCGCCCCCATCCTTTGCCTTTGGCGGGTCCTGTCCCATCACCCCCGTCCTTTGCCTTTTGCAGGTCATGTCCCACCACCCCCATCCTTTGTTCTTTGGTGGGTTCTGTCCATCGTCCCCATCCTTTGCCTTTGGCAGGTCCTGTCCCATCACCCCCATCCTTTGTCCTTTGCCTTTGGCTGTTTTTATCCCACCACCCCCATCCTTTGCCTTTGGTGGGTCCTGTCCCACCACCCCCATTCTTTGTCCTTTGGTGGGTTCTGTCCCATCACCCCCATCCTTTGCCTTTGGTGGGTCCTGTCCCATCACCCCCATCCTTTGCCTTTGGCTGTTTTTATCCCATCACCCCCATCCTTTGCCTTTGGTGGGTTCTGTCCCATCGCCCCCGTCCTTTGCCTTTTGCAGGTCCCGTCCCATTGCCCCCGTCCTTTGCCTTTGGCGGTGTGTCCCGCCACCCGCCCGCCCCGCAGCACCAGCTGCCGCCGGCACCGCCGGGACCCGGGCCAGGGGCCGCGCTTTGATCCGCGACGTCCTGAGAACGTCGATTTCATTTTAAAACGCTGTCGCTCCAGATGTTCTTGTTATTCACATTAGTATCTGCAAACCCCAGTGTCTGCAAAGCCTTTGGCACCGCCGGCATCTCACGGCCGTGTAAGATAATCCCCCTGCACGGTGCGCGCGTCCCTCTCCTGCCATTTCAGTTTTAAACCCGATGCCTTTTCATCTTGTCAAATATCCCCCCGCGCTACCTTCTGCATCCTGTTATTGTGTCCTCTCAGACTCCGCTTCGCCTCCAAACCACACAAATCTTGTCTTTTCACATCTCTTCATCTGCAGATTCCCCCCAGGCCACCAATTACCCCCGCTATCCATCTCCGCAACTCCTCTTTCTCTCGCTGCCTCTTCTGGGAAGGGAACGATGGCAATGGGGCATGGCGCTGCAGCTGGAGCTCACCCACGGGCTGCGACGGAGCTTTCGCCCCCTCTCGTGCCCCTCCGGCTCCCTCCCGTGCCGAGCGCAGCAGCACCACTTGCAGTGGGTACCTGCAAGAACTTTCCCCGAGCGACTGTTGTTTGGGAGCCCAGGAGGGCGCGGAGGGGCCGTGACCCCCGCAGCCTTTCGCAGGGTGTGATCCCGAACCCTGGATGTGCAGGCTAAAGATCCCTGTCCCGCTGCCTTCTCAGGGTAGGAAACCACCGCAGAGCGTCGGTGTTCCCCGAGAAACAACGGGCACGTGTTGGAAAGGGCACAGCGACACAAGGGTGTGCTCGTCCCCCAACAGGAAAATAAAACAACCTTGAATTTGGCAACAGAAACACTTGCTGAGCAGGGCTGTGGGGCATTGAACAGGCTGCCCAGGGCAGTGCTGGAGTCACCAGCCCTGGAGGGCTGGACAGACGGACATGAGGTTCTCAGGACAAGGGGCAGTGCTGAGGTGGGTTATGGTTGGACTCAATGGTCATTTCCAACCAAAACAATGTGATGGTTTGGGAACCCGCTCCCTCGCGTTTCCCCTGGGGAAGCTGGACCGGGGCTCCCGGGCTCGGCGTGGTTACGGTGCTGGCACAGCTGGGGAACACCGGGCCGGGGCTTCTGCAGCGCTGCGAGGGCAGAGCCCGGGGCCAAGGAGCCCCAGCGTCCCCACAGCACCGCAGAGAGGCCGAGGCCCTGGGCTGGTCACAAAGCAGCCTTGGGTTGCTCCTCTCCCAGCTCTGATGCGCCCGGCTCCATCCCGGCAGCGCCGCCATCCATCCCGCTGGCAGCCCCGATCCCCAGCTCCTCACGGCCCCAATCCCCAGCTCCTTCACAGCCCAAAGCCCTGGCTTCTTGCAGCCTGAAGTTCCAACTCCTCATGGCCCAAAGCTCTGGCTCCTTGTGGCCTAAAGCCCTGGCTTCTTGTGGCCTGACTCCCAGTCACAAAGCAGCCCAAAGCCCCAGCTCCTCATGGCCCAAAGCCCTGGCTTCTTGGAGCCCAAAGCCCCAGCTCCTTCACAACCCAAAGCCCCAGCTCCTCGGACCCCAAAGCCCTGGCTCCTCATGGCCCAAATTCCCACCTCCTCATGGCCCAAAGCCCCAGCTCCTCATGGCCCAAAGTCCCAGCTCCTCCTGGCCCAAAGCCCTGGCTCCTTGGAGACCAAAGCCCCAGCTCCTCATGTCCTAAAGCCTCGGCTCCTCATGTCCCAAAGACCTGGCTCCTCATGTCCTAAAGCCCCGGCTCCTCATGTCCCAAAGACCTGGCTCCTCATGTCCTAAAGCCCCGGCTCCTCATGTCCCAAAGCCCCGGCTCCTCGTGGCCCAAAGTCCCAGCTCCTCATGTCCTAAAGCCCCGGCTCCTCATGTCCTAAAGCCCCGGCTCCTCGTGTCCCAAAGCCCCGGCTCCTCATGGTCCAAAGCCCTGGCTCCTCATGTCCCAAAGCTCCAGCTCCTTATGTCCCAAATCCCCAGCTCCTCATGTCCCAAAGCCCTAGCTCCTCATGTCCCAAAGCCCCGGCTCCTCATGGTCCAAAGCCCTGGCTCCTCATGGCCCAGAGCCCCGGCTCCTCATGTCCCAAAGCCCCGGCTCCTCATGGTCCAAAGCCCTGGCTCCTCATGGTCCAAAGCCCTGGCTCCTCATGGCCCAGAGCCCCGGCTCCTCATGTCCCAAATCCCCAGCTCCTCATGTCCCAAAGCCCCGGCTCCTCATGTCCTAAAGCCCCGGCTCCTCGTGTCCCAAAGCCCCGGCTCCTCATGGTCCAAAGCCCTGGCTCCTCATGTCCCAAAGCTCCAGCTCCTTATGTCCCAAATCCCCAGCTCCTCATGTCCCAAAGCCCTAGCTCCTCATGTCCCAAAGCCCCGGCTCCTCATGGTCCAAAGCCCTGGCTCCTCATGGCCCAGAGCCCCGGCTCCTCATGTCCCAAAGCCCCGGCTCCTCATGGTCCAAAGCCCTGGCTCCTCATGGTCCAAAGCCCTGGCTCCTCATGGCCCAGAGCCCCGGCTCCTCATGGCCCAAAGCCCCAGCTCCTCATGGCCCAAAGCCCCGGCTCCTCATGGCCCAAAGCCCCAGCTCCTCATGGCCCAAAGTGCCAGCTCCTCATGTCCCAAAGCTCCAGCTCCTTATGTCCCAAATCCCCAGCTCCTCATGTCCCAAAGCCCTAGCTCCTCATGTCCCAAAGCCCCGGCTCCTCATGGTCCAAAGCCCCGGCTCCTCATGTCCCAAATCCCCAGCTCCTCATGTCCCAAAGCCCCGGCTCCTCATGTCCCAAAGCCCCGGCTCCTCATGTCCCAAATCCCCAGCTCCTCATGTCCCAAAGCCCCGGCTCCTCATGTCCCAAAGCTCCAGCTCCTCATGTCCCAAATCCCCAGCTCCTCATGTCCCAAAGCCCCGGCTCCTCATGTCCCAAATCCCCAGCTCCTCATGTCCCAAAGCCCCGGCTCCTCATGTCCCAAAGCCCCGGGTCCTCATGTCCCAAAGCCCCAGCTCCTCATGTCCCAAAGCTCCAGCTCCTTATGTCCCAAATCCCCAGCTCCTCATGTCCCAAAGCCCCGGCTCCTCATGGCCCAGAGCCCCAGTTCCTCATGTCCCAAAGCCGCAGCCCTGGCTCCTCATGTCCCAAAGCCCTGGCTCCTCATGGCCCAGAGCCCCGGTTCCTCATGTCCCAAAGCCGCAGCCCTGGCTCCTCATGTCCCAAAGCCGCGGCTCCTCGCAGCCCCGTCTCCTCGCAGCCCTTTCGCACCTCGGCAGCCGTCAGACGGGGCCGAGCACGCGCGGCTGCCCGGCCAGACACGCTCGCGGGGGAGGTTTGGTGAGCGGTTACCGCGGGCGGCGAGGGGGAAGCCTGGAGCGGCTGCTGGGGCCAGGCGGGTCGGGAAGCGCCGGCAGAGCCGCGCACACACACACACACACACACGAGCGATGAGTTGAAGGAGCTGTCTGCCAGCAGCGCATTCTGCAGGAGGGTTTTTTCCCCTCTCTCTTGGCTAATCAGCTACTGAAAGAAGAGCTCCCTTGGCCCGGCCAGCGCTGAGCCCCCCCGTCCGGGTCAGCTGCGCTGCGGAGGAGGGAAGTGGGCTTGGAACAGCCGCCGGCTCACCGAGGAGCACTCAACGCGCCTTCATTCATTATCCACTGACATATGGAATAGTCATTGCGGGAGGAAACAGAACCAAACAAAAGCCCCAAACTGCTTCCTCCCAGCGAGGCCCTGACAGCCTCTGCAGCTCACGGCCATTCATCTCCGAGCGCTGAAGAGGAAGGGACGCTCGGCAAGCGCCGGAGGGATGGCCGGGGGGGCTGGCGCGGGGACCCCGGCAGCACCGGCACGGCGGCCACGCGCGGGGGCTCCGGTGGCGCCCGGCGCGGGGACGCGGCTCGCCGGGCACCGGGACAGGGCGCTGCGTGCGACACGGGCTCCTCTACCCACCCCGGCCAGGAAACCGATTTATTTTGTTGTGTCTCTGGTCGGAGCGCGCGGCAGAGCCCGGCCCGGGCGCCCGGCCAGGACGAGCCGGCGGCTGCCAAGTGAGCAGGAGCACCGCGAGGAGAAATCCAGCCTGTGCTAAACACAGGGGCAGCGCGGGGCTGAGCTATTATTCTTTATTAAAGAGCTCCGAAGCCCACGCACGGGCGGCGGGGGAGCGCGGCGGCTCAGCGCCAGCAGCGCCAGTGACGGCGGCACAACGCGGGGTAGCGGTGCCACCGGAGGTTCTCCCAAACTGCCGCTGGTTTAGGGAGCAATCCTGCTGGGAGCAGAGCCCTGGGGCAGGCTGCAGGTGACAGTGCCTGGTTAGCAGGTGAAACCGGGCAAAGGGGAGCTGGGGAGCACCCCAAGACCCCCAGCCGGGGTCTGCGCTGAGCAGCACCCGCTCTGTGACCGGAGGGGACAGGGACACTTCCCGCTGCCATACCCAACTGCCCAACACCAACGTGTGAACACGCACAAGGGGGCGACTGCCCATCGGGCACATTTAGGGCTGCTGCCAGTAAAGATAACAAGGTGTGCAGAGATAATGATCACAGACATGGGTATAATCAAGGTGCACAAGGTTGAATCTCTACCCAGATTTCTTGTGTGACCCCCCAGAGCCCAGGGACGAGCTGCTCCCGAGCTTTGTGCTGTGCCCGGCAGGGCCCTGGCGCCCCTGGACACGGGGACAGGGCTGGGACCCCCAATCGGCAGGAAAGGGGGTGCCAGCTCCAGCTCCCACGGCTCTGTCCACTCTGCCCGCAGGACACCCCGGCAATCGCGGTGCCTCTCCCAGGGGGTCACTCAGGACCCCCCGCCACCACGGACCACAGACCCACGTGTTCCGCCACCCCCAGCCCGCGGTCCCACGGCCAAACGCCACGGTTTGCCGGCTCTCTCCGAGGCGGTGACGCGGCACCCCCGCGGGAGGCTGGCGGCACGGCTGGGAGCTGGAAGGATGCGGGTGACGATTCTGCACCCCTGGAGCCCCGTGTTGCCCCCGGCACCCCCGGACCTGCCGCCTCCGGGAAGGGAGGGGGAACAGAGCGACACCCGGCACCGAATCCGGCTGCCGCGGTTCCCAGCCCGGCCAGGCTGACCGAAACCGCGGGAGCTGCGCCGGTGCTGCCGGTCACCCCGGGAATGGAGTCCAGTCCCCAGCGCCCTCCTGAAGAGCAGCGCACCAAACCGCCGTGTCTCAATGCTTTAATTAGGATGAGGCTGCACGTTAATTGGCGTGAGGCTGCGGTGCAGGCTGCGTCTCAAAGAGACAATTCAAAAGAATGATAATACAGAAGCTATCTGCAGCAACAAGGTGTTTCGCAGCACTCCAGGACCACCGGGCCGCCAAGCAGCGGCCAAGCGCCGCTCCCGGAGACCAGCACAAAGCGCCCAGTGTGCGCATCCCGGCCGCAGGAAACAGAAGCATCAGGGTTCTTATGGAAGAGAGATAAATACAATTACAGAGGGAGGGCAGGGGATTGGGAACGGGGAACAAGGAACAAAGCCACTGGAAGCTGCTCTGATGTCAACAGGTTCTGAATCAGCGCTCCCCCCGCCGGGGCCCTGAAGCAGGACCAGCTGGGGAGAGAGACCTTGAATTCCTGCATGAAAGGCTTGGTTTTTTTTTCCTGGGTTATGCTGGAGACATTACACAAGTGTATGTTTTCTATAGTCATATATTTCCCCCTCTCTCTAAATCTGTATTCCAGACCCGGAGGCAGGGGCTGCGGCAGCTCCAGCGTTAGCCCAGGTGGGCCTCTAACACGCAGCGCCGCGGGTCGCAGCCGGCACCGCCGCCTCCCCGCCGGGACTCACACGGGAACAGACGCGGCGCTCGGAGCCCCCGGAGACAAGCGCGGAGCCTTTGGATGCTGTCCCGAGGCTGCGGGCGCAGCCAGGAGCCGCCGTCCCCGCGGGGGCTGCGCTGCCGCCCCCCGGCCGGGCTCCTCGCTCCCCGCGCTCGCAGCAGCCACCGCGGGCTCCTCACCTGCCCGCGCGCGCGGGGTTTGCCGCGCTCCGCTACTCCTCGGCGGTTAAACAGGAGACAGACTGAAATATTCCACCCCGGGGGCGCCCGGGAGGCTCCTCGGAGCCGTCGTCCAAGTCACGCTCAGGCTGCCCAGCGCCCTTGCAGGTGAACCCAGACCCCAGCAACAAGGGCCAGATCCAAACGCCCCCACAGCCCTTGGCAATCCCCCCATCCCGACCCCAGGGCTCTGGCGAAACAGCTGATAGAAGCCAATCGCATTAATTGATTTAGCAGACGATTAAGAAAGGCAATGAAGTTTGTCTGGAACAACCAAGCCCTCGGGGCGTTTTACTGCTGAGATCCTGCTATCTTGCACACAGTTTCCAATCTTTTCCAACACACGAAACCCAGCGAGGTCCCCCCGGCGAGCGGGGCAGAGCCCTGAGCATCGAACGGAGCCCCCCGGCCAAAGGCAGCCCAGGCACCCTCTGAGAGCCCGGATAAACGTGGACGCAGCTCCCACGGCACAGACAGCGCTGCTGCGCGGCTCCCGGCCGGGGCGGACGGCTCCCCAGAGCCAAGCACCCAAGCACTGGCCTTTCCTGGGTGGCCGTGCCGTTCCCTCGCTCCAAGTGACACACTTGAGCGATGTCCCCTTGTCTGGGTCTCCCGCCAGCTCTGCCGCGCTGCCCCGGCCACACGCTGGCAGCAAAGGGCCCTTCCCTTCCAGAGATGAGGTTCGACTGCATTCCCACACTTTGGGCGCACACAGAAGCCAACGCCGAGGGAAATCGTCACCTCCGCCCCATAGCCCTGTATTGAAAACCCCTTGCACCGGGTCCTACCTCTTCATCTGAGCTGTCTTCTTCGTATTCATTCTGAGCAAGCAGATCCTCATCGTCCTTCAATGACGAATCGTCCTCCAAGGTTTTGCTCTTCCTGGGAGCGCCTTTGGCCTGAAAGACAGAAAACCGCAGCTCAGTAAGATCCTATCGCGTGAATCTTTGCATTTGTGCGGTCACTGAATCGGGGACCTTGGCTGGGTGATGAAATGTGAAGCTGCCACCACCTGGCTGTGCTGCCAGGTCCGTGGTCCCCCAGGCGGCGCTCGCTCTCCTCCCCCGGGACACCCAACTGCACAAGGAAGGAAGGAAGGAAAGGGCTCATTAAGCAGCGAGTGCTCAGGGCCACCTGGGAGTGCAGAGAGACAAAGCCCATCAGCTCTCTCCTGGGGACAAGTGGCCCGAGCAGCTCCGGCAGCTGCTCAGCTCGCGCAAGAACTTGATTCTTCCTCCTTGGGTTTAATCATTCTCCATCTGCAGCAGCTGCCCCGTCCAAACCATCTCCCGGAGCCACTTCAGCCTCCTGCCCCATCCAAACCATCTCCCGGAGCCACTTCAGCCTCCTGCCCCGTCCAAACCATCTCCCGGAGCCACTTCAGCCTCCTGCCCCATCCAAACCATCTCCCAGAGCCACTTCAGCCTCCTGCCCCATCCAAACCATCTCCCAGAGCCACTTCAGCCTCCTGCCCCGTCCAAACCATCTCCCGGAGCCACTTCAGCCTCCTGCCCCATCCAAACCATCTCCCGGAGCCGCTTCAGCCTCCTGCCCCGTCCAAACCAACTCCTGGAGCTACTTCAGCCTCCTGCCCCGTCCAAACCATCTCCTGGAGCCACTTCAGCCTCCTGCCCCGTCCAAACCATCTCCCGGAGCTACTTCAGCCTCCTGCCCCATCCAAACCATCTCCCGGAGCCACTTCAGCCTCCTGCCCCGTCCAAACCATCTCCTGGAGCCACTTCAGCCTCCTGCCCCGTCCAAACCATCTCCCAGAGCCACTTCAGCCTCCTGCCCCATCCAAACCATCTCCCGGAGCCACTTCAGCATCCTGCACCGTCCAAACCAACTCCTGGAGCCACTTCAGCATCCTGCCCCGTCCAAACCATCTCCTGGAGCCACTTCAGCCTCCTGCCCCAAACAAACCATCTCCTGGAGCCACTTCAGCCTCCTGCCCCGTCCAAACCATCTCCCGGAGCCACTTCAGCATCCTGCCCCGTCCAAACCATCTCCCAGAGCCACTTCAGCCTCCTGCCCCATCCAAACCATCTCCCGGAGCCACTTCAGCATCCTGCCCCGTCCAAACCATCTCCCGGAGCCACTTCAGCCTCCTGCCCCAACCAAACCAACTCCCGGAGCCACTTCAGCCTCCTGCCCCGTCCAAACCATCTCCCGGAGCCACTTCAGCCTCCTGCCCCGTCCAAACCATCTCCCGGAGCTACTTCAGCATCCTGCCCCATCCAAACCATCTCCCGGAGCCACTTCAGCCTCCTGCCCCATCCAAACCAACTCCTGGAGCTACTTCAGCCTCCTGCCCCATCCAAACCATCTCCTGGAGCTACTTCAGCCTCCTGCCCCGTCCAAACCATCTCCCGGAGCCACTTCAGCCTCCTGCCCCGTCCAAACCATCTCCCGGAGCCACTTCAGCCTCCTGCCCCGTCCAAACCATCTCCCGGAGCCACTTGCAGCCTTTCTGTCCCTCACTTCCCCCGGCGCCCAACGTCACCAAGAGCAGGCGCGGACACAAAGCCAGTGTGGGGACGGGCAGCATGGGGACGGGATTTCCCAGCTCCGTCGGCACACGAGACGCTGCGGATGCGGCGCCAGCATGGCCACAGGCTCAGGAGGCAAGGAGAGCATCACACACCAACTCAGACAGCGGGAATGGAAGCGTGGGCTGGAGAGGAGCTCTGGAGGCCCCTGCTCTGAGCAAACCTTCCACGCTGGATCGGGGTGCTCAGGGTTCGGGTGTTTCCAAGCACGGGTCCTGGTCCCCCAGGGCTGCACAGCTCCCATGGGCAGGAACACACCTGACGCCCAACCATAGCTCCTGCTGCACCTTGTCCCCGCTGCCTGCCACCCTGTCCCCAGGCGTCACGACAGCCCGGCTCCATCTCCACGCTCCCTCCTGACACTGTGGACACCAACAAGACCTCTGTGTTCCTTCTGGTGAAGAACCAGCTCACAGCCACTCCGCCACCCTGTCCCCAGGCATCACGACAGCCCGGCTCCATCTCCACGCTCCCTCCTGACACTGTGGACACCAACAGGACCTCTGTGTTCCTTCTGGTGAAGAACCAGCTCACAGCCCGTCTGCCACCCTGTCCCCAGGCGTCACGAGAGCCCAGCTCCATCTCCACACTCCCTCTAGACACTGTGGACTCCAACAGGACCTCTGTGTTCCTTCTGGTGAAGAACCAGCTCACAGCCACTCCGCCACCCTGTCCCCAGGCATCACGACAGCCCGGCTCCATCTCCACGCTCCCTCCTGACACTGTGGACACCAACAGGACCTCTGTGTTCCTTCTGGTGAAGAACCAGCTCACAGCCCCTCTGCCACCCTGTCCCCAGGCATCACGACAGCCCGGCTCCATCTCCACGCTCCCTCCTGACACTGTGGACACCAACGGGATCCCCTGTGTTCCTTTTGGTGAAGAACCAGCTCACAGCCCCTCTGCCACCCTGTCCCCAGGCATCACGACAGCCCAGCTCCATCTCCACGCTCCCTCTAGACACTGTGGACACCAACGGGATCCCCTGTGTCCCTTCTCCTGGTGAAGAACCAGCTCACAGCCCTCCTTTGTGTCCGTGCTCCACCATCTCTGCTGGACTCAGTCCTGTCAGCGTGTTGTACTGGGACCCCCAGGCTGGACCCCGAGCCCAGACGGGTCTCAGCGCCCCAGAGCTGAATGACCCCCCATCCCTGGCCCCGTCACCCCTCCTCCTGCCACACAGCCAAGCTGTGCCTGCTCCGGGCTCTGCTGGCTCTCTGTCCGTCCCGGGACGCCCAGGTCGTTCCTCCCTGGCGCTTCAGCCCCTGCCTCCCGCTGCTCAGGGTTACTCTGTCCCAACACCCGGCATTCTCCACCCTTGAACTTCACAAGGCAGCCCAGCCAGTCCCTCCGAAGGGCAGCGGATCGCCGGTAGATCCCAGAGCCCGCTCCTTCAGCAGCACCGTTCTCTCGGCCTCCAGGACAAGCGCCCATGGGTTCCTGGTGCCAACCACGACGCTGTCACAAGGACAGGCTCGTCCCAGCAAAGCTCCCGCCTAACAATGGGCTCCAGCGCATTTGCGCTCAGGTCCCCGGAGCTGCCGGGCGAAGCGGTTGAGAGGGGAACGCACACAACCACCCCAGCTGCAAAATTGGAACTTCACATAGAATCACATATCACATAATAGTTTGGGTTGGAAGGGACCTTCAAAGGTCACCTAGTCCGACCTCCCCTGCAATAAACAGGGACATCTTCAACTAGATCAGGCTGCTCAGAGCCCCATCCAGCCTGGCCTTGCATGTCTCCAGGGATGGGATGGGTTGCAAACCATGGGCACGTTCGGAGCCGCTCTGAACCCCAAATATCTCCAGTAGACACCTGGGGAGCAAACGGGGCAGGAAAACAGAGCCCCCGCGGTGCCAACATCACCGTGACGGACAGACACCCACACCACGCGTACCGCACGCGTCCCACCGCGGCGACCGTGGGACCGGGCAGCTCAGCGCAGCCTCTGCTCCCTGGATTAGCCCCATTTGGCCCATCCCAGCCCCGCAGCGGGCAGGACGCCAATGCACCGCAACACAACCTGTCGCCCGGCGGGGCCCACGGTGCCCGCTCTGCTCCCGACGGAGGGACGGCCCGCGGGGCACGGCGCGGCCGGCAGCCCGCTCCCCGCTCCGGCAGCGCCGGCGGCAGACTGCGCCCACTCGCTGACCTGCTGCGTGGGTGCCGAACGAGCGACAGATCCTTCCCTGGAAAAGAGATTCGCTCTCTCCCCCCCGCGCGCCACGGGGGGAGAACGGGGACCCTGCCGAGATCGGGTTTACGGGAGGATTCGGTGAAATAATCGGAAAAACAGCCCCAGAATAGGTCCCTCGCGGGAGCAGTAAAATCCGCGCGGTGTGTGATCACCTTCTGCTGCACGGACAGAGCAGCGCGGCTCCCCCGGCGCGGGGAGAGCGCCTGGAAAATCCCGGCCCGGCAAGAGGATGAGATTACTGCAAAAACAAAAGGCTTTATTAAAACGTTTCGAAAAAGGGAGATCGGAGATAAGTTTTTTTGCAGGCTTTTGGCTCTACGATGGCTTCGGGCTCGAGTTTCCATCTTCCCCTCATTTCCCCCCTCTCTCCGCCGCCACAATGAGACCGGAGGAGGATCCTGCGACGTGAATCTCAGCTACCGGTGCCACGAGCTGCCGGTGGCCTCGAGAGCGACTGAGGTGCCCGGAGCTGGCCCAGTCGCTCCCGCTCTCACCCCAGTGATCTTGGCCTCCCGGTCCACCAGACCTCGCCAGGATTGACCGGGGTTCACCAGGATCCACCACGGCTGGCACAGCCAGACCTCGCCAGGATTCACTGGGATTCACCAGGGTTCACCAGGATCCACCACGGCTGGCACGGCCAGACCTCACCAGGATTCACCAGGTTCACCAGGATCCACCGCGGCTGGCACAGCCTTACCTCACCAGGATTCACCAGGTTCACCAGGATCCACCGTGGCTGGCACGGCCAGACCTCACCAGGATTCACCGGGTTCACCAGGATCCACCGTGGCTGGCACAGCCAGACCTCGCCAGGATTCACTGGGTTCACCGCAGCTGGCACAGCCAGACCTCGCCGGGATTCACCAGGGTTCACCAGGATCCACCACGGCTGGCACAGCCAGACCTCACCAGGATTCACTGGGATTCACCGGGGTTCACCAGGATCCACCACGGCTGGCATGGCCAGACCTCACTGGGATTCACTGGTTCACCAGGATTCACCGGGTTCACCAGAATCCACCACGGCTGGCACGGCCAGACCTTGCTGGGATTCACTGGTTCACCAGGATTCACCGCGGCTGGCACGACCAGACCTCGCCGGGGTTCACCAGGATTCACTGGGGTTCACCACGATTCACCATGGCTGGCACAGCCACACCTCGCTGGGATTCACCAGGGTTCACCAGGATTCACCAGGTTCACCAGGATCCACTGCAGCTGGCACAGCCAGACCTTGTCAGGGTTCGCCGGGGTTCACCAGGATTCACCAGGATTCACCGCGGCTGGCACGGCCAGACTTTGCCGGGATTCCCGGGGGTTCACCAGAATGCACCGGGGTTCACCAGGATGCACCGTGGCTAGCGCGGCCAGACCTCGCCGGGTTTCACCGGGTTCACCAGGATCCACCATGGCAGGCACGGCCAGACCACGCTGAGATTCACCAGTTCACCAGGATCCACCGCGGCTGGCATGGCCAGACCTTGCCAGGATTCACTGGGTTCACCGCGGCTGGCATGGCCAGACCTCGCCGGGATTCACTGGCTTCACCAGGGTTCACCACGGCTGGCACGGCCAGACCTCGCTGAGATTCACCGGTTCACCAGGATCCACGGCAGCTGGCATGGCCAGACCTCGCCAGGATTCACCGGGGTTCACCAGGATTCACCAGGTTCACCAGGGTCCACCGCGGCTGGCCCGGCCGCCAAGCAAAGCCCACTCCAGCGCCGGGGAACGGGCTCGTCCGCCGGCAGGTTCCAACCCTTCAAGAAAGCTTTGCCGGGAAGGTGAGCAAGAGCTCAGCCAGGACGCCAATCACAGCCAGCGCCCGGTAATCCCCGACCGGAACCCAACCGGAAACAGCAAACAGTCATTTAGCAGAAAACAGGAACATTTAAGTGCCAGGAGTAAAGCCCGAGTGGCAGGAATAAAGCCTGAGTGCAGGAGTAAAGCCTGAGCGGCAGGAGTAAAGCCTGAGCGGCAGGAATAAAGCCCGAGCGGCAGGACTAAAGCCTGAGTGGCAGAAGTAAGGCCTGAGCTGCAGGAGTAAAGCCCAAGTGGCAGGGTTAATGCCCAAGTGCAGGAGTAAAGCCCAAGTGGCAGGAGTAAAGCCCGAGTGCAGGAGTAAAGACCAGGTGGCAAGAGGAAAGCCCGAGTGCAGGAGTAAAGCCCAAGTGGCAGGAGCAAAGCCCGAGCGGCAGGAGCAAAGCCCAAGCGGCAGGAGTAAAGCCCAAGTAGCAGGAATAAAGCCTGAGTGGCAGGAGTAAAGCCCCAGTGCAGGAGTAAAGCCCAAGTCCAGAAATAAAGCCCGAGTGGCAGGAGTAAAGCTCCAGTGCAGGAATAAAGCCCAAGTCCAGAAATAAAGCCCGAGTGGCAGGAGTAAAGCTCCAGTGCAGGAATAAAGCCCAAGTCCAGAAATAAAGCCCGAGTGGCAGGAATAAAGCCCCAGTGCAGGAATAAAGCCCAAGTCCAGAAATAAAGCCCGAGTGGCAGGAATAAAGCCCAAGTGTCAGGAGTAAAGCCTGAGTGGCCAGAATAATGCCTGAGTGCAGGAGTAAAGCCCGAGTGGCAGGAATAAAGCCTGAGTGACAGGAATAAAGCCCGAGTGGCAGGAGTAAAGCCTGAGTGGCAGGAGTAAAGCCTGACTGCAGGAGTAAAGCCTGACTGCAGGAGTAAAGCCCGAGTGGCAAGAGTAAAGCCTGAGTGACAGGAATAAAGCTCGAGTGCCAGGAGTAAAGCCCGAGTGGCAGGAATAAAGCCTGAGTGGCAGGAGTAAAGCCTGACTGCAGGAGTAAAGCCCGAGTGGCAGGAGTAAAGCCCGAGTGGCAAGAGTAAAACCCAAGTGGCAAGAGTAAAGCCTGAGTGGCAGCCAGTGCAGGAGTAAAGCCCGAGTGGCAGGAGTAAAGCCCGAGTGGCAGCCAGTGCAGGAGTAAAGCCCGAGTGGCAGGAGTAAATCCTGAGTGCAGGAGTAAAGCCCGAGCGGCAGGAGTAAAGCCCGAGCTGCAGGAGTAAAGCCCCAGTGCAGGAATAAAGCCCGAGTGGCAGGAATAAAGCCCGAGTGGCAGGAGCAAAGCCCGAGCGGCAAGAGTAAAGCCCCAGTGCAGGAATAAAGCCCAACTCCAGAAATAAAGCCCGAGTGGCAGGAGTAAAGCCTGAGTGGCAGGAGTAAAGCCCCAGTGCAGGAATAAAGCCCAAGTTCAGAAATAAAGCCCAAGTCCAGAAATAAAGCCCAAGTCCAGAAATAAAGCCCAAGTGGCAGGAGTAAAGCCCGAGCGGCAGGAGTAATGCCTGAGTGCATGAGTAAAGCCCGAGTGGCAGGAATAAAGCCTGAGTGGCAGGACTAAAGCCCGAGCGGCAGGACTAAAGCCTGAGTGGCAGAAGTAAGGCCCGAGCTGCAGGAGTAAAGCCCAAGTGGCAGGGTTAATGCCCAAGTGCAGGAGTAAAGCCCAAGTGGCAGGAGTAAAGCCTGAGTGGCAGGAGTAAAGCCCAGGTGGCAGGAGTAAAGCCCAGGTGGCAGGAGTAAAGCCCAAGTGGCAGGAGCAAAGCCCGAGTGGCAGGAGTAAAGCTCAAGCGGCAGGAGTAAAGCCCAAGTAGCAGGAATAAAGCCTGAGTGGCAGGAGTAAAGCCCTAGTGCAGGAGTAAAGACCAAGTGGCAGGAGTAAAGCCCGAGTGCAGGAGTAAAGCCCAAGTAGCAGGAATAAAGCCTGAGTGGCAGGAGTAAAGCCCGAGTAGCAGGAATAAAGCCCGAGTCCAGGAATTAAGCCAAGTGGCAGGAGTAAAGCCCGAGTGCCGCTCGGCCAGCCCCTGCAAACAGGCTTGTTCCACCGGAGGGCGGCAAGCGATGCCGGACACACGGACACACAGACATACGGTCGCTGATGGGGCGGGTGGTGGGTTTCGACAGCACGGGCTATGGAGACGCCTGGGCCGAGGCCTCGGGGCCCGGCGCCCGGCAGCGGGCGAACGCCCGCTGCCGGGCGCCGGGCCCCGGGGCCTCGGCCGCTTCTCCTCACCGGGAACTCCTCCAGAGTTTGGTGAGGAACGTGGTGACGTTGCTGCCGCCAAGTGGATTTGGCTCTTAAGCCGTGTTTATCTCAACGCAAGTTTCCCCCTTCCTATCCATTCTCTCCCATATTGGGGGTAGGGAGTGAGTGAGCGGCTGCGTGGTCCTGTTGCTCAGGTTAAACCACGCTGCGGTCTAGGGGAAAGACCAACACGCGTCCTAACTATTCCTTTGCTCAAGCGAGGTGCTTCTTGGGCCTAATATTGCCAGTTGCTCTGCTCTGGAGTTGTGTAAAGCTTCTACTCGTTGTCTGGATGAATAAATACCAAAGCTGATAGCCAGGACAACAACAAGGTGATTTTTCTTAACTCCAAAATGATGAAAAGCTCAGTTTTACGTGTGGAAAAATGATATATAAAGGAGCAGCAGTGAGAAGCCCGTCGGGCCAGCTCAGCCTGGTGGCAGCTTAAGGGCTTAAAAGACGCGTTTGCCTCGTTATCAGCTCTTGAGTTTGAAGAGGGTTCTGTTCTCATTCAAACACTCCCCGGCAGCTGCGGCCCGCGGCAAAGGCAGCATCCAAACATCGAATCATAGAATGTCAGGGATGGAAGGGCCCTCAAAGCCCATCCAGCACAACCCCCCGGAGCAGGAACACCCAGCTGAGGTGACACAGGAAGGTGTCCAGGGGGTTGGAATGTCTGCAGAGAAGGAGACTCCACAACCCCCTGGGCAGCCTGGGCCAGGCTCTGCCACCCTCACCCCCAACAAGTTGCTTCTCCTCTTGCAGTGGAACCTCCTGTGTTCCAGTTTGCACCCATTGCCCCTTGTCCTGTCCCTGGTTGTCACCAGAAGAGCCTGGCTCCATCCTCCTGACACTGCCCCTTCCCATCTTGATCCCCAGCAATGAGTCCCCCCTCAGTCTCCTCTTGTCCAGCTCCAGAGCCCCAGCTCCCTCAG
The DNA here is from genome assembly GCA_032206185.1 of Columba guinea. NCBI lineage: Eukaryota > Metazoa > Chordata > Aves > Columbiformes > Columbidae > Columba > Columba guinea. The sequence goes on along the minus strand of JAVLUU010000244.1, from coordinate 172,123 downwards.
CCTTTCCTCACACGGGAGATGCTCCACTCCCTTCAGCATCTTGGTGGCTGCGCTGGACTCTCTCCAGCAGTTCCCTGTCCTGCTGGAACTGAGGGGCCACAACTGGACACAATATTCCAGGTGTGGTCTCCCCAGGGCAGAGCAGAGGGGCAGGAGAACCTCTCTGACCTACTGACCCCCCCTTCTAACCCACCCCAGGTCCCATTGGCTTCCTGGCCACAAGGGCCCAGTGCTGGCTCAGCCCACAGCACCCGCTGTTCGCACCTGGTCTCCCATCCAAGTACTGACCAGGCCCGACCCTGCTTAGCTTCCCACATCAGATGAGATCAGCTGTTCTCAAGGTGGTATGGCTCTATGTATTTTATATATACGTATATATACATATATATATACATATGTTCCCAAAGTATATCCTGATGGTATCTGAACTAAACCCTCTTTTCAAGGGCAGAGCAGAGGGGCAGGAGAACCTCTCTGACCCACTGACCACCCCCTTCTAACCCACCCCATGTACCATTGGCTTCCTGGCCACAAGGGCCCAGTGCTGGCTCATGGTCACCCTGCTGTCCACACAGCACCTCGCGTTGAGCTCAGATACAAGATGATCCCAATTAGCACCACCAAACGAGAGCAGAAAAGTGGCTCCTACCAGCCGGTCAAGTCTCTTCCCACCGAGCACTGTCAAACAGAGACGGGACCGGTCGCAGAGGCCATGGCACAGGGAGAAGTCGGCTGCTATTCGCTTTCCCACCGCTGTGAGATGAATAGGGACAACTTCTCCCCCAAAGGGCTGTGGGGCATTGAACAGGCTGCCCAGGGCAGTGCTGGAGTCACCAGCCCTGGAGGGCTGGACAGACGGACACGAGGTTCTCAGGACAGGGGGCAGGGACAGGGTGGGTTATGGTTGGGGTTGATCTTGAGGGACTCTTCCACCCAAAGTGACTCTGTGGTTCTATGACTCCAGCTTTCCTTTGCCTTTGTCCCCAGGGCTCAGCGCTGGGTGTGCAACCAGCCCGTCACCAGGCCCCCGCACGCCGGTGACACCGGGATCGGCACAGCAGGCTGGGTTATCCGCGACGCGCGGCGCTCCCCGGGCACACCAGCACCGAGCAGCAGCACCTCCCCTGCTGCAAGCACAAAAAGCGGGGTTCCTTCCTTCCTTCCTTCTGTCGCCACTGGAAACAAGTCCCAGGGGGCCAAGGGCAAGAAAGTGCTGCAGAAATGTCACCACACAAGAATCTGGCAGGTGCTTTTCTATTTCAGATCGCTGCGGCAAACACCAGGAGTGATTCACGCACAGGAGGAAAAGCGACCCCAGGTTGGAGGGAAGAACCGAACCCCACACACGCTTTTGCCCCATGCGGTTGGTCCTGCTGGTACAGGTGTGCGGTGCTGAGCTGGGGTGATCTGTGCACCTGCAGGGACAGGACAGGATCCCTGGGGTGATCTGTGCACCTGCAGGGACAGGACAGGATCCCTGGGGTGATCTGTGCATCTGCAGGGACAGGACAGGATCCCTGGGGTGATCTGTGCACCTGCAGGGACAGGACAGGATCCCTGGGGTGATCTGTGCACCTGCAGGGACAGGACGGGATCCCTGGGGTGATCTGTGCACCTGCAGGGACAGGACAGGACGGGATCCCTGGGGTGATCTGTGCACCTGCAGGGACAGGACAGGATCCCTGGGGTGATCTGTGCATCTGCAGGGACAGGACAGGATCCCTGGGGTGATCTGTGCACCTGCAGGGACAGGACAGGATCCCTGGGGTGATCTGTGCACCTGCAGGGACAGGACAGGATCCCTGGGGTGATCTGTGCACCTGCAGGGACAGGACAGGATCCCTGGGGTGATCTGCGCACCTGCAGGGACAGGACGGGATCCCTGGGGTGATCTGTGCACCTGCAGGGACAGGACAGGATCCCTGGGGTGATCTGTGCACCTGCAGGGACAGGACAGGACGGGATCCCTGGGGTGATCTGTGCACCTGCAGGGACAGGACAGGATCCCTGGGGTGATCTGCGCACCTGCAGGGACAGGACAGGACAGGATCCCTGGGGTGATCTGCGCACCTGCAGGGACAGGACAGGACAGGATCCCTGGGGTGATCTGTGCACCTGCAGGCACAGGACAGGACGGGATCCCTGGGGTGATCTGTGCACCTGCAGGGACAGGACAGGATCCCTGGGGTGATCTGTGCACCTGCAGGGACAGGACGGGATCCCTGGGGTGATCTGTGCACCTGCAGGGACAGGACAGGACAGGATCCCTGGGGTGATCTGTGCACCTGCAGGGACAGGACGGGATCCCTGGGGTGATCTGTGCACCTGCAGGGACAGGACAGGACAGGATCCCTGGGGTGATCTGTGCACCTGCAGGGACAGGACGGGATCCCTGGGGTGATCTGTGCACCTGCAGGGACAGGACAGGACAGGATCCCTGGGGTGATCTGTGCACCTGCAGGGACAGGACGGGATCCCAGGGGTGATCTGCGCACCTGCAGGGACAGGACAGGACAGGATCCCTGGGGTGATCTGTGCACCTGCAGGGACAGGACAGGATCCCTGGGGTGATCTGTGCACCTGCAGGGACAGGACGGGATCCCTGGGGTGATCTGTGCACCTGCAGGGACAGGACGGGATCCCTGGGGTGATCTGCGCACCTGCAGGGACAGGACGGGATCCCTGGGGTGATCTGCACACCTGCAGGGACAGGACGGGATCCCTGGGGTGATCTGTGCACCTGCAGGGACAGGACAGGACAGGATCCCTGGGGTGATCTGCGCACCTGCAGGGACAGGACAGGATCCCTGGGGTGATCTGTGCACCTGCAGGGACAGGACAGGATCCCTGGGGTGATCTGCGCACCTGCAGGGACAGGACAGGATCCCTGGGGTGATCTGTGCACCTGCAGGGACAGGACAGGACAGGATCCCTGGGGTGATCTGTGCACCTGCAGGGACAGGACAGGACAGGATCCCTGGGGTGATCTGTGCACCTGCAGGGACAGGACAGGATCCCTGGGGTGATCTGTGCACCTGCAGGGACAGGACGGGATCCCTGGGGTGATCTGCGCACCTGCAGGGACTGGACAGGACGGGATCCCTGGGGTGATCTGTGCACCTGCAGGGACTGGACAGGACAGGATCCCTGGGGTGATCTGTGCACCTGCAGGGACAGGACGGGATCCCTGGGGTGATCTGTGCACCTGCAGGGACAGGACAGGACGGGATCCCTGGGGTGATCTGTGCACCTGCAGGGACTGGACAGGACAGGATCCCTGGGGTGATCTGCGCACCTGCAGGGACAGGACGGGATCCCTGGGGTGATCTGCGGACTTGCAGGGACAGGATCCCAGGTTCACACCCAGCAAATGCACATGTCAGCCCGGCCCAGCTGCAGACACCGGCTCTCCCGGGGCTCGGCTGCGGCCGCCCGGCTCCGCTCAGCCCCAGCGCTGCCAAGGAAGAGAGCCCAGCTTGTCGGAACGCTGGAAGTCATCAAGAGGAAATCTAATCCGACAAGGACAGCCTAATATTTACACAGCCGCGCGAGCTGGAGAGGCACCGAGCGACGGGCTGCGCGATGTGCTGACAGGCGCGGGGAGCGCTGGCCCTTCCCGCTGCCGGACCCCGGGGGGCCAGGACAGCTCAGCTTAGCTCAGCTCAGCTCGGGACAGCTCAGCTCAGCTCAAGACAGCTCAGCTCAGCTCAGCTCGGCTCAGCTCAGGACAGCGTGGGACAGCACAGCTCAGCTCGGGACAGCTCAGCTCAGCTCAGGACAGCTCAGCTCAGCTCAGCTCGGCTCGGCTCAGCTCAGCTCAGGACAGCTCAGCTCAGCTCAGGACAGCTCAGCTCAGATCAGGACAGCTCAGCTCAGCTCAGCTCGGCTCAGCTCAGGACAGCGTGGGACAGCACAGCTCAGCTCGGGACAGCTCAGCTCAGCTCAGGACAGCTCAGCTCAGCTCAGCTCGGCTCGGCTCAGCTCAGCTCAGGACAGCTCAGCTCAGCTCAGGACAGCTCAGCTCAGCTCAGGACAGCTCAGCTCAGCTCAGGACAGCTCAGCTCAGATCAGGACAGCTCAGCTCAGATCAGGACAGCTCAGCTCAGATCAGGACAGCTCAGCTCAGATCAGGACAGCTCAGCTCAGCTCAGCTCAGCTCGGCTCAGCTCAGCTCAGCTCGGCTCAGCTCAGCTCAGCTCGGCTCAGCTCGGCTCAGGACAGCTCAGCTCAGATCAGGACAGCTCAGCTCAGATCAGGACAGCTCAGCTCAGATCAGGACAGCTCAGCTCAGCTCAGCTCGGCTCAGCTCAGGACCGCTCAGCTCAGGACAGCGTGGGACAGCACAGCTCAGCTCAGCTCGGGACAGCTCAGTACAGCTCAGCTCAGCTCAGCTCAGGACAGCGTGGGACAGCACAGCTCAGCTCAGCTCGGGACAGCTCAGCTCAGGTCGGGACAGCTCAGCTCAGGTCGGGACAGCTCAGCTCAGGTCGGGACAGCTCAGCCCAGCTCAGCTCGGGACAGCTCAGCTTGGGACAGCTCAGCTCAGCCTGGGACGGCTCAGCTCAGCTTAGCTCAGCTCAGCTCGGCTCAGCTCGGGACAGCTCAGCTCAGCTCAGCTCGGGACAGCTCAGCCCATCTCAGCTCAGCTCGGGACAGCTCAGCCCAGCCCAGCTCAGGACAGCTCAGCCCAGCGCAGCTCGGGACAGCTCAGCCCAGCCCAGCTCGGGACAGCTCGGGACAGCCCAGCTCAGCTCGGGACAGCCCAGCTCAGCTTAGGACAGCCCAGCCCAGCTCAGCTGGGGACAGCTCAGCTCGGGACAGCTCAGCTCGGGTCAGTACAGCTCAGCTCAGCTCGGGACAGCTCAGCCCAGCTCAGCTCGGGACAGCTCAGCCCAGCTCAGGACAGCTCAGCTCAGGACAGCTCAGCTCAGCTCAGGACAGCTCAGCTCAGATCAGGACAGCTCAGCTCAGATCAGGACAGCTCAGCTCAGATCAGGACAGCTCAGCTCAGGACAGCTCGGCTCAGCTCAGGACAGCTCAGCTCAGGACAGCTCAGCTCAGCTCAGCTCAGGACAGCGTGGGACAGCACAGCTCAGCTCAGCTCGGGACAGCTCAGCTCAGCTCAGCTCGGGACAGCTCAGCTCAGGACAGCGTGGGACAGCACAGCTCAGCTCAGCTCGGGACAGCTCAGCTCAGGTCGGGACAGCTCAGCCCAGCTCAGCTCAGCTCAGCTCAGGACAGCGTGGGACAGCACAGCTCAGCTCAGCTCGGGACAGCTCAGCTCAGGTCGGGACAGCTCAGCTCGGGACAGCTCAGCCCAGCTCAGCTCGGGACAGCTCAGCTTGGGACAGCTCAGCTCAGCCTGGGACGGCTCAGCTCAGCTCAGCTCGGGACAGCTCAGCTCAGGTCGGGACAGCTCAGCTCGGGACAGCTCAGCCCAGCTCAGCTCGGGACAGCTCAGCTCAGCCTGGGACAGCTCAGCTCAGCTTAGCTCAGCTCAGCTTAGCTCAGCTCAGCTCGGCTCAGCTCGGGACAGCTCAGCTCAGCTCAGCTCGGGACAGCTCAGCCCAGCTCAGCTCAGCTCGGGACAGCTCAGCCCAGCCCAGCTCGGGACAGCTCAGCCCAGCCCAGCTCGGGACAGCCCAGCTCAGCTCGGGACAGCTCGGGACAGCCCAGCTCAGCTCGGGACAGCCCAGCTCAGCTGGGGACAGCTCAGCCCAGCTCAGCTCGGGACAGCCCAGCCCAGCTCAGCTGGGGACAGCTCAGCTCGGGACAGCTCAGCCCAGCTTGGGACAGCTCAGCTCAGGTCAGTACAGCTCAGCTCAGCTCGGGACAGCTCAGCCCAGCTCAGCTCGGGACAGCTCAGCCCAGCTCAGCTCGGGACAGCTCAGCTCGGGACAGCACAGCTCAGCTCAGCTCGGGACAGCTCAGCCCAGCTCAGCTCGGGACAGCTCAGCCCAGCTCAGCCCAGCTCGGGACAGCTCAGCTCGGGTCAGCACAGCTCAGCTCAGCTCGGGACAGCTCAGCCCAGCTCAGCTCGGGACAGCTCAGCCCAGCTCAGCTCAGCTCAGCTCGAGACAGCTCAGCCCAGCTCAACTCGGGACAGCTCAGCCCAGCTCAGCTCGGGACAGCTCAGCCCAGCTCAGCTCGGGTCAGCTCAGCTCGGGTCACCTTGGGACAGCTCAGCTCAGCTCAGCTCAGGACAGCACAGCTCAGCACAGTTCAGCTCAGCACAGCTCGGGACAGCTTGGGACAGCTTGGGACAGCTCAGCTCGGGACAGCTCAGCTCGGGACAGCTCAGCTCAGCTCGGGACAGCTCAGCTCAGCCCAGCTCGGGACAGCTCAGCTCAGCTCAGCCCAGCTCAGGTCAGCTCGGGACAGCTCAGCACAGCCCAGCTCAGCTCGGGACAGCTCAGCTCAGCCCAGCTCAGCTCAGCTCAGGACAACTCAGGTCAGCACAGCTCAGCTCAGCTCGGGACAGCTCAGGTCAGCTCGGGACAGCTCAGGTCAGCTCGGGACAGCCCAGCTCGGGACAGCTCAGCTCAGCCCAGCTCAGCTCAGCTCGGGACAGCTCAGCACAGCTCAGCTCAGCTCGGGACAACTCAGGTCAGCACAGCTCAGCTCAGCTCAGCCCAGCTCGGGTCAGCTCGGGACAGCTCAGGTCAGCACAGCTCAGCCCAGCTCGGGTCAGCTCAGGTCAGCACAGCTCAGCCCAGCTCGGGACAGCTCAGCTCAGCCCAGCTCAGCTCAGCTCGGGACAACTCAGGTCAGCTCAGCTCAGCTCAGCTCAGCTCAGCACAGCTCAGCTCAGCTCGGGTCAGCTCAGCTCAGCCCAGCTCAGCTCAGCTCGGGACAGCTCAGGTCAGCACAGCTCAGCCCAGCTCGGGTCAGCTCAGCTCAGCCCAGCTCAGCTCAGCTCGGGACAGCTCAGGTCAGCACAGCTCAGCCCAGCTCGGGACAGCTCAGCTCAGCCCAGCTCAGCTCAGCTCGGGACAGCTCAGGTCAGCCCAGCCCAGCTCAGCTCAGCTCGGGACAGCTCAGGTCAGCACAGCTCAGCCCAGCTCGGGACAGCTCAGCTCAGCCCAGCTCAGCTCAGCTCGGGTCAGCTCAGCTCAGCTCAGCTCAGCTCGGGACAGCTCAGGTCAGCACAGCTCAGCTCAGCTCAGGTCAGCACAGCTCAGCTCAGCTCGGGTCAGCTCAGCTCAGCTCGGGTCAGCTCAGCTCAGCTCAGCCCGGGTCAGCTCAGCTCGGGACAGCTCAGGTCAGCCCAGCCCAGCTCAGCTCAGCTCGGGACAGCTCAGGTCAGCACAGCTCAGCTCAGCTCAGGTCAGCACAGCTCAGCTCAGCTCGGGTCAGCTCAGCTCAGCTCGGGTCAGCTCAGCTCGGGACAGCTCAGGTCAGCCCAGCCCAGCTCAGCCCAGCTCGGGTCAGCTCAGCTCAGCGCCTCGCTGCTCACACCAGCTTCACGCTCCTGCAGGGGCTGAGATGCCGGCGCCGCTCACCGCTCGGCTCCTCTCTGCTCTGTCCCCGAGGGGCTGACTTCGCTCCTCTGCGGGGTCTCTGAGCCCCAAAGACAAGACTACTCGCATTCCAACTTTCTAGCCGCGTCTTCTCGGAGAGAACGGCAGGTGGCAGCGGGACGGCGCGGAGCGGCAGGGCTCTGCGGAGCCTCGTCCCGCCAGCCCGCCTTCCGCACTGACCGCACGTCCCAAACCCCTGTCTCACCGTCTCCGGAGCCGTCTGTCTCCCTGTTACATCTCAACACAACAGTCGCGGACCGGGTCCAAACCTCTGGCGGGTATTTCCAACACCAAAGCGTTCAACAAGCAATAACACCCCCTGAGCTAAAGGGTTCTCCTTTGCCAGAGCCGCTGCTTCCATGGCTGGAGCAGCAAAGACTAAGACCAGCAGAGGAAGAGTCACAGAATCGTTTTGGTTGGAAAAGCCCCTCAAGATCGAGTCCAACCACAACCCACCCTGTCCCTGCCCCCTGTCCTGAGAACCTCATGTCCGTCTGTCCAGCCCTCCAGGGCTGGTGACTCCAGCACTGCCCTGGGCAGCCTGTTCAATGCCCCACAGCCCTTTGGGGAAGAAATTGTTCCCACATCCAACCTCAACCTCCCCTGGCGCAACTTGAGGCCGTTTCCTCTGCTCCTGGCGCTTGTTCCTGGGGAGCAGAGCCCGACCCCCCTGGCTCCAAGCTCCTTTCAGGCAGTTCAGAGATCAGAAGGTCTCCCCTCAGCTCCTGTTCTCCAGCTGAACCCCCCAGGTCCCTCAGTCTCCATCACACTTGTGCTCCAGCCCCTCACCAGCTCCATTCCCTTCTCTCCACTCGCTCCAGCACCTCAGGGGTTTCTTGGCGTGAGGGGCCCAGAGCTGCCCCAGGGTTCATGGTTTGGCCCCCCAGAGCCCAGCACAGTAGCACAATCGCTTCCCCACTATTGCTGATACAAGTGTGATCCTCACCCTCCCCTCGCTGCTCCCCACACGCTCCGCGGGGCGATGATGGAAACGACCGCGGCAGGAGGAGGGACGGCTCTCGGTCACCCCGACGCGGTGACCCGGCTCACGGCAGCACCTGTGGAGCTGCAGCAAAAGCAGAGGGAGAGGAGAAGGCTGGAGATGGAAACACGCCATGCTGGCAGCTCTCCGAGAGCTGCTGATGCGAAGCTGGCCAGCGCGAGGTGACAGCGCGGCACGGAGGTGCTGCCATGAGCGGCCGCGCTGCGTTGGCGCTTTGTCACCCGTTTGCGCTTTGTCACCCGGCTGCAAGAAGCAGAAGAACAGGGGGGCTGTCATCGCGACAGCTCCGCATCGCGCCTGACCGTGGCTGTTGGCACCTACACATCGCGGCCCCGACAGCGCCGCGCTGCGCTGGGAACGAGCGCCGCTGCGTCTTCTGCAAGGTGTTTTAGCTTCGGGCTAAAAACCAATGAAACCTGTCAGAGCAAGCTGAACACAGACGGATAAGAGTGGCCTCGGAGCTCCTGCTCTTCAGAGAGCCCTGTTCACGGCCGGGCTCCAAAGCAGCACGCGGCAACACCCCCTCAGGTGCCAAAGTCACCGACCCACCAAACACAGCACCTAAAAACTGACTGTAACTTGCAGGCGAGCGCCACAGCCCCGCGCAGGGCAGGATGAGCCCCTCTGCTGAGGCTGCGGGCAGAGCGGCAAGTCAAACTGTCCCCTCTCTCGGCAGGTAAACCCGCAAGGTGTCCCCGCGGTATTTTGGGGCGCAGCAGGGCCCGGAGCAGCCCGAGCCTGGATTAACCTCCAGGACACCCAGGGGCTGGGTTTATTTTTGGAGGCTTCTTCTTCCTGTATTTGAGAACATGATGGTTCTGCTCTGCCACAACAAAAGCTCCTCTGGTGGCACGTGCAGAGGGGTGAGGGTCCCGCACCGCCGTGGCTAAGCCACTCTTATGGAGCACAGGGAGCTAAGCAGGTTTGAGAAAAGAGCGGGTGCTTGGGGCAGGGCCGAGGCTGCGGCACGAGCAGCGGAACAGCTCGCACAAGCCGGCATCACAAACGCCAGCCCAAGCGAGCGTGGGGACTTGTGGGCACATCCCACGGCAGAGGAAACTGCGGCACAGACACGGGAACCGCAGACGGGCTCCGGTTCTCACCACCACACCCATGGCAGCTCCGACGCGTGGCAAGCCCTTCGATCAGCCAGATATCCACCGTCAGTGCTCTGATCTCGGGTTGATCACAGAATTGGTGAGGTTGGAAAAGCCCCTCAAGGTCACCAAGTCCAACCATAACCCACCCTGTCCCTGCCCCCTGTCCTGAGAACCTCGTGTCCGTCTGTCCAGCCCTCCAGGGCTGGTGACTCCAGCGCTGCCCTGGGCAGCCTGTTCAATGCCCCACAGCCCTTTGGGGAAGAAATTGTTCCCACATCCAACCTCACCCTCCCCTGGCGCAACTTGAGGCCGTTTCCTCTGCTCCTGGCGCTTGTTCCTGGGGAGCAGAGCCCGACCCCCCTGGCTCCAAGCTCCTTTCAGGCAGTTCAGAGATCAGAAGGTCTCCCCTCAGCTCCTGTTCTCCAGCTGAACCCCCAGGTCCCTCAGTCTCCATCACACTTGTGCTCCAGCCCCTCACCAGCTCCGCTCCCTTCTCTCCACTCGCTCCAACACCTCAAGGGTTTCTTGGCGTGAGGGGCCCAGAGCTGCCCGCAGGATTCAAGACAAGCTCAAGGGTGAATTTTTCCATCAAGCTTTGCTCCTGTACCTTCTGAAACCAGAGGGAGACTACGTCATTCTGATATCATTTACAAATGTAGCACCTGTGAGAGAAGCTTCACCACTAACACAGCCCCTACAAGCCCAAGGTGGCACAGGAGTTGCTCTCCTGTTGCCAAGCGGGTCTCTACGCTGTGTGTCATCACCAAACGCCCATCTGGAGGCAGGAAACAGAAGCGTCCCCGTCTCTGGACAGGTCTGGGCTCCCCCTCACTGACCCTGCACACTCAGACATCCCGACGCCCCGCAGACAGAACACGGACGCTCGGACGTGCGAACCTTCCCGGCAGCTCTGGGGCTTGCGACTCATCCTGCCGCTGCCATTCCTCACAGCAACCCAGCCCAAGCCCCTGCTACAAAACCAGCTCCAAATGAACAGCCGAGTTACTTGAGAGCTCCAGGGACCGGGCTTGGCTTATGGGTGGACCTGATGACCCCGAGGGTCGCTTCCAACCAAAATGTTTCTAGAAACGCGATTTCTCTTCACAAACGTTTTGCTGTGGTTGACGCGCACAGGTTTGGTTTTGCTTTTTCCCCACAATTAACAGAGGGGGGCACCTCCAACCGCTCTGTGGTTGTGACACTTATTCCCCCCACTTCCCTCGTCTCCTCCAGGCACAAGCCAGAGCAGGGAATAAACTGCACTTGGCTGGCATGGATTTGCCCCACATGCCTTTGGTTGGGAAGGAGGGTCCCAAACCATGGGCTGGGGGTGGGACAGGCCCAGTGGAGCCACATGTCCCTCCTCCCCTGTCACAGAATCACAGCATCCCAGCACCCCCAACAATATTCCAGGGGTGGTCTCCCCAGAGGGGCAGAGGGGCAGGAGAACCTCTCTGACCTACTGACCACCCCCTTCTAACCCACCCCAGGCCCAATTGGCTTCCTGGCCACAAGGGCCCAGTGCTGGCTCAGCCCACAGCACCCGCTGTTCCCACCTGGTCTCCCATCCAAGTACTGACCGGGCCCGACCCTGCTTAGCTTCCCACATCAGATGAGATCGGGTGGTCTCAGGGTGGTATGGCTGTATGTATTATATACATATTATATATAAGTTACCCACGTATATCTTGATGGTATCTGAACTAAACCCTCTTTTCAAGGGCAGAGCAGAGGGGCAGGAGAACCTCTCTGACCCACTGACCACCCCCTTCTAACCCACCCCAGGTCCCATTGGCTTCCTGGCCACAAGGGCCCAGTGCTGGCTCAGCCCACAGCACCCGCTGTTCCCACCTGGTCTCCCATCCAAGTACTGACCGGGCCCGACCCTGCTTAGCTTCCCACATCAGATGAGATCGGGTGGTCTCAGGGTGGTATGGCTGTATGTATTATATACATATTATATATAAGTTACCCACGTATATCTTGATGGTATCTGAACTAAACCCTCTTTTCAAGGGCAGAGCAGAGGGGCAGGAGAACCTCTCTGACCCACTGACCACCCCCTTCTAACCCACCCCAGGTCCCATTGGCTTCCTGGCCACAAGGGCCCAGTGCTGGCTCGTGGTCACCCTGCTGTCCACCAGGAGCCTGGCTCCATCCTCCTGACACTCCCCCTTTCCATCTTGATCCCCAGCAATGAGTCCCCCCTCAGTCTCCTCTTGTCCAGCTCCAGAGCCCCAGCTCCCTCAGCCTTTCCTCACACGGGAGATGCTCCACTCCCTCCAGCATCTTAGTGGCTGCGCTGGACTCTCTCCAGCAGTTCCCTGTCCTGCTGGAACTGAGGGGGCACATCTGGACACGATATTCCAGCTGTGGTCTCTGTCCCCCCGCGTCCCCGCTCCGGAGCTGTGCCGCGCAGCCCTTACGTGTGTCCGGGGGTGGGAGCCGCCGCCGGGCTCGTCCTCCGGCTCCGAGTCCCCGTCCTGCTCCTCCCCCGCCGAGCTGCTGTCGCTGCCCGAGTCCTCCAGCCCCGAGTACACGCTCTCCTCGCTGTCCGTCAGCTCCTCCGCGCTCTCCCCGCCGGGCCGCGCCTGCAACGGAACGGGGCGGCGGGGGAGGGGGGTCAGGGCGGCGGGTCCCGCTCACCGAGGGTCCCCCCTCGCCGCCCCGGGCCCCCCGCCCGCTCAGCGCCGCCCGTCACCATGGCAACCACCCCCGTCACCATGGCAACCACCCCCCAGCCCCACACACACACACACACACCCCCCTACCTGCTCCATGGCCGCGGCTCCGCGTGCGCCGGCCCCAACGTGCGCCACGTGCGCGCGGGTCAGAGGTCACAGCCCCGGCCCCGCCCACGGCCTTTCCCCGCCCCTCCCCCGCCCAGCAGAGCCCACCGGGGTGGGGGGGGGGGAACAAAGAAGGGGGAGGGGAGGCCGCGCTCCGGGGGGGGGGCGGGGGGAGAATAATTACTGAGCGCGGGTCAAAGGGGGGACAGGCACCATGAGGGGGGGGGGGTGGGGGGGGGGTGTCAGCGCGCTGCGCATGCGCACTACCACGCATGGGCAGTGCTGGCACGCCGCTGCAGTCTCTTCGGCACAAGCGCGCATGCGCAGCGCGGGATTCCCTCCAGGGCGGGGCGGGAGGGGGAGACGCGCATGCGCAGCGCGGGGAAGGAGGAGGCGGGAGGCGGTGCCGCCCGGGGGGGGCGCGTCACTGAGGCGGCCCAAGATGGCGGCGGCCATGCTGGGCCCCGGGCGCGTCAGTGCGCAGGCAGCGGCCCGGCCCCGCCGCGCCCCCCGCCGCCGGTTCTGAAGCCCGGGCCGCCCGCCCCGATCCACACGTTGGCGGCGGCTTTGCGGGGGTGCGGGGCGGCGGCGCGGCGCGGCCGGCCCCGGAGCCCTCAGCGCCATGGACGGGCCTGGCGCGGCGGCGGGAGGGGGCGGCGGTGGCCCCGGCGGTAGCAACGTGCCCGCGTTCCTCACCAAACTCTGGACGCTGGTGGAGGATCCTGACACCGACGCGCTTATCTGCTGGAGTCCGGTGAGTCCCGGCGAGGAGAAGCGGCCGAGGCCCCGGGGCCCGGACACCCGGCAGCGGGCGAACGCCCGCTGCCGGGTGTCCGGGCCCCGGGGCCTCGGCCCAGGCGTTTCTGTAGCTTGAAGCGTAGAATTCTCTCATTGTTTTTTGTAATGCGCGCTGTGATACGGAAAAAAAGTCGTTAATTCTCCTTAGGTGACTCAGGTAGTTGGTTATCACAGGATTAGGGGGTGAAGGGCCCTCAAAGCTCATCCAGTGCAACCCCCCCATGGAGCAGGAACACCCAGCTGAGGTGACACAGGAAGGTGTCCAGGGGGTTGGAATGTCTGCAGAGAAGGAGACTCCACAACCCCCTGGGCAGCCTGGGCCAGGCTCTGCCACCCTCACCCCAACAAGTTGCTTCTCCTCTTGCAGTGGAACCTCCTGTGTTCCAGTTTGCACCCATTGCCCCTTGTCCTGTCCCTGGTTGTCACCAGAAGAGCCTGGCTCCATCCTCCTGACACTGCCCCTTTCCATCTTGATCCCCAGCAATGAGTCCCCCCTCAGTGTCCTCTTGTCCAGCTCCAGAGCCCCAGCTCCCTCAGCCTTTCCTCACACGGGAGATGCTCCACTCCCTCCAGCATCTTGGTGGCTGCGCTGGACTCTCTCCAGCAGTTCCCTGTCCTGCTGGAACTGAGGGGCCACAACTGGACACAATATTCCAGGTGTGGTCTCCCCAGGGCAGAGCAGAGGGGCAGGAGAACCTCTCTGACCTACTGACCACCCCCTTCTAACCCCCCCCAGGTCCCATTGGCTTCCTGGCCACAAGGGCCCAGTGCTGGCTCAGCCCACAGCACCCGCTGTTCCCACCTGGTCTCCCATCCAAGTACTGACCGGGCCCGACCCTGCTTAGCTTCCCACATCAGATGAGATCAGCTGTTCTCAGGGTGGTGCGGCTACACATATTATATACATCTTATATATAAGTTCCCTGAGTATATCCTGATGGTATCTGAGCTAAACCCTCTTTTCAAGGGCAGAGCAGAGGGGCAGGAGAACCTCTCTGACCCACTGACCACCCCCTTCTAACCCACCCCAGGTCCCATTGGCTTCCTGGCCACAAGGGCCCAGTGCTGGCTCATGGTCACCCTGCTGTCCCCAGGACCCCCAGGTCCCTTTCCCCTACACTGCTCTCTAATAGGTCATTCCCAACTTACACTGGAACCTGGGGTTGTTCTGCCCAGATTCAACACTCTACACTTGTTCTATTCCATTAATTTTCTCCAGCCTGTCCAGGTCTCTGATGGCAGCACAGCTTCCAGTGTCACCACTGCTCCCAGCTTGGTGTCACCAGCAAACTCGCTGACAGTCACTCTATTCCCTCGTCCAAATCATTGATGAATATATTGAGTAACAGCGGCCCCAGCACTGCCCCTGAGGCACTGCACTGGATCCAGGCCTCCAGCTGGGCTCCACCCCATTGACCACAACACTCTGGCTTCTTCCCTTCAGCCAGTTATTCTCAGCTTACTGCGTTTAATTCCTTTTGTTTAATTACCTTCAGTAACAGAAGAAACAAGCTCAGGGGGTTGGGATTGTGGACCCCTACATGGCTGCAGGAGGGAAAAGGATTTTCTCTGTGCATTTGAGGAGAAATCAGCAGGAATATAAACATAAAAGGGAGGTTGAGAAGCACAATACACCTCTTAACATATTTAAATTCTAATTTGGCTTCTTTGAAGGTGAAGTCTTCGCATTTTATTTGCAGTTCCTTGGCACGCTTTTTAAATTAACTTTCTCAACTTTAATACTTCTCTGGTCCCTAGAGAGGTGATTCAAACCTGGTTCGAGGCGTTTAGCGCGTGCTCGGCGCCGGGTCCTGCGCCAGCCGCTTCCTGCCCCGCGTCATCCGTCGGTCCCCGCGTTTCCTCGGGTGTCACCGGGGCCGTTCCCGTCCCGAGCGCCGCGGGTTTGCTGGTGGGAGCCCAGCAGCGCTGAGGGAACAGGACACCCAGCAGCGCCTCGGATCGGGGACACACAGAGAGGTGCTTTGCCCTCATTATCGCTAATCAGTCGGAGTTTCTCATGTATAAGAGGAGATGGCGCTGGCTGAGTTGCTGGGTAGACAGTTGGATGGGAGAGGCGGATATCGGGATGGGAGAGGCGGATATCGGGATGGGAGAGGCGGATATCGGGATGGGAGAGGCGGATATCGGGATGGGAGAGGCGGATATCGGGATGGAAAGGCGAATATGTGGTCATGCCGCTCACCCGTTGTGCAGTCGCTCCCCACAATGATCCTGCGCAGGCCAAAACTGTACAAGAATTTGAAGGGTTGAAGGAGGAGGGTTTGTGTTCCTGTGAAACACCACGGCCGGCTGTGATTTGCTGCTCGTGGCACCACGGGGAGCGGATTCAGCTTGTTGTCCTCCACAGACTGGTGTTTTTTCCTGGGTGTTTTCCTTCTCTGTGGAACTGGTGAGTTTTGGTGACCCGTTCTGCTGCAGGTAACGCCAAAGCGTGCCTGGGGGTGGCAGGAAGAGGGGACAACCTCTGCTGGTGGCGACCGCCTGTTTGAGTTGCGTTAAGCTGTGTAAATGAGGACAGCGTGCGGGTTGTGAGCCTCCGAGGCCGCGGGTGCTCAGAGGGAGCAGCACAGCACCTTCTGCTCTGGAGAAGCTCCTGTGTGGTGTCCGGCGCCTGGCACACACACCTCTGCCCCGGCTCGCTCAGAGCGCTTGGGGTGACACTGAACCGTCCCCTGTGCCGGCTGTGGCGCTTGTCACGGCTTCTCCGGGGATGGGACAAGCTCAGGGAAGTGCCAGAACCACTGAGGAGAGGCTGGACCTGCTCTGGTACCTGTATCTCAGCTGCATCTTGGGCTCGCTGATGTGACTCCTCACCCTGTCTGAGCTGATTCTCCCCTCTGAGTCTCGGCTGGATGCAGAGTGAGCTAAGTGTGGTGTTTAAGCCCAGATTTAGTGTTGGGCTTGGGAGTGCTGGCTTAACAATTGGGCTTCATCTTCAGGATCTCTTCCAACCTAAATGATTCTGTTCTAAACCGTCAGGAAAATGGTTTCCACAGAATCACAGAATGGTTTAGGTTGGAAGGGAACTAAATCGCCACCAGAGCCCCCCTGCCATGAGCAGGGACATTTCCCAGCTCAGGGTGCTCAGAGCCCCGTCCAGCCTGGCCTGGGGTGTCTCAGGGATGGTTCATCCACCACCTCTCTGGGAACCTGGGCCAGGCTCTCACCACCCTCAGGGCAACAATTCTGATATCCAGCCTGAATCTCCCTCCTTTAGTTTAAACCATCACCCCTTGTCCTATCACAACAGACCCTGCTCCAAACTCTGTCCTCATCTTTCTCATCAGCCCCTTTTAATTACAGAAAGGCCGCACTAAGGTCTCCCCAGAGCTTCTCCTCCCCAGGCTGAACCCCCAGCTCTCTCAGCCTTTCTCCCCAGAGCTGCTCAGCCCTCGGCCCATTCCCGTGTCCCTCATCTGTCCCGCCCCAACAGCTCCATGTCTGGCTGGTGCTGGACCCCAGGGCTGGCCGCAGAGCTCAGGGGGTCAGCACAGGGGCAGGATCCCCCCAGTGCTGCTCACGCTGCTCTGGATTTGCTTGTACGTCCGTTTTCTGGCCCGTTGGGCCCAGGTGAGCGTTAGGGAGCAAACATGGGTCGGGGCCACGTTCAGCATCCACAGGGCGCTGGATTGGCCTGGCCGTGTGTGAAGCTGTCCTTTACGATGAAGATGTGCATGGTGGCCACGATCGCCTTGTGGTGGCTGGTACAGCGGGTCTGGTGGTGGTTTTGGCCGCTCGTCTTGAAGGAAGCGTCAGGTTCAGAGACATCGTTTTGCTTCTCGTCACTTGGGGAACAGGGACAAAGGTGGGGACGGAGAGTCTGGGGGAACGTGAAGGTGCTCCTGAGGGGCAGAGTTAGGAGGAAACCAGGAAATCTGATGTCCCACCCAAACAGTCACTCTTGGCCAAGTCTTAAAGATGAATTTAGAATATGCTGAGCTTAAGGTTATGGTGCCTGAGCCTCAGTCCGTGTATCAGCAGTTCATAGAATCACAGGTTGTCCTGAGCTGGAGGGACCCATGGGATCGTCGGTTCCAGCTCCTGTCCCTGCACAGCACACCCCACAGGTCACCCCGTGTGTCTGAGGACGGTGTCCAGTCTCTTGTTGAACACTGTCAGGTTGGGCCGTGACCCCTCCCTGGGGAGCCTGTTCAGTGTCCAGCACCTCTGGGGAAGAACCTTTTCCTCGTGTCCCACTGCCCCCGGCACAGCTCCTGCCGTTCCCTGGGCTCTGTTGAAGGGAACGCACCGGCTGCTGCCGAACCCCACGTCTCCATTTCTGCTGCAGCAGGAGCCCAGCACAGGAAGGTCCATGCGGTGCAGAATCAGATAATGGTTTAGGTTGGAAAAAACCTTCAAGGTCACCAAGTCCAACCATAACCCACCCCTGTCCCTGCCCCCTGTCCTGAGAACCTCATGTCCGTCTGTCCAGCCCTCCAGGGCTGGTGACTCCAGCACTGCCCTGGGCAGCCTGTTCCAATGCCCCACAGCCCTTTGGGGAAGAAATTGTTCCCAGATCCAACCTCAACCTCCCCTGGCGCAACTTGAGGCCGTTTCCTCTGCTCCTGGCGCTTGTTCCTGGGGAGCAGAGCCCGACCCCCCCGGCTCCAAGCTCCTTTCAGGCAGTTCAGAGATCAGAAGGTCTCCCCTCAGCTCCTGTTCTCCAGCTGAACCCCCAGGTCCCTCAGTCTCCATCACACTTGTGCTCCAGCCCCTCAGCAGCTCCCAGCAAGGCCAGGCTGTTACAGTCCGGTACGGCCGTTTCAGCGCCCCTGAGCTTCGTGCTGGATTAGACCCGGGAGGTGGCCGCGCTGTTGGGGAGGGTGACACTGCCTCGCAAAGTCACCACAGGTGGAACAGCAAACCCTCCACCGCGCGCTGGTCTTCAGCAGAGCCTGGTTGGACTCGACCCTCTGAAAAGTCTTTTCCACCTGTGAAGATTCTGTGGGTGCGGAGCCGTTCCTGCGCAGTTGTGCTCTCACCCGGCGGCTCCCTGGGTGCTCCCGGACAGTGGGGTTCTCCGAAATCCCAGCGGCGGCAGCTTGTGTTGCTTGTGAACACACACGTGTCCCGCACCACTTGCCCGTTTGAGGTCGGTGCCGAGGTCCTTGTCTGCGCTGGGACAAGACTCTGCTGAAACTGTCACCAGTCATGTCCTTCATTTCTATAGAATCATTTCATTTGGCAGAGACCCTCGGGATCATGAGTCCAACCATAACCCGACCCTGGCGCTAACCCATGTCATGAGAACCTCGTCTAAACGCCTTTTCACCCCTCCAGGGATGGTGACTGTCCCTTAACTCCCGGTGTGCGGGTGACACCGCTGCCCCTCCGCCGTCCCCAGGCCCGGCCTTATCTCCAAGGAAAGGACTGGCTTTGACAGGGTATTGCATGGAAAATCCAAATGTATGGCTGGAAATGAGCAGAAAACTGGCAATCCCAGCGTGCTGGAGAGTTGTGATCAGCGCCCTGTGGAAGCGGAGGAGCCAGCAGGAAGGGGATATAGGGTAACGGGAGGGTTTCTCTTATATATTGAATCTTGTGTGCAGGTAATAGCAGCTTGCATGATTTTGCGAGGCGGGGCCGATCAGTTTGGTAAATAGGGTGAGGGTTTGGTAGATAAGGCTCTTAATGAAACAAAACCAAACCGTTGTTCAGAGCTTTTATGCTTGAATTACTTACTTTCAAATTCTGTGTTTGCAAGCAAATTCAAACTAAACCTTACTCGCCTAAGCGTGGCGATCAAAATACGGTATTTGTACAGGGCAATAAGAGCTGTAGTTGTGTTGGATTTCCGATTGAATCTTGTGGCAGGATGCAAACCCCCCTCTGTCCCCCTCCCTCCTTCAGTATGGAAGGAGTGGGCACATCTCCCTCTCTCTCTGCTACTTGAGGCTGAAATAAATAACTTACGCTTTTTCTATGGATAAACAACGTTTAATCCAATTCCTTGTATTCCTTAAACACGTGTTCATTAGAGCATAAGCAAAACAGCACTGGGCGCGCGGGGGATTCGCTCCGCCCAACACGCACACCTTGAAACAACAAGAGCTGTGCTTAAATACAGTAAGGTGTTACATATTCATAATGACCCCAGGAACGCCTGTACATATCCATAACCTTCCCCGCTTCTGATTAAAATGAGTCTCAGAGAACCATTTCCATAGACGCTCCCCCGTTGCGCCTGTGCGGTGCCACTTGGTGAATTTGAGGAGGGGTCTTTGGGGTCTGTGGATGAAGCTCCTTCAGCTTCGTCACAGTGAACTTTGTACCTTTGGCTCATGATGTTGAATTGACTGGGACCCAAGCTGCCAAGTTGAATGAAACCAGCCTGGCGGCCCCTTTTGCTGTAACTCTCGGTTATCTCGTCTCCTCAAGTTCACAGCTCGGTGCAGTAAAACTTCTGATCTTGGCATTCGATGGGGTTCTGTTCTTCTTAACGTAAAGCTCTAAACTAAGCATTTATTGTGTGGCTAAGCCTTAAAGTGTCAGCTCGTTAGTAGGCACCCATTATAAGTTTAGTTAACCCTTAAAATGTTAGTTCCCTCTGTTGATATAACTTCATCAGCAAGTTTCATAACTTTTTGCATAGAACTTAACCACCTTTTTCCGGGTTCAGAGCCCGTGCCTGATTTGGTTATATCTGTAAACATTAAACATCTTAGCACCAATCACAACGGCATTTCTCACAAGGCTAACAGCTGCTTTTGTTTGGCCCCAGAGCCCCTGGCCAGGGCCCTTAGGAGAAGGGAATGCCGAGGCGCCACTGGGCACCCGTGGCCAGGGTGGGGATGTCTGGAGGCTTCAGGGGCACCCGTGGCCAGGGTGGGGATGTCTGGAGGCTTCAGGGGCACCCACAGGCAGGATGGGGGTGCAGAGAAGCTTCTGGAATGCCCACAGTCAGATCTGATCAGCCTATAAAAACGGGACTCTCGTCGAGACTCTGCCCCTTGTCGCGGGTCTCTCGGGGCACGAGCGAGATGCTGCACCGAGAGCCCCCGGGATGGAGACTGCGCTTGCCTCGCCGCCTCATATGTGAGTGAAACTTCTCGCAGGATTGCGAGTGTATCTACTTCATGTGCACATTTGCACGTGTAACTTTCCGTGCTCAGTACGAGCACGTGTAAAATTCATCCTCGCATAATCGCGGGTGTATTTTCCTCCCGTGCTTCCACATGAGCACGTGTACTTTCCGTGCACATTTGCACGCATAACTTTCTGTGCTCAATACGAGCACGTGTATAAATTATTTCCTCGCATAATCGCGGGTGTATTTTCCTCCCGTGCTTCCACATAAGCACATGTAACTTTCCGTGCACATTTGCACGTGTATTTCCCCTCGCAGGATTGCGAGTGTATTATAAATTGACCCTCGCAGAATCGCGAGTGTACACTTTCAGTACTCACTACGAGTACGTGTGTCCCTTTACAATAACCCCACACCGTGTTCAGGCAAGTGTGGGCTCCTCCCGGGCTCAGGGGCGGCTCCGGCATTGTTTTGGTGCAGCCACGTGCATGCACACTGTGGACCGCCTGTTGTATTAGTTGCTGCCCCTTCATAATTTTCCTCAACTGATATCCGAACCTGTATTCAAGTCACTTTTGGAGTGCTAAACCCTGTTTCTCACCGGCTTAATAAAAGTTGTTTTGGACCCTGTTGTCCCTTAAATTAACCTCGGGGTGCTTCCGTGACAATCTAAATTCAAGAATGTGACCTTTAAAGGTTGGGGGTTTATTTGGGTTGAGCTAAAGGTTCATGTAGAGTCGCAAGGTGAAGGTCTGGTGTTGGGCGGGAGGCTGAAGTGAGAGACTTACTAAGACTGAATGGAAAACCCCTCCTAGAGCCGGAGAGCGCTGGGCACCAAAACACCTGGAGCTGCGCGGAACCGGCGCCAGGTGGTGACAGCACAAAACAGGACAGTCAGGAGCTGTCCTTGGAAACGGCGCCGGTGCCTTCTCCCCGGTGAAACCAGCACAGTTTGGGTTGGAAGGCCCGTCGAGGTGGGCTGCTCCAACACTAAATGACTGTGCTGGCGGTTTGAGCGCGGCTGACGCTGCTCGTGCTGTTCTCGGGGCTGTTCTCGGGGCGCTCCCGGCAGCGGGTCTGTGCCGCGGCGATGCTTTGGGGTCCAGGCTGTCTCGCTGATCCTTACGCCCTTCTCCGCGCCTTTTCGTGCCGAGCGCTCGTCCCGCAGCTCCGTCTGGCCCTGGGTCCAACCACGGGCGCCTGCTCCGGGGTCCCACTGACTCTGCCTCTCGTTCCACCTTCCGCAGACCCCGCAATGGTCTCATCACCCCCTTGGCTTTGTTTTCAGCTGCCTCAGGGTCGCGGCTGCTCCTGGAGGTGTCTCTTAGAACCCTTTCTTCTCCCCAGCTCGTTATTTGCAGTCGGTGTGAGCACGAGAGCTCAGCCCCACACAGGAACGTTTGTCACTCTGTGTTCTGTGAGACAAGGACACTGAGCTACAAGGACACTGAGCTCTGCCCACGGGTGGGGGGCTGGACGGACAGAGCTGGACGGACAGAGCTGGACTGACCCCCGCACTGACCAGGGAGAGGGTTCCAGCCCACTAGCGACGTGGCAATTATTGAAGGAGGGGGGACCCTCTGCTCTCTCTCTCTGGGACGTTCTCGCTCTTGCTTTGCACGTTCTGTTCTCCTTCGCTCTTTGTGCCAGAACTGGGGCAGTTTGCTTCGGGACGTTTAGTTCGGCTTTTTATCACTTTGCAGAGGCCTCGGGGCTTTTCTGCCTTTTTCACTCTCTGGGATGAGCTTTGGGACCAGGTGCCGCTTAGTGTGGGTGTGAGGAATTGCCTTGACTATCTTTTATTTCTATTTTAAATATATATATCTAATAGTACCGTATTAGCGTTTTGTTATTTTATTAAGCCACGTTTATCTCAATCCAAGTTTCTCCCTTCCTGTCGATTCTCTCCCATATTGTGGGGTAGGGAGTGAGTGAGCGGCTGCGTGGTCCTGTTGCTCAGGTTAAACCACGCCGGGGGGACGCAGGACTTGGGAGAGCGGGAGGGAATGCGGCTAAACCGCGCGAGCTAGAACGAGCTGTGGTTTGTGTGGTTTGTGCCGCGTCCGCCGATGGAATCCCTGCAGGCCGGGCTCAGCTCCACGCGGGGCTCGGAGGAGTTTATCCTGGGACATGGCGACACTCGTCCCTTTGTTTTCTTGCGTTTGGCTCGTCGGGCCCCGCCGGCTCGGTGCTGCGTGCAGGGATCGCCCAGCGCCGCCGGCAGCTGGGGACTAACAGGAGCAGCTTCCCGCTGAGTCTGGAGCCCACAGGTTGCAAACTGGCTTAAGGAGAGAAGCCAGAGAGTGGTGGTCAATGGTGCGGAGTCTAGTTGGAGGCCAGTATCCAGTGCAGTGCCTCAGGGGGCAGTGCTGGGGCCAATATTATTCAATATATTCATTAACGATTTAGATGAGGGAATAGAGTGACTGTCAGCAAGTTTGCTGATGACACTAAGCTGGGAGCAGTGGCTGACACGCCAGAGGCTGTGCTGCCATCAGAGACCTGGACAGGCTGGAGAGTTGGGCGGGGAATAACCTGATGAAATTTAACAAGGGCAAGTGTAGAGTCCTGCACCTGGGCAGGAACAACCCCAGGTTCCAGTATAGGTTGGGAAATTACATATTAGAGAGCAGTGTAGGGGAAAGGGACCTGGGGGTCCTGGTGGACAACAGGGTGACCATGAGCCAGCACTGGGCCCTTGTGGCCAGGAAGCCAATGGTACCTGGGGTGGGTTAGAAGGGGGGGTCAGTAGGTCAGAGAGGTTCTCCTGCCCCTCTGCTCTGCCCTGGGGAGACCACACCTGGAATATTGTGTCCAGCTGTGGCCCCTCAGTTCCAGCAGGACAGGGAACTGCTGGAGAGGGTCCAGCGCAGCCACCAAGATGCTGAAGGGAGTGGAGCATCTCCCGTGTGAGGAAAGGCTGAGGGAGCTGGGGCTCTTTAGTTTGGAGAAGAGGAGACTAAGGGGGGACCTCATTAATGTTTATAAATATATAAAGGGTGAGTGCCATGAGGATGGAGCCAGGCTCTTCTCGGTGGCAAACAATGGTAGGACAAGGGGTAATGGGATCAAGCTGGAACACAAGAGGTTCCACTTAAATTTGAGAAGAAACTTCTTCTCAGTAAAGGTGTCAGAGCACTGAACAGGCTGCCCAGGGGGGTGTGGAGTCTCCTTCTCTGCAGACATTCCAACCCCCTGGACATGTTCCTGTGCGACCTCACCTGGGCGTTCCTGCTCCATGGGGGGATTGCACTGGATGAGCTTTTGAGGTCCCTTCCAATCCCAAACATACTGTGATACTGTGATACTGTGACACAGCAATTAGCGCAATTACCGGCTAACGAGAACCTGCAGCAGGTCGCGGCGCATCCTCCTGCCGCCCGCCTCCCTTCCAGAGCCCGAGGAGCTTTCTCAGCCGCAATTAAAGTGCGCGCTGTGACACACAAAGGAGCGATTACGCCCTGCTTTCTCCTAGCTTCGGGTTATGCCTTGGCGGGGTTTTTTTGTGTTTTCATTTGGGGTTTTATTTTGGTTTTTTTAGGGTTATTTTGGTTGCTTGGTTGGGGTTTTTTGGGTTTATTCTAGTTTGTTCTGGTTTTATTGTCTAGATTTAGGCTGTGCCTTTCTCAGGGATCAGGACTCCCTAGTCCAGCCCAGGAGCATTTCTGTTCTTGCGATCCCGCTTCCAGCACAGCGTCTCTTCACTTCCAGTTCTAAACAATGGCCAATATCTGCCTTTAAATCACTTTGTACATAGAAGTTCCTCCTTTATTTCCCCCATTAGCGATGTATCGTGCACAGGCCGTGCTTTCCCTTCGCTTTACATGGTGCTCCAAGCTCTAACCCGCACGGCTCCGGTAACCGCTGCACAGAAACCATGTCACCCGTAGGCCGGGAAGGACGACACAAGATCCGCGGGGGAAGAACCAGCAAAACAGAAGGAAAAGGTGTTTGAACACCCGTTGGTGAAGTTCCAGGCGCAGTTTCCAGCTGGGCTCCTTGGGGGTCTCAATTCTGTCCGCTGAGGTTCGTTTAGTGCTGTTGGCGTGAAAACGCAGTTGGTGTGTGAAGCGCAATGAGTCACGTAGGAGGTGCCAGCGCCTCGGAGCCTCATCTTGCTGCGGGTTTTGGGAAAACCCCGAAAAACCTGCAATTCGGGGCACTGTGACCCCGCTCGGGTGAAGCACAAGGTCACGCACCCAATGATTCGTGCCGCTTTCTGGAAATTCATTAGTTGTGCCTGCAAATGGTTGTTTCTTTCTTAGGAATTGGATCAGGGTGCTTTTCCTCTTCTAATCCCCGTTTTCATGTGGTTTTCGATGTGTGCGTGAGCTGGGTTGCCCCATGTGGTCCCCAGGGACATTTCCCAGCCCAGGGTGCTCGGAGCCCCGTCCAGCCTGGCCTGGGGTGTCCCAGGGATGGTTCATCTACCACCCCTCTGGGTAAAGGACCTTAAAACCAAACCCTCAGAGGCTGCTGCGTCCTCTGAAGGAGTGAAGAAACTCACCCATGGACCAAAACACCCAAACTCTCAACTTCTAATAAACCTTTACCTGGTTTTGTTATCGGCCAACGGAATCTTTTAAGGTCCGGGGGCCTGTTTTAGTCATCTGCACTCTTGTGAACGGGGGGACTTTGGATCCTGTGCGGGTGGTCGCGGCCGCTTGGCCGATGTTCCGTGTGTGTGCGATGAGCCGTCGGTGTCTGGTTGGGCTCGGGCCTGACGCTCTGCCAGCTCCGCGCTGCCGGGACGGCGTTAGCGGGAGCGGTGCTGTCGTGGCAGAAAACCCGAGCCGTAAAACGCGTTCCGAGGCCCTGTGTTGCTTCGCCAGGACGAAAATCCCTCCTCTGGCTGTTTGGCAGGTGCGGGTGTTGACAGCAGAGTTCCTGCTCCGCGTGCCGGAGAGGGAAGAGAAACCACCCTGATGGAATGGCACCGCAGAGCTGGACGCTGAGCGGCTCAAATGTGATCCTGACTACTAGTTAAGATAGTCAGAATAGTCAAAATAACTAGTTATCCTGCTCTGTTGGCGATAACTCGTCTTCCAAAATCCAGCAGCAGAAGCGCCTCAGAGAGGCGGGAACGCTTCCCCGGCTCTTGCCTGTTCCTGGTTGTTAAATAAGCCTGTAGGAAACGTCTCTCGGTCGCGGTGAGGACTCGGAACTGCTGAAGCTGTGCTGCTCCTGCTGTGCCAGCAGCGGCTCGTTGCTTCCAGCCGCTCGTGGCCACGGGCACCACGGGCTGCCCGGCTGGCGCGTCGTCTGCACTGACCCGCAGGCCTCTCCAGACCAGCCTCCTTGGCTCCGTTTGCTGGAAACATCGCTGCCTGTTGCTGGAGATACAAAGACTTCATTAGGACACGTGAGGGAATGAGTAGATTTGCGGTTGTGCAGGCTGAGCTTTGATCTTTGTAGCCTGCTTAACCCCAGGCTTGGGTTTCTGAGCCTTTGGAGAGCTTTGCTCTGCAGGTTCTTGACATTACTCACAGCATTGAGAGTTACCGGCTGCCTGTGGGTCCTCCAGGTGCCTGTGGGTCCTCCAGGTGCCTGTGGGTCCTCCAGGTGCCTGTGGGTCCTCCAGGTGCCTGTGAGTCCTCCAGGTGCCTGTGGGTCCTCCAGGTGCCTGTGGGTCCTCCAGGTGCCTGTGGGTCCTCCAGGTGCCTGTGAGTCCTCCAGGTGGCTGTGGGTCCTCCAGGTGTGTGTCTGTTGGTCCTCCAGGATGGCCAGGTGTGATAAACTGTGTTCTAACCTGCGGCCGAGGGACTCAGGAGATGGGGCCGATGCCGATCCCAACCTCACACGCGCACTTTTATCCTTGTGAAAGCAGAACGGGGTTGATAATGTTTCTCTTCTTCTTTTTCTCCAGAGCGGAAACAGCTTCCATGTGTTTGACCAAGGCCAATTCGCCAAGGAGGTGCTTCCCAAGTACTTCAAACACAACAACATGGCCAGCTTTGTACGGCAGCTCAACATGTGTGAGTAGCGCCGGGTCCCGTCTCGGCCCGGGTTTGCTGTAGGGGGAACGTTGGCTCCAGGGACACCGGGGGGTTCAGCTGGAGAACAGGAGCTGAGGGGAGACCTTCTGATCTCTGAACTGCCCGAAAGGAGCTTGGAGCCAGGGGGGTCGGGCTCTGCTCCCCAGGAACAAGCGCCAGGAGCAGAGGAAACGGCCTCAAGTTGTCCCAGGGGAGGTTGGGGTTGGATGTGGGAACAATTTCTTCCCCAAAGGGCTGTGGGGCATTGAACAGGCTGCCCAGGGCAGTGCTGGAGTCACCAGCCCTGGAGGGCTGGACAGACGGACATGAGGTTCTCAGGACAGGGGGCAGGGACAGGGTGGGTTGTGGTTGGATTAATGATCCTGCGGTCTCTTCAACTGAAATGATTCTGCGATTCTGTGATCTCCCGGGTGCTGTAGGAGCAAACCCAGTGGGAGCTGGTGCTTCACAGCATCATTTTGGCTGGAAAAGACCCTCAAGGTCACCAAGTCCAACCATAACCCAGCCCTGTCCCTGCCCCCTGTCCTGAGAACCTCGTGTCCGTCTGTCCAACCCTCCAGGGCTGGTGACTCCAGCACTGCCCTGGGCAGCCTGTTCAATGCCCCACAGCCCTTTGGGGAAGAAATTGTTCCCAGATCCAACCTCAGCTTCGCCGTGCTGGGCACACGAAGGGCGAGCTGCTCCCCGGGTATCTCCACTCTACCAGCCCAGCTCTGTTCTCTTTCTCCACGCTCCCCCTTCCCCGTTTTCCAGAGTTACTCTGTTTAATCCTCCTCTTTCCGTTCGGATGGGCCGGACAGCGCAGCAGGCCTGGCCGTGCCATGGACGCGGCGTCCGTCGGTGTCAGGGCTGCTCTCCCGCAGGCAGCGGTGGGGATTACGGCACAGCCGCCTCCTCCGCCGCCCCTGGGGCAGCAGCACAAGGGTCCCCTGAACCCCCGCGCCGGGGTCGGGACCAGCCCAGTGTCCAGCCGCGGCTGGCGGGGTTACCAGCGCCGGCACGCTCACCGCCGTCCTCAGCGGCTCCTGGCGCGGCTGCGGGCACGTCCTGCGCGGCTGACCCTGCGTTCTTGAGCATCACCCGAATAACCCCAAACTGCACAATATCACTACAATAACACGTAATTTCACTAAATCACTTTCTGCTGCGAGCGCAGGAAGCAGTTTTACTGTTTTTCAACCGCAGCTGCGGACTGAACCGCTCCAATAACACCGAGGATCCATCCCGGCTGCTTACAGACGCGCTGAGGTCCAAAAGCACTTTGCGCTGGTCCTGGGCAGCTTTTAGGTGGTTTAAGTGTGTGTGAAGATGCTTGTTTTTTCTTTTCAATCATCTTCAGGGGGTTCTGGCCGTCGCGTCAGGCAGACAGCGGTGTTTTCTGTTCTTTATTTCTTTATCTCGCCTTCTCCTTCTGCTGTTAATTGCAGTAATAACTCCGTGGCCTTTCATTTCCCTTCCTTTGTAAGGACTGATAACCTAATGAAATTTAACAAGGGCAAGTGTAGAGTCCTGCATCTGGGCAGGAACAGCCCCAGGTTCCAGTACAGGTTGGGAAATTACATATTAGAGAGCAGTGTAGGGGAAAGGGACCTGGGGGTCCTGGTGGACAACAGGATGACCATGAGCCAGCACTGGGCCCTTGTGGCCAGGAAGCCAATGGGACCTGGGGTGTATCACAAGGGGGGTGGTCAGTAGATCGGGAGAGGTCCTCCTTCCCCTCTACTCCGCCCTGGTGAGACCACATCTGGAATATTGTGTCCAGTTGTGGCCCCTCAGTTCCAGCAGGACAGGGAACTGCTGGAGAGGGTCCAGCGCAGCCACCAAGATGCTGGAGGGAGTGGAGCATCTCCCGTGTGAGGAAAGGCTGAGGGAGCTGGGGCTCTTTAGTTTGGAGAAGAGGAGACTGAGAGGGGACCTCATTAATGTTTATAAATACATAAAGGGTGAGTGCCATGAGGATGGAGCCAGGCTCTTCTCAGTGGCAAACAATGATAGGACAAGGGGTAATGGGATCAAGCTGGAGCACAAGAGGTTCCACTTAAATTTGAGAAGAAACTTCTTCCTGGTGAGGGTGTCAGAGCACTGAACAGGCTGCCCAGGGGGTTGTGGAGTCTCCTTCTCTGCAGACATTCAAAACCCGCCTGGACATGTTCCTGTGTGACCTCACCTGGGCGTTCCTGCTCCATAGGGGGATTGGACTGGATGATCTTCTGAGGTCCCTTCCAATCCCAAACATACTGTGATACTGTGACTCGTGGTAGAGAACTTGCCCCCTGGGCTACCAAAGGATGGTTATTGTGTAGCACACCACAACATCTCTCAACGGCGTTGGTGTCCTTAGGAACACCCTCCTTTTGTATTGTCCCCCCTTACCTGATGACGTGGAAGTTGAGGGTGCAGCTCCCAAGGTGCAACAGCTACAAGAATGGCTTCAAAAGCACAAATAAACCAGAAAGCGGAAAACAAGAGGGTTTTTCGGCACATAAGGAGCTGGAAGAAGCAGCTCTGCTATGGGAAAGCCAGAGGGCGGATGTGGGTGGGTTGGGGGTTGGTGATGGGGAAGCATTTGGGAAGACAAGACGGCCAGGAAGGGGACGCTGGGGAGGTGACAGGTCTTTAGGTTTGGGTTCTAGAGCACAGACCTGCAGCTCGATTGTTTGCAGTAGTTATAACCCCGTTTTCTGAACAAGGAACCCGGATCCGCTCCCCCCGGCAATAACAAGGCTACTTGCAAAGGACACCTGTGGTGACAATGACGTTTGTCCGTGGCGGGGGCCGAGCCGCACGGTGCTGCTTGTGCCCACAGTGCCGCTGCGGTTCTGGGAAGCGCCTGGAGCCGGGCTGGCTTTCATCGGATATTAGAACCAGAAATTCTATACGGATTTATGTTTCTTTAGGTGGAGTAGGCTGTTTTTGTTTGAACTTGAGGCTTTAGTATAAAGGTGAGTGGACTGTTCAGTGCGATTCCTGCGTCAGGAGCAGCGGCCGCGTGTGCAGAGGTGCCCGCTCTGCCCTGCGCCCTTGGGGCGTCGTTTATTGCCCTCCTGGGCCTCGGGGTCCCCTCCTCCGGGAGGAAACTCCTCCTCGTGGTCAGTTGAGGCTCAAGGTGGCCACGGCGCCCCGGAACGTGCACGTTATTGCAGGAACCCCAGCTCCAGGCGTCTGCATCGCAACGGGGAGGGCGGGAAGGCGCTGGAACAATGAGCGGGAAGCTTGGGGAGGTGCGGAATAACCCATTGTGTTGGTGGCCCCTCGCGTGGTTTTGTCTCCAGAGGGTTTGTGTTGTCATTAATACACAAGATAACAGGCAGCGGTGCTCTGTCTGTGGCTGAGCGCGTGGCTAATTGCTCTCTGTTTATTTGTTCACTGGATAGATAAAGCATGAGCTCGCTGGGTTGGCCTGGAGGCGGCACTAGAGCCTTGAGTCTCCTTGGGGTGGTACTGGCGGAGAAATTTGGTCAATAGACACATCTTCCCTTCTCGCTGCGCGTTGGATTGCTGAGCAGGACGTGTTGATCCACAGGGCCGGACGGGTCCCTGCGCTGGGGGTCGGAGCCGGAACGGGGAGGTTGCTTGGAGCCTTTTGCTTTAGTTGCAGTAGCTTCAGAGAATCCAGGATGTCAGGGGGTGAAGGGCCCTCAAAGCTCATCCAGCGCAACCCCCCGGAGCAGGAACACCCAGCTGAGGTGACACAGGAAGGTGTCCAGGCGGGTTGGAATGTCTGCACAGAAGGAGACTCCACAACCCCCTGGGCAGCCTGGGCCAGGCTCTGCCACCCTCACCCCCAACAAGTTGCTTCTCCTCTTGCAGTGGAACCTCCTGTGTTCCAGTTTGCACCCATTGCCCCTTGTCCTGTCCCTGGTTGTCACCAGAAGAGCCTGGCTCCATCCTCCTGACACTGCCCCTTTCCATCTTGATCCCCAGCAATGAGTCCCCCCTCAGTGTCCTCTTGTCCAGCTCCAGAGCCCCAGCTCCCTCAGCCTTTCCTCACACGGGAGATGCTCCACTCCCTCCAGCATCTTGGTGGCTGCGCTGGACTCTCTCCAGCAGTTCCCTGTCCTGCTGGAACTGAGGGGCCACAACTGGACACAAGATTCCAGGTGTGGTCTCCCCAGGGCAGAGCAGAGGGGCAGGAGAACCTCTCTGACCTACTGACCCCCCCTTCTAACCCACCCCAGGTCCCATTGGCTTCCTGGCCACAAGGGCCCAGTGCTGGCTCAGCCCACAGCACCCGCTGTTCCCACCTGGTCTCCCATCCAAGCACTGACCGGGCCCGACCCTGCTTAGCTTCCCACATCAGATGAGATCAGCTGTTCTCAGGGTGGTGCTGCTACACATATTATATACATCTTATATATAAGTTCTCTGAGTATATCCTGATGGTATCTGAGCTAAACGCTTTTTTCAAGGGCAGAGCAGAGGGGCAGGAGAACCTCTCTGACCTACTGACCACCCCCTTCTAATCCTCCCTCATCCTCTCTTCTTGCTGCCCCACACCGGGAGCAGCAGAAGGTGCTTTTCCCGTGATCCACGGTCCCCACGCTCCGTGTGGAGCTGCTGCTCGGACAGGTACCTGGAGCTGCTCTGCTGGGGAAACTGAGGCAGGGGAAGGGCTGACGGCTGGAGGGACCTTCGCCCATCGCTGCTCCCGCTGTCTGGAGACGATCAGCACAAACCCCTGTGCAAGCTGCCAGTTTAAGGCCGGGTTTCTCACCCCATTTTGGGGATGGGACGGGTTAGAAAGCGATACCACGGTGACAGAGCGAACGAGACGCACTCGTGCCGGTTTCTCTTTCTCAGTTCACACGTGGCCCCTTGAGCTTTTCTCCCAGCGTCTCCCCTGTGTTTTTCAGATGGCTTTCGCAAGGTTGTCCACATCGAGCAGGGCGGGCTGGTGAAGCCGGAGAAGGACGACACGGAGTTCCAGCACCCCTACTTCATCCGCGGCCAGGAGCACCTCCTGGAGAACATCAAGAGGAAGGTCACCAGTGTAAGTGTCCGCAGCACCTCTTGCTCTGGATGACCTGTTGCAAAGCAGCGGATCCATCTGGAAAGCCCAGGCGTGCTCTAAGGGCTGATGGACTTGGAGCAGTTGCTTATGGGCTTATGTTTTCTGGTTTTCTCCGTATTTTCAGCCGTAGTTGGTTATGCCGGGTCCCTGCGCTGGGGGTCAGAGCCAGAATGGGGAGGTTGCTTGGAGCCTTTTGCTTTAGTTGCAGTAGCTTCATAGAATCCAGGATGTCAGGGGGTGAAGGGCCCTCAAAGCTCATCCAGCGCAACCCCCCGGAGCAGGAACACCCAGCTGAGGTGACACAGGAAGGTGTCCAGGGGGTTGGAATGTCTGCACAGAAGGAGACTCCACAACCCCCTGGGCAGCCTGGGCCAGGCTCTGCCACCCTCACCCCCAACAAGTTGCTTCTCCTCTTGCAGTGGAACCTCCTGTGTTCCAGTTTGCACCCATTGCCCCTTGTCCTGTCACTGGTTGTCACCAGAAGAGCCTGGCTCCATCCTCCTGACACTCCCCCTTTCCATCTTGATCCCCAGCAATGAGTCCCCCCTCAGTCTCCTCTTGTCCAGCTCCAGAGCCCCAGCTCCCTCAGCCTTTCCTCACACGGGAGATGCTCCACTCCCTCCCTGACGTCCCCTCTCCCACCGCCCCGACAGCGCGGCGGCACTCGCGCCTCGCAAACCAAATTGCTTCTGAGTTCAGGAGGAAGGGGCACCGGGTTTTCCTGGTGTTTGTCTGAACGAGCAGCATCTGTTGGAGTTTTGCTGGGTCCTCTGGGAAGGCTCAGGAGCAATTGTGCCTTTCAGGAGGAGGGAGAGTGATCACTAGTTGAGCTGCAGGATTGCCTGAAAATGCTTCTCGGAAGGAAAAATCCATATTATGCATACAGCGTGTGCACACACAGACGCGTGAGGATGTGTTAGATGTGGTAGCGGAAAGACGAAAAGTAAGGATAAAGTACCTGAATTATTTTAAATGTGTTAACCTCCGGCGTATCCCGAATATCAACTTACCCGTTTGCCCTTTGGACTCCCAGGTGTGTTGTACAGCAGTGCAGAACCGCAGCGCGGGCCCTGCAGATGTGCAGGAGCGCCCCTTGGAATCAGAGTTCCCAAAGTGCTGCGAACTTCCTGAGCTGATTCGTTAGTCCCGAAGCGTGGGCTGGGGGAGCCTGCTTTCGCGGTTCTTTTCCAAATACGAACCAAATCAGCACATAGAGAGCAGCTCTTGTGTCCATCCAGGGCGCTCTTAGTGCATGATGAAATTTAACAAGGGCAAGTGTAGAGTCTGGAATCTGGGCAGAACAACCCCAGGTTCCAGTGTAAGTTGGGGAATGACCTATTAGAGAGCAGTGTAGGGGAAAGGGACCTGGGGGTCCTGGGGACAGCAGGGTGACCATGAGCCAGCACTGGGCCCTTGTGGCCAGGAAGCCAATGGTACCTGGGGTGGGTTAGAAGGGGGTGGTCAGTAGGTCAGAGAGGTTCTCCTGCCCCTCTGCTCTGCCCTGGGGAGACCACACCTGGAATATTGTGTCCAGCTGTGGCCCCTCAGTTCCAGCAGGACAGGGAACTGCTGGAGAGAGTCCAGCGCAGCCACCAAGATGCTGAAGGGAGTGGAGCATCTCCCGTGTGAGGAAAGGCTGAGGGAGCTGGGGCTCTTTAGTTTGGAGAAGAGGAGACTGAGAGGGGACCTCATTAATGTTTATAAATATATAAAGGCTGAGTGCCACGAGGATGGAGCCAGGCTCTTCTCGGTGGCAAACAATGATAGGACAAGGGGTAATGGGATCAAGCTGGAACACAAGAGGTTCCACTTAAATTTGAGAAAAAACTTCTCAGTAAGGGTGTCAGAGCACTGAACAGGCTGCCCAGGGGGTTGTGGAGTCTCCTTCTCTGCAGACATTCCAACCCCCTGGACATGTTCCTGTGCGACCTCACCTGGGTGTTCCTGCTCCATGGGGGGATTGCACTGGATGAGCTTTTGAGGTCCCTTGCAATCCCAAACATACTGTGATACTGTGATCTCTTTGCACTGAGGCGTTTAGTTCCTCCAGGCGTGTTCGTGGCGGGTGGACACGTTAGGAGGATGTGAAGAGATCCTGAAGGTGTGTGAGCTGCCGGGATGGAGATGAGACGTGTTAACCTGCAGCAGTTGGTGGGCCCACAGACGTCTCCATGGTGAACGTGCCAACGTGTCGTTGCTCCTGAGGATCGTATCGGAAACATCAACTCGGCTGCTCAGACTCTTCCCCTTGAGCGCTCGTAGCGGGGAGGAGGAGGATGCTGAGTCTGCCGCAGCGAGCGCCGCTGCCCTCCTGCCCCTGGGCTGCTTCTCTGACCCACCAGACTCTCCTCATTGCCAGAGTGCTCCACAGCTCAGCGCAGGCAGCAGGGGCTCTTGCAGCACGCCAGAAGCCTTGGTTTCCTGCATTTGGTGCAGGTGTGCTCTCTGCAGCCGCAAAGCGCCAGTTTTAGGGCTGTCACGCACACCCGCGTCCTGGCCCGTTGCGTTTCGGGAGGTTTGTGGGGGTGCTGCCCTGCGCTCGCACCCCAGCACCGTATTTCTGAGCCAAAAAGACCTTTGTTTTGAGGCTGGGCAGAATTTGCCGTTTGCAGAAAAGCAGCTTTGCAGACACGGTTCAGGTGTGAACGCAGCGCTTGGCCTAGAGAAGGAAGAGGAGTTATTTGCGGCGTCAACTTCGAAGCCTCAATAACCATTTTGTAGGGAGGAACCACCCCTGACGTCTCTTTCTGTCTCCAGGTATCCAGTATAAAGAACGAGGATATAAAGGTTCGGCAAGACAACGTCACCAAGCTGCTGACGGACATCCAGGTGATGAAGGGGAAGCAGGAGAGCATGGACTCCAAGCTGATGGCCATGAAGCAGTATGTATGTGGGGAGGGGGTGCCACCGAATGCCACTCTGCCCCGCGGTGCCTGTCCCGAAGTGCTTTCCAGAGCTCAGCTCTCCGCTCCAGCCCTGCCGGGGGTGTCACCGGGGCCGCAACGGCCTCGGGGATCTTTGGAACACCATAAAACCCGTTCAGGACCCGGTGTCGCACCAGCACGGTGCGACCTGTCTGCGGTGCTGGTTGAAGGGTGAGGGAGCTTTGGGAACGTATTGTACTGTTAGCATGGAGTCCCTCTTAGTCTCCTTTCTTTTCCCAATTTAATTCCGACTTGGACGTGGATAAATGTAGTTTCACCTAAGCTGAAGTTCATATTCATGAATATAGCGGCTTCTAAATGTTCTCAGCATCACGAAGTTAAAAGCAATTTAAATATTTTGCGTAATAGAGGCTCTAAAATGTCATACTAGTGGACGTGGTGGCACCGAATCTGTGTGGAATGTTACCAAATCTTTCCAGATGTTTTCTGTTGAGATCAAGCACCGTCCTGGCAGGTGGATATT
Source organism: Columba guinea (assembly GCA_032206185.1). Classification (NCBI taxonomy): domain Eukaryota; kingdom Metazoa; phylum Chordata; class Aves; order Columbiformes; family Columbidae; genus Columba; species Columba guinea. Next base: position 137,450 of record JAVLUU010000244.1, on the reverse strand, counting down.
GAGAGAGTCCGTGTTGGACTTGATGGGCTGAAAGGTCTTTTCCAACCCAAATAATTCTGTGGTTCTGTTCTGTCTTGTCTTTGGCTGCACCCGGGTGTTCACAAGGTTTGGGATAACGTCTGCTGTCTGTCTGTCCGTCCCCCGGGCTCTTGGCTTCTGACTCGTGCCCAGTTCAGTTCTCAGCGGGTGCTGCTCACGCTGCGTCACTGGGTCGGGAGGCAAACGGGGCGTCTGGGGTCCTGCCAATAAACCGGCTTTACCGGGAGGGCTCAGGGGCTGCTGCTCGTCCCCCGGGCACCTTTTCCCTTCTGATCTCTGAACTGCCTGAAAGGAGCTTGGAGCCAGGGGGGTCGGGCTCTGCTCCCCAGGAACAAGCGCCAGGAGCAGAGGAAACGGCCTCAAGTTGCGCCAGGGGAGGTTGAGGTTGGATGTGGGAACAATTTCTTCCCCAAAGGGCTGTGGGGCATTGAACAGGCTGCCCAGGGCAGTGCTGGAGTCACCAGCCCTGGAGGGCTGGACAGACGGACACGAGGTTCTCAGGACAGGGGGCAGGGACAGGGTGGGTTATGGTTGGTTCTGAAGGAACTCGGCAGTCAGAGCGAGCAGCCCCGTTCCTGTCGGATGGAGCAGGAAAGCGGGTGGGGGCTCAAGGGGACAGTTTCATCGGGGAAGAACATTTCCTCTGCGCTACGATCCACAGCCAAGTCCCTTTTCTTGCATTTCATTGCTAATGTCCGTGACATTTTGTGACGTGTCTGGTGCTTGCAGACCTCTAGCCCCTCTGCTGTGCGTGGGAGGGGAGACAAGTCAGTCTAGGTGATCCCCAAAATCACCGGGAGTGGTTCGTTGTCCCCAAACCAGGGGGTGTCACCCGCTGTGTGCAAAAGCCGGGTCGCAGCACCCACAGGTGAGAGGTGGTGTTTGCTGAGCTGTGCGGGTCTGGGTGCTGGAACGAAGCCAGCAGGGTCAACAGAAACCTTATCACTGCCCTCAGACCCTAAAGAGCTCGTTGGTCACACATTTGCACATTGCATTACGTTATCTTTCAGGGTATAACAACAACGTCCTGTTTAACATCTTTATTGACGATTTAGATGAGGGGATTGAGACCATCATCAGCAAATTTGCTGATGACACCAAGTTGGGAGGGAGTGTCGACCTGCTGGAAGGCAGGAGGGCTCTGCAGAGGGATCTGGATAGACTGGAAAAATGGGCTGATTCCAATGGGATGAAGTTCAATAAGGCCAAATGCCGGGTGCTGCACTTTGGCCACGACAACCCCCTGCAGCGCTCCAGGCTGGGCACAGAGTGGCTGGAGAGCAGTCAGGCAGAAAGGGACCTGGGGGTACTAATTGATAGGAAGCTCAACATGAGCCACCAGTGTGCCCAGGTGGCCAAGAAGGCCAATGGTGTCCTGTCCTGTATCCAAAATAGCGTGGTCAGCAGGACAAGGGCAGTGATCCTTCCCCTGTACTCTGCATTGGGGAGGCCACACCTGGAGTATTGTGTTCAGTTCTGGGCCCCTCAGCTCAGGAAAGACATTGAAGTGCTGGAGCGGGTCCAGAGAAGAGCAACACGACTGGTGAAAGGACTCGAACATAAGACCTATGAGGAGAGGCTGAGGGAGCTGGGGTTGTTTAGTCTGGAGAAGAGGAGGCTTAGAGGTGACCTCATCACTCTCTAGAACTACCTGAAGGGAAGTTATAGCCAGGTGGGGATTGGTCTCTTCTCCCAGGCAGTCAGCAATAGGACAAGGGGGCATGGGCTTAAACTCTACCAGGGGAAATTTAGGCTGGATATTAGAAAGCAATTCTTTACAGAGAGAGTGGTCAGGCATTGGAATGGCTGCCCAGGGAGGTGCTGGACTCGCCGTCCCTGGAGGTTTTTAAACTGAGATTGGACATGGCACTTAGTGCCATGATCTAGTAAATGGACTAGAGTTGGGCCAAGGGTTGGACTTGATGATCTCTGAGGTCTTTTCCAACCCAGTCGATTCTGTGATTCTGTGATTCTGTTCAGCTAAAGGACACTTTAGCTCGAGATATGAGCAAGACTCGACTAACTGTGCGGCTTCATAAGTCTAAACCGCAGGGTCAGCGGTGTCTGCAGTTCGTGATCAAGTCTTTTGCATGTCACTTTATCTTTGTTATATGAGCAGACCAAGCTAAACCTGGAAGGATTTCCATCCCTTTAGGTGAGCGACTGCGGATGGGATTCGTCCTGTAAGCGATGCGCCCGCGCTCTGCTCTCCTGGGGCTCCGGAAGAGCGGGTGGTCCGGCGCCGCGGGTCGATGGCAGCGGGTGGAAGGTTCGTGTGCCGTTGTTGTAGAGCAGTTTGGGGTCTGTTTGCCTTTCCAAGCGAGCGAAGGGACGTCCCGCTGTGGCTTTGGATGCGGCCCGAGAGCTGCCGGACCAGAGCGTCCTCGCAGCCCCCCCCCGCACACCCCAAAACGAACCCCGCGGGGTCTTCAGCAGCACGGACCGCGGGTGCCTCCACGGCAGGATGAACTCGCCTGTCCCTGGGTTGGCAGCGATTTTTTCCACTTTCTTGGCAGAACAAGCAGTTTACCGCTCGCCGCGGTTCCTCGTGTCCCCGCCTGAGCCGTTATCACTACGGGTTGCTGTGGAGGCTTCTCCTTTGCACGCTGGTTTTGGCCCTTGCAGCGTCCAGAGCCCAGCACGCAGTGCCCATGTGCACCCTCCTGCTTTCTGCAGCCCCGGGCTGTGCTCTGAGATAAGCGTCTCAGCTCGTGTTCAGGATGAGAGCGCCCACAGACGCTCGGCCGGCTCTGGGCCGCATCCCGGCTGCTCCGCTGCCTCTCGCCAAAGCAAACATTAGCGTTATTAATTAAAGCGGGCTGGAAACCACTAGGTGGAGTGCCTGCAGCAGGACTGGCGGAGAGCTCCCAAGGGCGCAGCCAGCAAAGCTTCCAGTCCATAGGAACCGCTGGTGTTGTTTAGAAAGCCGGGCTGGGTGTTCTCCGTTTGTCCTGCCCGTTGTTCCGGCCTTCGCAGCTCAGAACCAGGTTGTTCGATGTTCGGGGTTCTCCGTGTCGCTCAATAACCACACCTTGGGTCGTCTCGTTATCTTTACTCTTTCCCATCTCTTACTAGCGCTGGATCCCCGTGCTCCATGCTATTCCTTCTCTGGAGGGCAGAGCGTACAAGCCAGTTTTATGTTTGGAAACTTGTGGTTAAAAATTCTCTTGCTCCCTGAGTAATAACCATCCAATTCACCCGAGGTTGGTCTCCTTACCTCTGGATCTGCAGCGCAGCAAAGTGTCAGCTGGCTCTTATCGTCACGTCACAGTATCACAGTATCACAGTATGTTTGGGATTGGAAGGGACCTCAAAGCCCATCCAGTGCAATCCCCCCATGGAGCAGGAACACCCAGCTGAGGTGACACAGGAAGGTGTCCAGGGGGTTGGAATGTCTGCAGAGAAGGAGACTCCACAACCCCCTGGGCAGCCTGGGCCAGGCTCTGCCACCCTCACCCCCAACAAGTTGCTTCTCCTCTTGCAGTGGAACCTCCTGTGTTCCAGTTTGCACCCATTGCCCCTTGTCCTGTCCCTGGTTGTCACCAGAAGAGCCTGGCTCCATCCTCCTGACACTGCCCCTTTCCATATTGATCCCCAGGAATGAGTCCCCCCTCAGTGTCCTCTTGTCCAGCTCCAGAGCCCCAGCTCCCTCAGCCTTTCCTCACACGGGAGATGCTCCACTCCCTTCAGCATCTTGGTGGCTGCGCTGGACTCTCTCCAGCAGTTCCCTGTCCTGCTGGAACTGAGGGGACCACAACTGGACACAATATTCCAGGTGTGGTCTCCCCAGGGCAGAGCAGAGGGGCAGGAGAACCTCTCTGACCTACTGACCACCCCTTCTAACCCACCCCAGGTCCCATTGGCTTCCTGGCCACAAGGGCCCAGTGCTGGCTCATGGTCACTCTGCTGTCCCCAGGACCCCCAGGTCCCTTTCCCCTACACTGCTCTCTAATATGTAATGTCCCAACCTACACTGGAACCTGGGGTTGTTCCTGCCCAGATGCAGGACTCTACACTTGCCCTTGTTAAATTTCATCAGGTTATTCCCCGCCCAGCTCTCCAGCCTGTCCAGGTCTCTGATGGCAGCACAGCTTCCAGTGTCACCACTGCTCCCAGCTTGGTGTCACCAGCAAACTTGCTGACAGTCACTCTATTCCCTCATCTAAATTGTTAATGAATATATTGAATAATATTGGCCCCAGCACTGACCCCTGAGGCACTGCACTAGATCCAGGCCTCCAACTAGACTCCGCACCATTGACCACCACTCTCTGGCTTCTCTCCTTAAGCCAGTTTGCAACCCACCTCACTAGTCTATTGTCTAGACCACACCTCCTCAACTTAGCTGTGAGGATGCTGTGGGAGACTGTGTCAAAGGCTTTACTGAAGTCAAGGTAGACCACATCCACCGCTCTGCCATCATCCATCCACCTTGTTACATTCTCATAAAAGGCTATGAGGTTGGTCAAGCATGACTTACCCTTGGTGAAGCCATGCTGACTGCCCCTAATAACCCTCTTATCCTTGACGTGTCTTGTCGCTTGTTGTCTTGGTAAGTTTTCGGAGCGTTTTTGAGGGCCTGCTGGTTCGCCTCCCGTCGCGTCTGTGCGCTGGAGTTACCCCGGTGCACCGCGCCGCTCTCAGGAGTCAACCTGCCATCATTTTGTGGGCAAAATGACGTGGATTGAGACCTTCAGCTTGTGCCTGTTGCGCTGCCGGTTCCCGGTGAACCGCGTTGCAATCGGGATCCTGTTGGACGTGTCTTTGCTGCAAGTTCTGCGGGAATAATGTGTGTTAATCCTCCGGCGCGGAGGCTCGAAATGCATTAATGGCTCAATCCAGGAACCGTCTGTATCCGCGTGGGATGGAACAGAACTTCCAGATGGACCTGCTGTTTATCGGGCGCCCAGCCTGCAAATCTGGGGGTAACACCCCAGCTCTGGCCGCCACAGGCTCGGTGAGGAGGAGCTCAGAGGAATTTAGCTCTGAAAATGAGCTCGCAATGGGGCCAAACGTCCCGCGTTCCTTCTGGTTTGATACGAATGGTTGTACTTGGGGGCTCTCAGTCAACCGTTGGCTTTGGAAAAGCCACGACCAGAGGAGCGTAACTAGAGCTGGTGTGGGCAGGGTAGGAACGCTGAGCAACCCTCAGGAACAGAAAATACCAGAGCGAGGGCAAACCTGCTGGGTAACCAGTGCCCGGAGCCTTTTTCACCGGAAACAGAGGAGAACGGGTGCCGACGGGCGTCCCTGGAGGAGAACGGGCGTCCCTGGAGGAGAACGGGCGTCCCTGGAGGAGAACGGGCGCCGTCGGGTGTCGCTGGAGGAGAACGGGCGCCGACGGGCATCCCTGGAGGAGAATGGGTGTCCCTGGAGGAGAACGGGCGTCTCTGGAGGAGAACGGGCGCCGTCGGGCGCCCCTGGAGGAGAACGGGCGTCCCTGGAGGAGAACGGGCGTCCCTGGAGGAGAACGGGCGCCGACGGGCGTCCCTGGAGGAGAACGGGCGTCCCTGGAGGAGAACGGGCGTCCCTGGAGGAGAACGGGCGCCGTTGGGCGTCCCTGGAGGAGAACGGGCGTCCCTGGAGGAGAACAGGCGTCCCTGGAGGAGAACGGGCGTCCCTGGAGGAGAACGGGCGCCGACGGGCGTCCCTGGAGGAGAACGGGCGTCCCTGGAGGAGAACGGGCGTCCCTGGAGGAGAACGGGCGCCGTCGGGCGTCCCTGGAGGAGAACGGGCGTCCCTGGAGGAGAACGGGCGCCGACGGGCGTCCCTGGAGGAGAACGGGCACCGACGGGCATCCCTGGAGGAGAACGGGCGTCCCTGGAGGAGAACGGGCGTCCCTGGAGGAGAACGGGCGCCGACGGGTGTCCCTGGAGGAGAACGGGCGTCCCTGGAGGAGAACGGGCGTCCCTGGAGGAGAACGGGCACCGTCGGGCGTCCCTGGAGGAGAACGGGCGTCCCTGGAGGAGAACGGGCGTCCCTGGAGGAGAACGGGCGCCGTCGGGCGTCCCTGTAGGAGAACGGGCACCGACGGGCATCCCTGGAGGAGAACGGGCGTCCCTGGAGGAGAACGGGCGTCCCTGGAGGAGAACGGGCGCCCCTGGAGGAGAACGGGCGCCGTCGGGCGTCCCTGGAGGAGAACGGGCGCCGTCGGGCGTCCCTGGAGGAGAACGGGCGCCGTCGGGCGTCCCTGGAGGAGAACGGGCACCGACGGGCGTCTCTGGAGGAGAACGGGCGTCCCTGGAGGAGAACGGGCGCCGTCGGGCGTCCCTGGAGGAGAACGGGCGTCCCTGGAGGAGAACGGGCGCCGTCGGGCGTCCCTGGAGGAGAACAGGCACTGATGTGCATCTCTGGAGGTAACTGCAGCCCGAGGAACCGTCGCTTGAGTGGTTTTATGCGGTAACAGAGATGAAAATAGATCAAATTAGACTAGTGATAAGGTCTTAAGTAAAATTTTGATACGGGGAGGACGTGGTTGATCTCACCACTGCAAATGGGAATTGGAGATTCCCCGCCTGAGCCGCAGCTGCAGGAGCGAGTGCCCGCGGGTGCTGCACCTCGTGCTCTGCGCGCCCGAATCACAGCGCCCAGGGCTTTGTGCCGTGAAGAGCCCGTACCACGAAGCAAGCCATGTGTTCTGGCAAGATTCCGGAGCCTGCTGTCTCGTTATTCTCCCCGCTCGCCCATCGGCCTGTCCCCGTCTTACCGATGTTTGAGGAGTCCAACTCGGAGCCTTTTCCCTGTTAACCCGGCGTGTTGGCAGCACCAACGTGAGCTGGTTGTAATGAATGTGACTGTGTTCTCCGTTTGCACTCGTGGCCACCTTGGCTGTTCGGGGACGGTGCGGGGAATGGGGACCGTCCCCATTGCCCGGGGTCAGAACGTGGGGCCGCGTCCCAGCTCTTCACCTGTGACCAGCGAGGGGTCCCTGCGCCGTCCCGGTGGGAACTCACCCCTGGTTTGTGTCCCCTGACGCGGTGACAGTCGTCTCCAAAGGAGAGGGTGCCGGAGCCACAGAGCTGTTTCCTAGTGCCTGAACCGCTCCGCTCGTCATTGGTTTTTGCTGTCGAAAGGTGTATTTTGAAGTGGGATCCACTTCAGCTAAACACGCCAAGTGTGGTTTATATCAAGAAGCTTTGTTGGCATAATAAAAGGTTTCTGGTCACAGCTTCTGTGGAATGGAGATCTCGGTGAAAACACAGATGGGCTGAGGCTGGGAGGGGAAAGGTGTGCGGGGGCTTTTACTGGTTTGAATTAGGAATTTCTCAGTCCTATCCAGTGTAATGCTCAGGGTGAAGGTGTTTTTATTAAAGCTCTCAAGTCTCCTCCTATTGACTCAGCTCAAAAAGTCTCCCAGAAGAGCCGGGACCGCGCTGGGACCCGTCTCCGCTCGTGTGGCAGTGGCTGAGTTGCCATCCGTCTCTGGCGCTGGCAGCAGATGATGGCAAAGCCCAGCTTAGGGTAGGAGTACATTCATAGTTGGCCAGCACGTCCGAGGGCTCCGGGAGCCGCGGCGTGGCGTCCCTGCAGCGCGGGGCCGTCACCTTGCGTTGGCTCAGCCTGCGCTTTCCTGCTCTTAGTCTTAGTTTGGGGCTTTTTGTTAGTTTTAGGGTGGGGTTTTGTTGGGTTTGCAGGCGTTGTTTTCTCCTCCGGGCAAACAGGCATCCCTTGTCTTCTTCAGGGGTTTATGAGCCTCTGGGGACTTGTGTTGTTTAAAAAAGACAAGCGGGTCGTGGGCGAAACGAGTGTCTGAACTGGCCGTGAGCTTTAGGGGAGCTCTTAATGGCCGTTGGTGCTCGCGGAGTTACGGTCGCATTGCACCATTTCCTTTGTCCCCCTGGTTACCTCACATGGAAAGACGTGCAAAACCAGCAAATCTCCCCATTCTGGCTGCGCACAACCCGAGGCTCCTGTGCTGCTGGTCCGGAGCCGCGGAGCCGCGGTTGGTTGTGTGCGGCGGAGCCTCCGGGCGCCCTTCTGCTCCTCCCTGCCCAGCTGCTCCTTCACATCATTAACAGCTCCAAATTACCTCTTCTCTTCTGTTTCCCCCCACGTTTAGCACAAAGTGAAGGTTTATTGGAGCGTGGGAGGACGAGCCCTCCAGGCCGTTGTGCGGGGATGCACCAAGTCACAGTGCGGGATGTTGGTTTGGCTGTTTGGTGCCCCCGTTCCAGCAGCTTTGTCAAGCACACCCTTTGCTTTCCTGCTCTCCCGTCCTGCTGCCCCACACACATCCCGTAACGTGTTGTAACTGCCGCTCTGTCCTGCAGGCTCATCGCTGCCCGGCATCGCATCGCTCACCCAAAACCTTCCCAAAATTCCTCGTGCTGGTGTTTGGGAAAGCGTCTCTTTCCACTCTGCTGCACCTTCAGTGTTGCTTATCGGTGCTGAGGCTTTGCTAGAACCGTTCTTAACAGGCCAAGCTTAGCAAGTCTTGATATTCAAAGGGACCGTGTAACTACATGCGTGATTTACCAACAGCCAGGATGCTTCTGCTCACAAGATGTTTTGTGTTAAGAGCGTTACTGTTGGTATCTTTTATAGTATTTTAGAGCTGGGAAGGCGTCAGAAGGGCTGCAGGAGACGGGCAGGAGCCTGGGACTGGGTTTGCTCCATCTCCTTCTCCGGGAGCCGCTGCCGTCCCGGGCGTCCTCATGCAAAGGGTGCTCATTAATTACCCCGGAGCTGGAGCCGGAGCCGGTGACTGACCCCGCGCTCCTGCCGTTTCGTTTGGCTTCCGTTCTGCTTCCTGAGCTTCTGAAGCGGTGACTCAGCCCAGCCAAATGTTTTCCTCTGGGCTTTCTAACTTGGAGCTGTTGAGGTTTCGGAGCTGACGATGGCAATTAAAGCTGGCGCTGGGGCTGCGCTGGCTCTCAGGTATAATTCATGTATTCCTCTAATGTTTGTCCCCAGCACCGGGTCCGTCGGTGTCTTTGTGTGATTCCTCGTCTCCCGTGAGCCGCGTGCGGCTCCGTAAGGCGAGCGGTTCGGTTTACTGTAGGTGCGGCCGCACACTTGGCTTTTCGGGCTGTGCACAATTCAAGACGACAACACTGGGCCGTTTTCTGGCGGATCAGGGATTTCTGTGCGGCCGTGGCGCTGTCCTGGGATGGCGCCGTGGCCGTTATTGATATTACAAGCGTAACAAAACCAGCCTGAACGCCTGGGGAGCGGAGAACCCAACCAGCGCTCGAAATGGAGACGCTGGCTCTGGGTTTGGAAGTCTTTGTACCCACAGGTTGTTTTGCGGGGAGGAAGGAGATCCCTGCCCTGCCTGTGCCCTGCCTGTAGCTGCCCGTGCCTGTAGCTGCCTGTGCCTGTGGCTGCCCGTGCCTGCCTGTACCTGCCCTGCCTGCACCCTGCCCTGCCTGTACCTGCCCTGCCTGCACCCTGCCCTGCCTGCGCCCTGCCCTGCCTGTACCTGCCCTGCCTGTACCTGCCTGCGCCCTGCCCTGCCTGTACCTGCCTGCGCCCTGCCCTGCCTGCGCCCTGCCCTGCCTGTACCTGCCTGCACCCTGCCCTGCCTGTACCTGCCTGCACCCTGCCCTGCCTGTACCTGCCTGCGCCCTGCCCTGCCTGCACCCTGCCCTGCCTGTACCTGCCTGCACCCTGCCCTGCCTGTACCTGCCTGCACCCTGCCCTGCCTGCGCCCTGCCCTGCCTGTACCTGCCTGCGCCCTGCCCTGCCTGTACCTGCCTGCGCCCTGCCCTGCCTGCGCCCTGCCCTGCCTGTACCTGCCTGCACCCTGCCCTGCCTGCGCCCTGCCCTGCCTGTACCTGCCTGCACCCTGCCCTGCCTGTACCTGCCTGCGCCCTGCCCTGCCTGCGCCCTGCCCTGCCTGTACCTGCCCTGCCTGTACCTGCCTGCACCCTGCCCTGCCTGCGCCTTGCCCTGCCTGCGCCCTGCCCGCACCCTGCCCTGCCTGTACCTGCCCTGCCTGTACCTGCCCTGCCTGTACCTGCCTGCGCCCTGCCCTGCCTGCACCCTGCCTGCACCCTGCCCTGCCTGTACCTGCCTGCGCCCTGCCCTGCCTGCACCCTGCCTGCACCCTGCCCTGCCTGTACCTGCCTGCACCCTGCCCTGCCTGCACCCTGCCTGCACCTGCCCTGCCTGCTGCTGCACCCACAGCAGGATGAGGGTTCGGGGACCCTCCGGGTGGTTCCTCGGCTCCTCTCTGGCCCCGGGAGCCCCGGCGGACCCGTGAGTTTCATTCCAAGGAGGGTGTCGAAGGCCAAGGTGTCCGCACCTCCTGCAGAGCTCAGCACCGTGCCGTGTCCCGCGGGGCTCAGCACCGTGCCGTGTCCCGCGGGGCTCAGCGCCGTGCCGTGTCCCGCGGGGCTCAGCGCCGTGCCGTGTCCCGCAGAGCTCAGCGCCGTGCCGTGTCCTGCGGGGCTCAGCGCCGTGCCGTGTCCCGCAGAGCTCAGCACCGTGCCGTGTCCCGCGGGGCTCAGCGCCGTGCCGTGTCCCGCAGAGCTCAGCACCGTGCCGTGTCCCGCGGGGCTCAGCGCCGTGCCGTGTCCCGCAGAGCTCAGCGCCGTGCCGTGTCCCGCGGGGCTCAGCGCCGTGCCGTGTCCCGCAGAGCTCAGCGCCGTGCCGTGTCCTGCGGGGCTCAGCGCCGTGCTGTGTCCCGCAGAGCTCAGCGCCGTGCCGTGTCCTGCGGGGCTCAGCGCCGTGCCGTGTCCCGCGGGGCTCAGCACCGTGCCGTGTCCTACGGGGCTCAGCGCCGTGCCGTGTCCCGCGGGGCTCAGCGCCGTGCCGTGTCCCGCAGAGCTCAGCACCGTGCCGTGTCCCGCGGGGCTCAGCGCCGTGCCGTGTCCCGCGGGGCTCAGCACCGTGCCGTGTCCCGCGGGGCTCAGCACCGTGCCGTGTCCCGCGGGGCTCAGCACCGTGCCGTGTCCCGCGGGGCTCGGTGCTGCCGGGGACGCTGTGAGCTCTTCCCCCCCCAAGGCCCCAGCACTTTTCCGAGGCCCCGGTTGCTCACTGAATTGAAAAGTTAAAATTCCTCTGGACAAACCTAAATCTGAAGAGCCACAAGGATCTGGCCTTTCGCAGCACAGTCCCTCTTCCCCAGAATTAGTTTACCGTCTGCAAAGCCCCAGTAAATCATACCAAATCATTCTGACCCGTGCAGCTTGCTCGATGGTTTCAGGGTTCCAAAAACAACATATATATTATGGTTTGACGCTGACCTAAGGGGATAGAGTTTGCATTACAGCATTTGTTGAAAAGATTGAATCCATCAGCGTTAGGTGAGAGAAAAGCTGAGCTAGGCCGGAACGAAGCCAACGAGGTGATATCCAAGTTTAGTCACCGCGCTCGGGAAAGCCTCATTACCAGCAGCCCTCCCACCTTCGGGGAGCAAGGTGCTCTGCTTCAAACCCGCTTCAAACCCCCGGGGCTTTAGTCCTGGGCTTAGCATTAGGCAGAACTTTACAACCCTGGTTCTCTCTTCACCTTTTCCTCAGCAGCCCCGCGAGCGCAAGTGGTTTGTTCTGCATGTCTGGCCTGGCCTGGAAAAACCAAAGCCCGGTCTGTGTAGCAAAGACGTCAGGTTTGTAAGGTGATCTGCTGGGAAGCGGCCGACCGGGTGTTTCCGGTGGTTCCCGCCGTGCTGTATGAGCCTGGCGGATCCCGAGTCCCGCTCATGGTCCCAGAGCCACGTTGGGAGCCAGGGACGTGGTCCACGGAGCCGCGTTGGGAGTGGGGGACATGGTCCCCGGAGCCGCGTTGGGAGTTGGGGACGTGGTCCCGGAGCCGCGTTGGGAGTTGGGGACGTGGTCCCGGAGCCGCGTTGGGAGCGGGGGACGTGGTCCCGGAGCCGCGTTGGGAGCGGGGGACGTGGTCCCGGAGCCGCGTTGGGAGCCGGGGACGTGGTCCCTGGAGCCGCATTGGGAGCGGGGGACGTGGTCCCGGAGCCGCGTTGGGAGCGGGGGACGTGGTCCCTGGAGCCGCGTTGGGAGCGGGGGACGTGGTCCCTGGAGCCGCGTTGGGAGTGGGGGCTGTGGTCCCTGGAGCCGCGTTGGGAGTGGGGGCCGTGGTCCCTGGAGCCGCGTTGGGAGCGGGGGACGTGGCCCCGGAGCCGCGTTGGGAGCGGGGGACGTGGCCCCGGAGCCGCGTTGGGAGCGGGGGACGTGGTCCCGGAGCCGCGTTGGGAGCGGGGGACGTGGTCCCGGAGCCGCGTTGGGAGCGGGGGACGTGGTCCCGGAGCCGCGTTGGGAGCGGGGGACGTGGTCCCGGAGCCGCGTTGGGAGCCGGGGACGTGGTCCCTGGAGCCGCATTGGGAGCGGGGGACGTGGTCCCGGAGCCGCGTTGGGAGCGGGGGACGTGGTCCCTGGAGCCGCGTTGGGAGCGGGGGACGTGGTCCCTGGAGCCGCGTTGGGAGTGGGGGCTGTGGTCCCTGGAGCCGCGTTGGGAGTGGGGGCCGTGGTCCCTGGAGCCGCGTTGGGAGCGGGGGACGTGGCCCCGGAGCCGCGTTGGGAGCGGGGGACGTGGCCCCGGAGCCGCGTTGGGAGCGGGGGACGTGGTCCCGGAGCCGCGTTGGGAGCGGGGGACGTGGTCCCGGAGCCGCGTTGGGAGCGGGGGACGTGGTCCCCGGAGCCGCGTTGGGAGCCAGGGACGTGGTCCCTGGAGCCGCGATGGGAGCGGGGGCCGTGGTCCCGGAGCCGCATTGGGAGCGGGGGCCGTGGTCCCCGGAGCCGCTTTGGGAGCGGGGGATGTGGTCCCCGGAGCCGCGTTGGGAGCGGGGGACGTGGTCCCGGAGCCGCGTTGGGAGCGGGGGACGTGGTCCCCAGAGCCGCGTTGGGAGCGGGGGCCGTGGTCCCCGGAGCTGCTTTGGGAGCGGGGGATGTGGTCCCTGGAGCCGCGTTGGGAGCGGGGGACGTGGTCCCGGAGCCGCGTTGGGAGCGGGGGACGTGGTCCCGGAGCCGCGTTGGGAGTGGGGGACATGGTCCCGGAGCCGCGTTGGGAGCGGGGGACGTGGTCCCAGAGCCGCGTTGGGAGCGGGGGACGTGGTCCCCGGAGCCGCGTTGGGAGCCAGGGACGTGGTCCCTGGAGCCGCGATGGGAGCGGGGGCCGTGGTCCCGGAGCCGCATTGGGAGCGGGGGCCGTGGTCCCCGGAGCTGCTTTGGGAGCGGGGGATGTGGTCCCCGGAGCCGCGTTGGGAGCGGGGGACGTGGTCCCGGAGCCGCGTTGGGAGCGGGGGACGTGGTCCCCAGAGCCGCGTTGGGAGCGGGGGCTGTGGTCCCCGGATCCGCGTTGGGAGCGGGGGCCATGGTACCCGGAGCCGCGTTGGGAGCCAGGGACCTGGTCCCTGGAGCCGCGTTGGGAGCAGGGGACATGGTCCCCGGAGCCGCGTTGGGAGCCAGGGACATGGTCCCCGGAGCCACGTTGGGAGTGGGGGACGTGGTCCCGGAGCCGCGTTGGGAGCGGGGGACGTGGTCCCAGAGCCGTGTTGGGAGTGGGGGCCGTGGTCCCGGAGCCATGTTGGGAGCGGGGGACGTGGTACCCGGAGCCGCGTTGGGAGCCGGGGACCTGGTCCCTGGAGCCGCGTTGGGAGCGGGGGACATGGTCCCTGGAGCTGCTTTGGGAGCGGGGGACGTGGTCCCTGGAGCTGCGTTGGGAGCGGGGGACGTGGTCCCGGAGCCGCGTTGGGAGCGGGGGACGTGGTCCCGGAGCCGCGTTGGGAGCGGGGGACGTGGTCCCGGAGCCGCGTTGGGAGCGGGGGACGTGGCCCCGGAGCTGCTTTGGGAGTGGGGGATGTGGTCCCTGGAGCCGTGTTGGGAGCGGGGGACGTGGTCCCGGAGCCGCGTTTGCAGCAGCTCACTCACCATGGGCCTTGGAACTGGGTTTAACTTTGCGGGTTTTATACACACGTCTGTTTACGGGCAAAGTTGGAAATAGGCCCCAGTAGTGAGCAAGGGACCAGGGCTGTGCTGCTGGCCTGGCTGTGTGTCATTCACCCCTGGCTGTCTGTCACCCAGCCCTGGCTGTCTGTCTGCCACCCAACACTGTCTGTCTGTCACCCAGCCCTGGCTGTGTGTCTTTCTGCCACCCAACCCTGGCTGTATGTCATTCACCCCGGCTGCCTGTCAACTAACCCTGTCTGTCTGTCTGCCACCCAAACACTGTGTGTCTGTCACGCAGCCCTGTCTGTGTGTCTGCCACCCAGCGCTGTCTGTCCGTCTTTCTGCCACCCAGCCCTGTCCGTCTGCACGTGCACTTGCTCAGGACACATCCCCCGTGCAGCAGGTGAAATACAGTCAACCTGAGGCTTTTTCCCAATGTGTTTCCCCTTCTCCTCCTCACCGTGTGCCCGCCGTGTTGCTGCCGGCAGCGGGAGGACGTGCCGGGGAAGATCCAGCGCGTGGAGGGGGCTGCAAAGGGGCCTCATCCTGCCCAAAACCTCAGAGCTGCCAGGGAAGCCGCTGGGCCGGCTCGCTGTGGTTTGGCTGCTTTGGTCACGGCGCAAAGCCACGTGGATGTTTCCTCCACTTCCCGCGGGCAAAAGAAAAGTCAAACTCAGCTGTCGACAAACAAACGCGGCTGAGCCTGTGCTGTCCGCACCCAGACCGTTACCAAAAGAGTCTTGTGGCGGCAGTAGTGATCCGCGTTGAGCCCGCTGGAGTCGGAGGGGATGGGGGAGCATCCTGTCCTCAGGGGCCTCGTCCCGGTGCAGCTGAGCAGCCGCGACGTTGCTCTGCATTGAAAGAGCCTTTTCCTTTGTGCGGCGGGTCGGGGCGGGCAGCTGGCCGGCATCTGTGTGTCCCCGCGCCCTCCGCCGCGCTGCCCCCCGCTTACTCGCTGCCTGCTTCCTCCTGAAAGAAATGGCTTTAGGATTAATTACAGCCCTGTTGACGAGAATCTCTATCAAGGCGTTTCGGCGGGGGCTCCACGTCTCAATTCGCTGGTGCTCGTCGGGAAATAACAGATTACGATTTTTACTTCGTTGCTGAGTTTCCTTTTCAAAATAGGTGGGAATGCAGCGAGCGGAGTTAAGTGGGGACGTGCTCCTGGTTTTGGGTGTGAGACATCAGCGTCAGGGCGCTGGGTTCTTGTGTGGAGATCTGGAAGGCCAGCGGTGTCGGGGGTGCAGCAGAGGGACCCCTGCACAGGGGGGTCACAGGAGCTTGGGAGCACAAGTGTGATGGAGCGGCTGAGGGACCTGGGGGTTCAGCTGGAGAACAGGAGCTGAGGGGAGACCTTCTGATCTCTGAACTGCCTGAAAGGAGCTTGGAGCCAGGGGGGTCGGGCTCTGCTCCCCAGGAACAAGCGCCAGGAGCAGAGGAAACGGCCTCAAGTTGCGCCAGGGGAGGTTGAGGTTGGATGTGGGAACAGTTTCTCCCCCAAAGGGCTGTGGGGCATTGAACAGGCTGCCCAGGGCAGTGCTGGAGTCACCAGCCCTGGAGGGCTGGACAGATGGACACAAGGTTCTCAGGACAGGGGTTGGTATATGCTTGGACTCCATGATCTGGATGGTCTTTTCCACCCAAAATGATTCGGTGGTTCTACTCTGCTAATGGACCTTCCTTCATCCCGTTTCACGTGATCCAAGGGAACAGTCGCCTCTGGCTTTCGGCCGTTGCTGGGCTGTGCGTGGAGGAAGGACCCTCAGGTGCCACCGGTGTCCCCGGCCTCACTCAGCGGTGGAGGTGACAGTGACAGGCTGCCCCACCAGCTACTCTTTTCACTTTTCGGTAGTATCCCTATTAAAGCTGGAGCATCTGCCCCTTCGGAAAGGAGGTGGCGAGAGCGTTTGTGGTGGAAGGGGAACACGGCTCCTGGAACTCAGTTCCCATGAAGCGTCATTTTATGGAAGGAGCAGTCCATGTTGGTGTGAGCCAGGCTCCTTCTGCCTTCATCTGATTCCTTCTCATTATCAAACAGGCAACGAACAGCAAGTGTTTATTCAACAATTTTGCCACCTGTGACTTTTGTAGACGTATCTCGTGCAGTCTGAAGAGCCGCACTGTGGGATCTCATTCCCCACATGGAAAGTTCTATTGCCTTTTGCAGTCAAGAATAACCGTACCCGGTGTTGAGGGTGCGGGCGGTTGAGAATGAACCGTACCCAGTGCTCAGGGTGCAGGCGGTCGGGAATGAACCGTACCCAGTGTTCAGGGTGCGGGCGCTCGAGAATGAACCGTACCCGGTGCTCAGGGTGCGGGCGCTCGGGAATGAACCGTACCCGGTGCTCAGGGTGCGGGTGCTCGAGAATGAACCGTACCCGGTGCTCAGGGTGCGGGTGGTCGGGAATGAACCGTACCCGGTGCTCAGGGTGTGGGCGCTCGAGAATGAACCGTACCCAGTGTTCAGGGTGCGGGCGGTCAAGAATGAACCGTACCCGGTGCTCAGGGTGCGGGCGGTAGGGAATGAACCGTACCCGGCGTTCAGGGTGCGGGTGGTCGGGAATGAACCGTACCCGGTGCTCAGGGTGCGGGCGGTCGGGAATGAACCGTACCCGGCGTTCAGGGTGCGGGTGGTCGGGAATGAACCGTACCCACTGCTCAGGGTGCGGGCGCTCGGAAATGAACCGTACCCGGCGTTCAGGGTGCGGGCGGTCGGGAATGAACCGTACCCGGTGTTGAGGGTGCAGGTGGTCGAGAATGAACCGTACCCGGTGCTCAGGGTGCGGGCGGTTGGGAATGAACCGTACCCGGTGCTGAGGGTGCGGGCGGTTGGGAATGAACCGTACCCGGTGCTCAGGGTGCGGGCGCTCGAGAATGAACCGTACCCGGTGCTCAGGGTGCGGGCGCTCGAGAATGAACCGTTCCCGGTGTTGAGGGTGCAGGTGGTCGGGAATGAACCGTACCCGGCGTTCAGGGTGCGGGCGGTCGGGAATGAACCGTACCCACTGCTCAGGGTGCGGGCGCTCGAGAATGAACCATACCCGGTGCTGAGGGTGCGGGCGGTCAAGAATGAACCGTACCCGGTGCTCAGGGTGCGGGCGGTCGAGAATGAACCGTACCCAGTGTTCAGGGTGCGGGCGGTCGGGAATGAACTGTACCCACTGCTCAGGGTGCGGGCGCTCAAGAATGAACTGTACCCGGTGCTCAGGGTGCGGGCGCTCGAGAATGAACCGTACCCGGTGCTCAGGGTGCGGGCGCTCGAGAATGAACTGTACCCGGTGCTCAGGGTGCGGGCGCTCGAGAATGAACCGTACCCGGTGCTCAGGGTGCGGGCGCTCGAGAATGAACCGTACCCGGTGCTCAGGGTGCGGGCGCTCGAGAATGAACCATACCCGGTGCTCAGGGTGCGGGCGGTCGGGAATGAACTGTACCCAGTGTTGAGGGTGCGGGCGCTCAAGAATGAACTGTACCCGGTGCTCAGGGTGCGGACGCTCGAGAATGAACCGTACCCGGTGCTCAGGGTGCAGGCGCTCGAGAATGAACCGTTCCCGGTGCTCAGGGTGCGGGCGCTCGAGAATGAACCGTACCCGGTGCTCAGGGTGCGGACGCTCGAGAATGAACCGTACCCGGTGCTCAGGGTGCAGGCGCTCGAGAATGAACCGTTCCCGGTGCTCAGGGTGCGGACGCTCGAGAATGAACCGTTCCCGGTGCTCAGGGTGCGGACGCTCGAGAATGAACCGTACCCGGTGCTCAGGGTGCGGGCGCTCGAGAATGAACCGTACCCGGTGTTGAGGGTGCGAGCGGTCAAGAATGAACTGTACCCGGTGCTCAGGGTGCGGGCGCCTTCTGAATCTCTCCAGCATTATTTTGGTGTTCCGTATACCACAGGAAGATTTTTCGGGATGAGAACAATCAGCTATTGGGATGATGTCCCCAGGGCAGCGGTGGCTTCCCCAGTGCTGGACATGTTGAAGGTTCAGCTGGACAGGGCGCTGGGCCAGCTTAGCTAGACCAGGCTTTGCCGAGAAAGGTTGGAGCAGGTGATCCTTGAGGTCTCTTCCAACATGGGATTCGATGATTGTCTGTGCATAATTGTTTCCCAGAGCCTCAAAGGAAGGGGATACCTGTGTGTCCGGGCACGGCCGCGGTGCTGCCGCGGGAAGGGCCGGGTTCCCGCGGCGCTGTTTGGCTGTCCCTCGTTCTCCATCTTTCCTCTGGTGCGCTGTTGGCCGAGCTCCGGCTCTCCCAGCCGCGCTGAGACTGTGGTCTGCGCTTTTATGACCTCTAAATTGGACAATTGTAATGTGTTGTTTTACGGCCTTCCTGCGCAAAGGTTGCGCCGGCTCCAGCTGTTCGGGGACCGCGGCCAAAACACTTTCCTACCGTGGCCTCCGCATGTCGGCTGGTCCCGGGGGCCCCGCGCTGGCTCCGGCTCAAACATCAGCTTGATCTTAACATCGCTTTGATGGCTTATAATGCTGAGTGTAACAGGGGATCTGTGCGTTTTGTCTACACTGCTGCTTTTTATGAGCTTTAGTCACTGCTTGAGATCATCTGAAGTCGGTTTTATTGGTCGTTCCAAACCAGAGGTTAAAGACCTGTGGAATACTCATTTTTCAGGGCAGCAATCTCGGTCTGAAATTAATTACCGCCACAGGCTGGCGTTAAAATAACCCAGCGCAACTGGCATCTCTGGAGCCTGGTTTGCAGGTGAGCTCCTGTCCAGCTGGTTGTGTTGATGGTGGTGGCGGGGTGTTCTCCTTTCCCCACGCTCTCCTCTCTGGCGGCACCTGCAGAACTTGCACATCTTCCCATTTCGCACCGTCGCTCCCGTTGCCCAGTGTGTCCTGTTCTCCGTGCCCCATCTTCACTGGTCTTTCTCAGGTTATTCTGGAGGAACCAGGTTCCAGTATAAGTTGGGGAATGACCTATTAGAGAGCAGTGTAGGGGAAAGGGACCTGGGGGTGCTGGGGACAGCAGGATGACCATGAGCCAGCACTGGGCCCTTGTGGCCAGGAAGCCAATGGGACCTGGGGTGGGTTAGAAGGGGGTGGTCAGTAGGTCAGAGAGGTTCTCCTGCCCCTCTGCTCTGCCCTGGGGAGACCACACCTGGAATATTGTGTCCAGTTGTGGCCCCTCAGTTCCAGCAGGACAGGGAACTGCTGGAGAGAGTCCAGCGCAGCCACCAAGATGCTGGAGGGAGTGGAGCATCTCCCGTGTGAGGAAAGGCTGAGGGAGCTGGGGCTCTGGAGCTGGACAAGAGGACACTGAGGGGGGACTCATTGCTGGGGATCAAGATGGAAAGGGGGAGTGTCAGGAGGATGGAGCCAGGCTCTTCTGGTGACAACCAGGGACAGGACAAGGGGCAATGGGTGCAAACTGGAACACAGGAGGTTCCACTGCAAGAGGAGAAGCAACTTGTTGGGGTGAGGGTGGCAGAGCCTGGCCCAGGCTGCCCAGGGGGTTGTGGAGTCTCCTTCTCTGCAGACATTCCAACCCCCTGGACACCTTCCTGTGTCACCTCAGCTGGGTGTTCCTGCTCCATGGGGGGATTGCGCTGGATGAGCTTTCCAGGTCCCTTCCAATCCCTGACATCCTGGGATTCTGTGAACCAAACCATGTTTATTTCCTCTCTCCACACGCACCTGAAATAGTTCAGAAAAACGTATTGAACGTAGCAGATTCCACTGGTTCATCGGGAGGAGGACCAACGGTGTGGCGCCAAACGGAATTGCTTTTGATGTTGGATTGACGTCCCTATTTCTCTCATAATGTGCGAGCGGGTGTTACGGTGATGTGGCTGAAGCTCAGTGCTTGTCTCACGTTATATACTCAGGTCCCAAGCGCAGCTTAACCCTGCGCTCAGGACTGAGGAGACCCCTGGTGCTCACAGGTCGGCTCGGCGTGAGCTGCTTTCGTGGATCGGTTCTTTAGCAAAGCTTCCCGTGGTGTGGGAGCCGCTCTGCTCGTCGCTTCAGCCAAGAGCTGCTGGCCGCCTGCAGATGATGTGTCACCGTCCCGAGATAACGAGCTTTTTAATTGACCTGCGGGTTTATTTGGCCAGACGGTTCACATTTACTGACGCTAAAGAATGTCTCTTCTCCTTGTTGTATGAACCGGTGCTGCCCGAGCGTTCTGAACTTAAAATTGTTTTAAAAGGTGATTTAATACCGCTGGGTCCATCCCCCAGGTTTAGGGAGCAGGTGACTGCTTTTTGAGGTGACGTTTCACACTAAAACCCCCATTTCTGCAGCTCCAGAGACCTGTGGTGTGTTCTCCCAAACCAACATTCCTCTGCTGGAGCTTCTCTGCTCCATTCGCGACCACTTCCAGACGTGTCCCGGGTCAGCCCTGTTCCCCAGCTGTCCTGAGCGCTTTGCAGAGCTCTTTCCACATGTTCTGCTTGAAAGTCGAGATTAAATCCTCGCCGGGCACTGCTTGGCACCATTCCTCTGCAGCAGAAGGCTCCGTGGCTTGCTTGGAGCAAGCGAAGGGGTCAGCAGCGCTCGGGAGCCATGACCCGTAAATCCTGCTCTGCTGCGGTAAAAGGTGCTACGGGTACCAACAGAAAGCGAAACTGGGTGAGGAAATCAGTATAAAAGTCAGGGAAATCACTGTTATTGGGAAGGTCGGACTTTCCTCTAAGCTCAGGTTGTCTTGCTCCCTCCTCGTGTTGCTGAAAAGCAACCAAAAGTGTGGGTTTGTGCTTGGCTCATGGGGCAGCTGGTGGTAGGGCTCAGAACCAAACCTTTTCCCTGCCTATCAGGTGCGTTACGTTACGTGTTTTGAAAAGCGCTTCTATTTTCCCGTCCCGCTCCTTGCTGCCGGTGCCACCGGCGTGTTCGCGCTCCACCGCCTTTCCCGCCCGCAAAACACCGGTGGGCTCACCGTGGGGATGAGAAGAGAGCGCGAGCCGTGCTGGGAGCCTTGCGATGGCGCCGCTTGGTTTGCATCCCCGGCCGGTCAGCAGAATGTGTTCCGTCATTAATCATTAATCGTTAATATTCCGTATTCCTGAGCTGTTTCCAGGCTCTAAAGCAAGAGCCATCTACGGCTAATTCACCCTGTTCCAAGAGGGAATCCCCCCACGTTGTACCTGCTGGAGGGTGCGGATCCCGAGCACTCGAGCCAGGATTCAGATCGCTTTGTTAGTCGAGTAGCGCGTTGAGTGCAGAGTAAGACACAGCTGCTCCCGCCACTGCACGACTGGTGTACTGGGAATGGACACCAGGAATGACTGGAGTTACTGGGAATGGACACCGGCAGTGACTGGTGTTACTGGGAATGGACACCAGGAATGACTGGTGTTACTGGGAATGGACACCGGCAGTGACTGGCGTTACTGGGAATGGACACCGGCAATGACTGGCGTTACTGGGAATGGACACCGGCAGTGACTGGTGTTACTGGGAATGGACACCAGGAATGACTGGAGTTACTGGGAATGGACACCGGCAGTGACTGGTGTTACTGGGAATGGACACCGGCAATGACTGTTGTTACTGGGAATGGACACCGGCAGTGACTGGCGTTACTGGGAATGGACACCGGCAGTGACTGGTGTTACTGGGAATGGACACCGGCACTGACTGGCGTTACTGGGAATGGACACCGGCACTGACTGGCGTTACTGGGAATGGACACCGGCAGTGACTGGTGTTACTGGGAATGGACACCGGCAGTGACTGGCGTTACTGGGAATGGACACCGGCAGTGACTGGCGTTACTGGGAATGGACACCAGCAGTGACTGGCGTTACTGGGAATGGACACCAGCAGTGACTGGTGTTACTGGGAATGGACACCGGCAATGACTGGTGTTACTGGGAATGGACACCGGCAGTGACTGGCGTTACTGGGAATGGACACCTGCAGTGACTGGTGTTACTGGGAATGGACGCCGGCAATGACTGGCGTTACTGGGAATGGACGCCGGCAGTGACTGGCGTTACTGGGAATGGACGCCGGCAGTGACTGGTGTTACTGGGAATGGACACCTGCAATGACTGGTGTTACTGGGAATGGACACCGGCAATGACTGGCGTTACTGGGAATGGACACCGGCAATGACTGGCGTTACTGGGAATGGACACCGGCAATGACTGGCGTTACTGGGAATGGACACCGGCAATGACTGGCGTTACTGGGAATGGACACCGGCAGTGACTGGCGTTACTGGGAATGGACACCGGCAGTGACTGGCGTTACTGGGAATGGACACCGGCAGTGACTGGCGTTACTGGGAATGGACACCGGCAATGACTGGCGTTACTGGGAATGGACACCGGCAATGACTGGCGTTACTGGGAATGGACACCGGCAATGACTGGCGTTACTGGGAATGGACACCGGCAATGACTGGCGTTACTGGGAATGGACACCGGCAATGACTGGCGTTACTGGGAATGGACACCGGCAATGACTGGCGTTACTGGGAATGGACACCGGCAGTGACTGGTGTTACTGGGAATGGACACCGGCAATGACTGGTGTTACTGGGAATGGACACCGGCAATGACTGGTGTTACTGGGAATGGACACCAGGAATGACTGGTGTTACTGGGAATGGACACCGGCAGTGACTGGTGTTACTGGGAATGGACACCGGCAATGACTGGTGTTACTGGGAATGGACACCGGCAGTGACTGGCGTTACTGGGAATGGACACCGGCAATGACTGGCGTTACTGGGAATGGACACCGGCAATGACTGGTGTTACTGGGAATGGACACCAGCAGTGACTGGCGTTACTGGGAATGGACACCGGCAATGACTGGCGTTACTGGGAATGGACACCAGCAGTGACTGGTGTTACTGGGAATGGACACCGGCAATGACTGGTGTTACTGGGAATGGACACCGGCAGTGACTGGCGTTACTGGGAATGGACACCGGCAGTGACTGGCGTTACTGGGAATGGACACCAGCAGTGACTGGTGTTACTGGGAATGGACACCGGCAATGACTGGCGTTACTGGGAATGGACACCGGCAATGACTGGCGTTACTGGGAATGGACACCGGCAGTGACTGGTGTTACTGGGAATGGACACCGGCAGTGACTGGTGTTACTGGGAATGGACACCGGCAATGACTGGTGTTACTGGGAATGGACACCTGCAGTGACTGGTGTTACTGGGAATGGACACCGGCAATGACTGGCGTTACTGGGAATGGACACCGGCAATGACTGGCGTTACTGGGAATGGACACCGGCAGTGACTGGTGTTACTGGGAATGGACACCGGCAATGACTGGTGTTACTGGGAATGGACACCGGCAATGACTGGTGTTACTGGGAATGGACACCAGCAATGACTGGCGTTACTGGGAATGGACACCGGCAGTGACTGGCGTTACTGGGAATGGACACCGGCAATGACTGGTGTTACTGGGAATGGACACCGGCAATGACTGGTGTTACTGGGAATGGACACCAGGAATGACTGGTGTTACTGGGAATGGACACCGGCAGTGACTGGTGTTACTGGGAATGGACACCGGCAATGACTGGTGTTACTGGGAATGGACACCGGCAGTGACTGGTGGTACTGGGAATGGACACCGGCAGTGACTGGTGTTACTGGGAATGGACACCGGCAGTGACTGGTGTTACTGGGAATGGACACCAGGAATGACTGGTGTTACTGGGAATGGACGCCGGCAATGACTGGCGTTACTGGGAATGGGCACCGGCAGTGACTGGTGTTACTGGGAATGGACACCGGCAGTGACTGGCGTTACTGGGAATGGACACCGGCAGTGACTGGTGTTACTGGGAATGGACACCGGCAGTGACTGGCGTTACTGGGAATGGACACCGGCAATGACTGGCGTTACTGGGAATGGACAGCAGGAATGACTGGTGTTACTGGGAATGGACACCAGGAATGACTGGTGTTACTGGGAATGGACACCTGCGCCGACTGGCGTTACTGGGAATGGACACCTGCAGTGACTGGCGTTACTGGGAATGGACACCGGCAGTGACTGGCGTTACTGGGAATGGACACCGGCAATGACTGGCGTTACTGGGAATGGACACCGGCAGTGACTGGCGTTACTGGGAATGGACACCGGCAATGACTGGCGGTACTGGGAATGGACACCGGCAATGACTGGCGGTACTGGGAATGGACACCTGCAGTGACTGGTGTTACTGGGAATGGACACCGGCAATGACTGGTGTTACTGGGAATGGACACCTGCGCCGACTGGTGTTACTGGCAATGGACACCGGCAATGACTGTTGTTACTGGGAATGGACACCTGCGCCGACTGGTGTTACTGGGAATGGACACCGGCAATGACTGGTGTTACTGGGAATGGACACCGGCAATGACTGGTGTTACTGGGAATGGACACCTGCGCCGACTGGTGTTACTGGCAATGGACAGTGGCGCTGGGAGCCCCGTCCTGCCCATGGCGGTCTCTGCCAGGATGGTTGGGCTGCCCCAAGCTCTGTCGCTGACCTTGGACATGCTGCGTTCCCCAGGACACACCAGCCCCGCGGACACTGGAACGTGGCCCTTGGTTCACCTGCGTTGTCCGGGTGTCACGGCGGCAGGACAGTCCCCAGAGCCCACGGGTGGCACCGAGTGTTGATCTTCAAACAGGAGCCCTAATCCCAGAATCCCAGGATGTCAGGGGTTGAAGGGCCCTCAAAGCTCATCCAGTGCAACCCCCCGGAGCAGTAACACCCAGATGAGGTGACACAGGAAGGTGTCCAGGGGGTTGGAATGTCTGCACAGAAGGAGACTCCACAACCCCCTGGGCAGCCTGGGCCAGGCTCTGCCACCCTCACCCCAACAAGTTGCTTCTCCTCTTGCAGTGGAACCTCCTGTGTTCCAGTTTGCACCCATTGCCCCTTGTCCTGTCCCTGGTTGTCACCAGAAGAGCCTGGCTCCATCCTCCTGACACTGCCCCTTTCCATCTTGATCCCCAGCAATGAGTCCCCCCTCAGTGTCCTCTTGTCCAGCTCCAGAGCCCCAGCTCCCTCAGCCTTTCCTCACACGGGAGATGCTCCACTCCATCATCTTGTTGGCACCGAACGTTCATTTGAGCAGAGGGACAGTTTGCAAGACACCGCGAGAAGGGTCCAAGTCAGGATTTAACTGCAAACAAGGGTCATACAGATGCAGAGTAAGGACTTAAAAGGTGACAAGGTGTCAAATCGTTGAATAGTTTGCATTGGAAGGGATTACAGCGGCGTGCAGGTTCCTCAGGAGGGGAGTTCTGGTGACAGTGACAGAGCCCAGGGAACGGCAGGAGCTGTGCCGGGGTCAGTGGGACACGAGGAAAAGGTTCTTCCCCAGAGGTGCTGGACACTGAACAGGCTCCCCAGGGAGGGGTCACGGCCCAACCTGACAGTGTTCAACAAGAGACTGGACACCGTCCTCAGACACACGGGGTGACCTGTGGGGTGTGCTGGGCAGGGACAGGAGCTGGAACCGACGATCCCGTGGGTCCCTCCAGCTCAGGACACTATGATTCCATAGTCATCTAGTCCAAACCAAAGCTCCTGCTCCTGCAGTTTGGGACGCTGCCGTTCCAGAGGAGCCGGCGGCCGTGCGCTGCTCTCCACAGCATCCTCTGCCCCCTCGGCACAGGTGATGCCCCGGCACTTAATGCTCCTCGCTGGATGTGTTGTTCTTTGTGTGATTTTCCTGTCCCGTGACTCCTGGGACGCGGCAGCGGAGCTCTGCATCTTAATGACGCCGTGTCTGGAGAAGCGCGGCCCTTTGTTCGCGGCGGACGTGCCAGCTGCTGGCTTCAGCTGATATCCCCGGCCTCGAATCAGGAGGGAGAGGGAACAGTTGCTGCCTGTTCGCCTCCGCTTTGTCCTTTGATTCCGCTGCTCTGGGCCACCGGGGCGCTGTTTTACAGAGCCGCTCGGTTGCCGTGTCGCGGTCGTCTTGGTGCAGCACCGCTCAGCTCCGGCCGGCGCTTTTCAGCCGCGCTGCTTCGTGTTGCCCGGGGAATCTTCATCTGGCCCAGCATATTGCTCTTATCCCATATTGTACCAGCCCCGGTGTGGCCAGCGGGACAGCACAGTGACCGTCCCTGTGCTGGGCACTGCGGGGGCCAAACCGCGGACCCTGGGGGCAGCTCTGGCCCCTCAGTTTAGGGATCAAAATGGCGGCCCCAGGGGTGGCGGGATCACCTCAGCGCACAAAATGGCGGCCCCAGGGGCGGCGGGATCACCTCAGCGCACAAAATGGCGGCCCCAGGGGCGGCAGGATCACCTCAGCGCACAAAATGGCGGCCCAAGGGGCGGCAGGATCACCTCAGTGCACAAAATGGCGGCCCAAGGGGCGGCAGGATCACCTCAGTGCACAAAATGGCGGCCCAAGGGGCGGCGGGATCACCTCAGGGCTCAGAATGGCGGCCCAAGGGGTGGCGGGATCACCTCAGCGCACAAAATGGCGGCCCCAGGGGCAGCAGGATCACCTCAGCGCACAAAATGGTGGTCCCAGGGGTGGCGGGATCACCTCAGTGCACAAAATGGCGGCCCCAGGGGTGGTGGGATCACCTCAGTGCACAAAATGGCAGCCCAAGGGGTGGCGGGATCACCTCAGCGCACAAAATGGCGGCCCCAGGGGTGGCGGGATCACCTCAGCACACAAAATGGCGGCCCCAGGGGTGGCGGGATCACCTCAGCGCACAAAATGGCGGCCCCAGGGGTGGCGGGATCACCTCAGCACACAAAATGGCGGCCCCAGGGGTGGCGGGATCACCTCAGGGCTCAGAATGGCGGTCCCAGGGGTGGCGGGATCACCTCAGCGCACAAAATGGCGGCCCCAGGGGCGGCAGGATCACCTCAGTGCACAAAATGGCGGCCCAAGGGGCGGCAGGATCACCTCAGCGCACAAAATGGCGGCCCCAGGGGTGGCGGGATCACCTCAGCGCACAAAATGGCTGCCCCAGGGGCGGCGGGATCACCTCAGCGCACAAAATGGCGGCCCCAGGGGCGGCGGGATCACCTCAGCGCACAAAATGGCTGCCCCAGGGGCGGCGGGATCACCTCAGCGCACAAAATGGCGGCCCCAGGGGTGGCGGGAACACCTCAGCGCACAAAATGGCGGCCCCAGGGGCGGCGGGATCACCTCAGCGCACAAAATGGCGGCCCCAGGGGTGGCGGGATCACCTCAGCACACAAAATGGCGGCCCCAGGGGCGGCAGGATCACCTCAGCGCACAAAATGGCGGCCCCAGGGGCGGCAGGATCACCTCAGTGCACAAAATGGCGGCCCAAGGGGCGGCGGGATCACCTCAGTGCACAAAATGGCGGCCCAAGGGGCGGCAGGATCACCTCAGGGCTCAGAATGGCGGCCCAAGGGGTGGCGGGATCACCTCAGCGCACAAAATGGCGGCCCCAGGGGCAGCAGGATCACCTCAGCGCACAAAATGGTGGTCCCAGGGGTGGCGGGATCACCTCAGTGCACAAAATGGCGGCCCCAGGGGTGGTGGGATCACCTCAGTGCACAAAATGGCAGCCCAAGGGGTGGCGGGATCACCTCAGCGCACAAAATGGCGGCCCCAGGGGTGGCGGGATCACCTCAGTGCACAAAATGGCGGCCCCAGGGGTGGCGGGATCACCTCAGGGCTCAGAATGGTGGCCCAAGGGGTGACGGGATCACCTCAGTGCACAAAATGGCGGCCCCAGGGGTGGCGGGATCACCTCAGCGCACAAAATGGCGGTCCCAGGGGTGGCGGGATCACCTCAGCGCACAAAATGGCGGCCCCAGGGGTGGCGGGATCACCTCAGGACAAGAAAGGCCTTGAGTTGCTGGAGCGAGTGGAGAGAAGGGAGCGGAGCTGGTGAGGGGCTGGAGCACAAGTGTGATGGAGACTGAGGGACCTGGGGGGTTCAGCTGGAGAACAGGAGCTGAGGGGAGACCTTCTGATCTCTGAACTGCCTGAAAGGAGCTTGGAGCCAGGGGGGTCGGGCTCTGCTCCCCAGGAACAAGCGCCAGGAGCAGAGGAAACGGCCTCAAGTTGCGCCAGGGGAGGTTGAGGTTGGATCTTGGGAACAATTTCTTCCCCAAAGGGCTGTGGGGCATTGAACAGGCTGCCCAGGGCAGTGCTGGAGTCACCAGCCCTGGAGGGCTGGACAGATGGACACGCGGTTCTCAGGACAGGGGGCAGGGACAGGGTGGGTTATGGTTGGATCAATGACCTTAAATGTCTCTTCCAACCACAGTGATTCTGTGATTTTTCCTGCTATAGCACACACAGTCACCCTCCTTCCTGCCCGTGTTGTGATCAGGGTGGGATGATGGTGACACTCACAACAGCTCCGGTGTCACTCTCACAGCCCGGATCCGCTCTCAGTTCATCCTGATAGACGTTTCCACCACATAAAGTGTATCTGGCAGGGACAGCATCACCCGCGGCGCTTCCCTCTGTGAAAATGCAGCTTGCACAAAGCCGCCTCTGACATTTTGGTGCCACCGTAGCATCCATGACCCTAAACCTTGCCCTGGACCTGCCGCGCGGTCCCACAACCTGCCCAAACAAACGGCGTTGTGCGATCGGTTTGGTTCTTTTTCCAAGCAAATACGGATGTAGCAAGACCCTGCAGATCCTGATTGGTTTGCTTGATCAAAATCCGGTTTTATTTCCTATACACTGTTGGTTAAGGCCCAGGACATCTAATTGCTGCCGCTATGGAGGACGCGGCTGCTGGCTGCTGTGCCACTGCTGAATAAATCTGGAGAGCCTTGTGAAAGGAGGTGATGATATTGTAGGAGATAAAAAATTGCGGGAGATAGAATTATTGCAGGAGATAAAATTATTGCAGGACACAGAAGAGCTCGAATCCAAACTGTGTGGGCACCACGTGTGTTCATGCACCGTCACAACAAGCCGCCGTTAAAAATTGTGTTTTCTGGCACGCGTCTCTGGGGTTCAATGGAGTTCGAGCCCCCAAAGGAGGGTGTTTACAATCCGGAGGGTTTGTTCTGTATGTGTGTGTGGCACAGGGCTCAGCGGTTTGTGTTCAAACACGAGGGGAGACAACTCCATCCTCTCAATAGCTGTTTCTCAAAGCCCGGCTTTAGGAAAGCCAAGCAGCAGCCCCAGCTTGCGCGGCTGCGTTTTCTTTATATCGCAGAACACCGGGGTAAATAAACGCAGCCATTGATTTGCAGGCTCGCTGGCTGGGAAGTCAAGCGCGGCCTTTCCCCGCGGCCGTTTGATCTGAGCGCGCCGATCCGGTAATTAAAGCCCTTTGCCGGGGCTGCTCGTCAGGCGGGACGGCCGTTCCTCCTGAGGACCGGGGGACGGCCGGTGATAAATGAGCGTCTGTCCTGGCGGCGGGAGATAACAAATGGCGCTGTGCTGGTTTCATCCCGCCGCACACGGCACGCATCACGTTTATCTGGGGATCCCGGCGCGCCCCGCGTCCCCCGAGCCCCCGGCACGCACTGTGTTATCTGGGTGGGGGAACTGGGACGAACTGGGCTCCGTCCGTCCCACACGCCCCCCGTCTCTGCTTTGCTTGCATTGAAATGCTTTACGTTGTATTTAAACGCTTCCCTTTTAATTTCCGAATGGGAGATCAATCATATCGCTGCTGTTAACGACTCGAAGTATTTCCAGAGGCTGCAATCCGGATGTGGCTCTTCACGTCACCCCCATTTTTTTCAGGTTTTGATACTTTATTGTGTCCTTTCCTCTATTTAAGAAGCAAACGGCTTCATTTTGTCGTGTCACTAACGCCTGGTTTTGCTACACAGTGTTGGTAACCGTATAACCATATGGCCATATAACCATGTAAACAGATAACCATATAACCATGTAACCATAGAAGCATAGAACCGTGTAACCATATAACCACATACCACGTAACCATAGAACCATGTAACCATAGAACCATAGAACCATGTAACCGTAGAACCATGTAACCACAGAACCATAGAACCATGTAACCATAGAACCATGTAACCATAGAACCATGTAACCATGTAACCATAGAACCATATAACCATAGAACCATGTAACCATAGAACCATATAACCATGTAACCATAGAACCATGTAAGCATAGAACCATGTAACCATAGAACCATATAACCACATAACCACGTAACCATAGAACCATGTAACCACAGAACCATATAACCATGTAACCATGTAACCATAGAACCGTGTAACCACAGAACCATAGAACCATGTAACCATGTAACCATAGAACCATGTAACCATAGAACCACGTAACCATAGAACCATGTAACCACAGAACCATATAACCATGTAACCATAGAACCATGTAACCATAGAACCGTGTAACCATAGAAACACAGAACCATATAACCATGTAACCATGTAACCATAGAACCGTGTAACCACAGAACCATAGAACCATGTAACCATGTAACCATAGAACCATGTAACCATAGAACCACGTAACCATAGAACCATGTAACCACAGAACCATATAACCATGTAACCATAGAACCATGTAACCATAGAACCGTGTAACCATAGAACCACAGAACCATGTAACCATAGAACCATAGAACCATGTAACCACAGAACCATATAACCACATAACCACGTAACCATAGAACCATGTAACCACAGAACCATAGAACCATGTAACCGTAGAACCGTGTAACCACAGAACCATAGAACCATGTAACCATAGAACCATGTAACCATAGAACCATGTAACCATGTAACCATAGAACCATGTAACCATAGAACCATGTAACCATAGAACCATAGAACCATGTAACCATGTAACCATAGAACCATGTAACCATAGAACCATAGAACCATGTAACCATAGAACCATTTAACCATGTAACCGTAGAACCACGTAACCATAGAACCATGTAACCATAGAACCACGTAACCATAGAACCATGTAACCATAGAACCATATAAGCATATTATGGGGAGTATGAAAAGTGAATCTTGTTTGAGTTAGCAATTGCTTCTGTTCAGCGTTCCTGAGGAGTTTAGGTGTGGTACCTGAGCTCAGACGAGCTCGCACTGAGCGGGGGAGCGTGTGCAGGTGGGCTCTGCCCTGAAAGGTCCGGTTCTTCCCGGTGGGTTCGCATCCGAGCGGATCGTTCTCCCTGGCTCCGTCGTGTGGGGTTGCAGCAGCACAGACCTGCCTTCCTTTCTGCAGGTTTTAGCGGCAGTTCCGTGTTAGCGGATGAGCGGCATGAGCCTTGTCGCGGTGCCGGCCCCACGGGCGGCTCTAGGAGGGGCAGGTGCGGAGCGGGGCCGCCTGACGCGCTCCCGTAAAATATTGCCTGAACAAAACGCTTCAAAGCTCTTTTAATAACTCCCAAAATGAAACGTTTGAAACCGGCCCTTGTAAACTCCTCACCGGCCTTTAATTGCCTCATAAACCAGAAGTATTAAAGGGTATTTTTTGCCGCTCTCAGATGGGTTTAACCCTTCGGGGACCTCGTGTCCAGCTGTTTCTCTCCCGCCGCCTAATGAGCAGTTACCACCTTCTTTCTTCTCCTTTCATGATCCATCACGACCCCTGCGCGGCTCAGGTGCGGCCGCCGGCGCTGCCGGGACGGCCCCGGCTCCGCCGCCACCCCCGGGACCGGGGCTGCGCTCGGCCCTTCCCAGCGCCGGGACGCGCCAATTTCTCCACAGGCCTTTTCTCGTCCCGAGGCGAAGCCGGGAGCCGCGTTCAGATGTTCAGATGGCTAATTTACGGCCCCCCCCGCTCCCCGCCGGCCGCCGCACAGACCCTGCCTGCGCGTAATTGGCAGCCGGTGCCTGGGGAGCGATGGAGCAGCTGAGATCACCCGGCTGCACCGCCGGCACGGGGGAGCCCAGCTGCACCCCCCAGTATGGCACGGTAACCCAGCTGCACCCCGGCATGGGGTGATAACTCATCCGCACCCCCGACACGAGATGGCAACCATCTCTGCAACCCCCAGCTCGACATGGTAACCCGGCTGCACCCCCCAATATGAGATGGTAACCCATCTGTACCCCCAACATGGGGTAATTCAAGTGCACCCCCAATATGAGATGGTAACCCATCTGTACCCCTGACATGGGGTAATTCAGCTGCACCCCCAATATGAGATGATAACCCATCTGTACCCCTGACATGGGGTAATTCAGCTGCACCCCCAATATGAGATGATAACCCATCTGTACCCCCAACATGGGGTAATTCAGCTGCACCCCCCAATATGAGATGGTAACCCATCTGTACCCCTGACATGGGGTAATTCAGCTGCACCCCCAATATGAGATGATAACCCATCTGCACCACCCGACACGGGGTGATTACCCATCTCTGTACCCCCCAATATGAGATGGTAACCCATCTGCACCCCCTGACACAGGGTAACTCAGCTGCACCCCCCAATATGAGATGATAACCCATCTGTACCCCCGACATGGGGTAATTCAGCTGCACCCCCCAATATGAGATGATAACCCATCTGTACACCCGACATGGGGTAATTCAGCTGCACCCCCAATATGAGATGGTAACCCATCTGTACCCCTGACATGGGGTAATTCAGCTGCACCCCCAATATGAGATGGTAACCCGTCTGTACCCCCAACATGGGGTAATTCAGCTGCACCCCCCAATATGAGATGATAACTGCACCCCCCAACACAGGGTGATAACCCAGCTGCACCCCCTAACAGGAAGTAACCCAGATGCACCCCCAACACAGGGTGATAACCCATCTCTGCACCCCCCAACTCAAGATAATAATCTGGCTGCATCCCCGACATGGGGTAGATCAGCTGCACCCCCAAACTCAAGATGCTAACCCAGCTGCACCCCCCAATATGAGATGCTAACCCAGCTGCACCCCCCGACATGGGGTAGCCCAGCTGCCCCCCCCCAATATGAGATGATAACCCAGCTGCACCCCCTGACATGGGGTAATTCAGCTGCACCCCCTAATATGAGATGGTAACTCAACTGCACCCCCTGACACAGGGTGATAACCCATCTCTGCACCCCCCAATATGAGATGATAACCTATCTGTACCCCCGACATGGGGTAATTCAGCTGCACCCCCCAATATGAGACAGTAACCCGTCTGTACCCCCTGACACAGGGTAACTCAGCTGCACCCCCAATATGAGATGATAACCCATCTACACCCCCAACATGGGGTAATTCAGCTGCACCCCCAATATGAGATGATAACCCATCTGTACCCCCAACATGGGGTAATTCAGCCCCACCCCCTAATATGAGATGATAACCCATCTGCACCACCCGACACGGGGTGATTACCCATCTCTGTACCCCCCAATATGAGATGATAACCCATCTGCACCACCCGACACGGGGTGATTACCCATCTCTGTACCCCCCAATATGAGATGGTAACCCATCTGCACCCCCTGACACAGGGTAACTCAAGCTGCACCCCCCAATATGAGATGGTAACCCATCTGCACCCCCTGACACAGGGTAACTCAGCTGCACCCCCCAATATGAGATGATAACCCATCTGTACCCCCAACATGGGGTAATTCAGCTGCACCCCCCAATATGAGATGATAACCCATCTGTACCCCCGACATGGGGTAATTCAGCTGCACCCCCAATATGAGATGATAACCCATCTGTACCCCCGACATGGGGTAATTCAGCTGCACCCCCAATATGAGATGATAACCCATCTGCACCACCCGACACGGGGTGATTACCCATCTCTGTACCCCCCAATATGAGATGGTAACCCATCTGCACCCCCTGACACAGGGTAACTTGGCTGCACCCCCTAATATGAGATGGTAACCCATTTCCACCCCCTGACACAGGGTGATAACCCATCCCTGCACCCCCCGATATGAGCTGCTAACCCAGCTGCACCCCCCAACACAAGGGCAGCCCCATTGCCCGCCAGGCACCGCTCTCGTGTCCTCACGCTCTAGGGACACCCCAAATTGCCGCCGAAAGCGCTGAGCGCTCCTCGCGTAGCCGAAACGCAGCCCCTTGGCGGTAAGATCCCCGACGAGGGGTCTCACAGGGTGACTCTGGCACCGGGGTCCTATCGGTGCTGCCGTCACATAACCACATAAACTAAACCACGTCACCTCGGAGCTCCCTGGAGCTGCAGTAGCTTTGAGAACAAGAGCAAACCTTGCCGGTTTCTTGCTGGTTTCTCCGTTGTCTTTTACGTGCACGGAACACACGGACCCGCTCGTTGCTGTTTTCATTTGGACGTGTAGAAAAGCCGAATCCGGGGCTGTACGTGTGGGGTTTGGGAGCAGCTGCTGCAGGGGGAACGTGAGGCCCCCGCTCCGTCCGGCCCCGCGGGCTGCGGAGCGAGCTCCGCTCCGTCTCTAGAGACCCCGATTTATAGATATCTATATAATAGAATATAGGCGGCCCTGCCTGCAGCTGGGCCAGCTCAGGAGGTTGAGCTCGGTCACCAGGGACGTTCCCACCAGGTCCTGGCTCACAGCAGATGTGACCTGCTCGTTTCTCCGGGCGAGCTCCGCGTTACCCCCACGTGTGCATGGCTGTTCCTGGAGCCGTGTGAGCTCTGTGTTACCGTGTGCTTGGCTGTTCCTGGAGCCGCGCGAGCTCCGTGTTACCGTGTGCATGGCTGTTCCTGGAGCCGTGTGAGCTCTGTGTTACCGTGTGCATGGCTGTTCATGGAGCCGCACGAGCTCCGTGTTACCGTGTGCATGGCTGTTCCTGGAGCCATGTGAGCTCCGTGTTACCGTGTGCATGGCTGTTCATGGAGCCGTGTGAGCTCCGTGTTACCGTGTGCATGGCTGTTCCTGGAGCCGTGTGAGCTCCGTGTTACCGTGTGCATGGCTGTTCATGGAGCCGCGCGAGCTCTGTGTTACCGTGTGCATGGCTGTTCCTGGAGCCATGTGAGCTCTGTGTTACCGTGTGCATGGCTGTTCCTGGAGCCGTGTGAGCTCCGTGTTACTGTGTGCATGGCTGTCCCTGGAGCTGCGCGAGCTCCACGTTACTGTGTGCGTGGCTGTTCCTGGAGCCACACGAGCTCCGCGTTACCATGTGCATGGCTGTTCCTGGAGCCACACAAGCTCCATGTTACCGTGTGCATGGCTGTTCCTGGAGCCATGTGAGCTCCGTGTTACCGTGTGCGTGGCTGTTCCTGGAGCCACGTGAGCTCCACGTTACCGTGTGCAAGGCTGTCCCTGGAGCCACGCGAGCTCCGTGTTACCGTGTGCATGGCTGTTCCTGGAGCCGCACGAGCTCCATGTTACTATGTGCATGGCTGTTCCTGGAGCCACATGAGCTCCGCATTACCCCCACGTGTGCATGGCTGTTCCTGGAGCCGCACGAGCTCCATGTTACCACGTGCATGGCTGTTCCTGGAGCCACATGAGCTCCGCATTACCCCCACGTGTGCATGGCTGTTCCTGGAGCCGCACGAGCTCCGTGTTACCTCCATATGTGCATGGCTGTTCCTGGAGCCACGCGAGCTCCGCGTTACCGTGTGCATGGCTGTTCCTGGAGCCGTGTGAGCTCCGTGTTACCGTGTGCATGGCTGTTCCTGGAGCCACATGAGCTCCGTGTTACCGTGTGCATGGCTGTTCCTGGAGCCATGTGAGCTCTGTGTTACCATGTGCATGGCTGTTCCTGGAGCCGTGTGAGCTCCATGTTACCACGTGCATGGCTGTTCCTGGAGCCGCGCGAGCTCCAACGACGGCAAAATGAGCTCAAGGCGCACAGTTCCGCCCGCAGCCCCGGGCGGCTGCGGATGAGCCGCGGCTGGAGGTGCCGGCGCATCCCCGGCGCGGTGTCCCGGCCCGTGTTTGGCGCGCTGACGCCGTTTCCTGTCTTGCAGCGAGAACGAGGCGCTGTGGCGGGAGGTGGCCAGCCTGCGGCAGAAGCACGCGCAGCAGCAGAAGGTTGTCAATAAGGTAAAGCTCTTCCATAGGAAGGGGTCGGGACGCTCGCGTGGGCGCGGACGTGGAGACGGAGCGACCAGACGGGGCGCGGTGGCGTTGATGCTGTCCAAAAACAGCTTTGATCGCTGTGTCTCCTTCCCGTTACCGTGGGGTTGTGGAAGCACGGCGGGGCGAAGCTGCTTTTGGGCTGGCAGTGTTGCGGTGCCGAATGCGGTAGCGGGTTTACCCTTGACCGTCACCGTTGTGCTCGGGGCTGCGGTCAGTGTTGTGCCCTGCTCCGAGCATGGGCACCCAGCACCCCGAGCTGTTTCTCCCCATGCTTATCCACACCCCTAACAGCTTTTCCTTTTTTCTCCTCACAGCTTATCCAGTTTTTGATTTCATTGGTGCAATCCAACCGTATCCTCGGGGTGAAGAGGAAGATGTAAGTCTGCGTTTCTACCTCCAGATACCGATTTTCTGTCTGAGAGAATAAAGGGAGGATGGGCAGGGAGGGTCCCCGGAGCTCCGTGTCCTGTGGCAGCCTGACCAGGGCGCCGTGGGAGCCTCCTCATACTCGCTCCAGCCAAAACCAGCCAACGCCACCATGCCACTGGTATCGAGGAGGGTTTGGCACGCCGGCCACGTAGCCCCGAGCAGAACCGCGGTGGCTCAGCGCTGTGCTGGGGGCAGCACCGCTGCCAGAACAGCCCCTCGGCACTGCCACGGGGTCCGTGTCATCAGACCGAAAAGGACACGGCGCAGCACCCGGAGCAGCCTCGCGCCGTCCCAGGCTGTGGCGCCCTCGCATCCTATCCTCAAACGTGCTGGGGACTGGTTTACCCCTCACTCATTGTACCATTCAATACTTAAGTGCCCTTAGTGATTAAGAACATTTCAGGGTTAATTTGCTTTGACCCGTTAACAGTTCTGTGGTTTTGTCCCAGGATTGCGCTGTAGCACGATCATTCCCCCGCTCCGTTGTCCTGTTGCCCCCATCCGACACCCCCAGGCCGGCCAGGTCCCGCTCCCGCAGTCCCGGCCTGTGGGGCGGACTCCTCATTCGCCCCATTTCTGGCTCTGGTTCACGTGTGAACAGGCGCTGCCACTGCCGTGTGTCCTTTTGTGCGCGAGCCGTGCCCGGCAGCACCATATGGCAGACAGCACCACAGCGGGCTTGATTAGTATTAATGAAGACAGTGGTTTAGATGGTGATAACGTCCCAAGACATGCCGGAATGATTTATCTCGTAAGGAGAGAGTGTTTCTCCGCAGTACCCGAGTCCATGAAAAGGGCCCCAGCAGTGCTCGAGTCCCCGCTGACCACGCGTAATCCATCTCCGGAGCAGTTGGCCGTGGAGCGGGGAGGCCGAGCAGAGCCCTGACAATGCAGGAGGTGACCGGGGACTATAAACACGTCCTCTGAGACCCGAGCTTTTACATTTCTGCTCAATCGACTTGCAAAACCTCACCCAGGGGCTGGGCACGGGGGCTCGGTGCGTTCCTCTGTGTCGGGGGCTGCGCTGGACCCAAACACCCACCCGCTGTCCCCGGACACCCAGACCTGCCCGCAGTTGTGCCTTGTCCCCCGGGGTGGGTGCAGGTTACCCGGTTTTGGGCTCTGCCGGGGCGGGAGGTGATGCCCGAGATCCGGAGCCGGCGGCGTGGTGACTCCTGTGCTGTTTGGGAATGTTTTGCAGCCCCCTGATGTTGAACGACGGCAGTTCAGCACATTCCATGCCGAAGTACAGTCGCCAGTACTCCCTGGAGCACGTCCACGGCTCTTCCCCGTACACAGTAAGTACGTCGTGCACGCCAGGGGACGAGGACCCGGCTCCGTGGGGAGGGACCTGCGTCAGGATCTTCTCCAGCTGCTCTTACAATCATAGAACCATGGAATGGGTTGGGTTGAGTTGAAGGGACCTTCCCAGCCCCCCAGTGCCCCCACTGCCATGAGCAGGGACGTTTCACCAGCTCTGGTTGCTCAGAGCCCCATCCAGCCTGGCCTGGGGTGTCTCCAGGGGTGGTTCATCCGCCTTTGTACAACTTATTGCTCACAACCTCTTTGTTTTGTTCAGCAAAGTCCGGGCCCAGAGAGTTGTGGTGAACGGAGCCAAACCCCGTTGTTGGCCGGTCACAGGTTTTGTTCCCCAGGGCTCAGCACTGGGGCCGGTTCTGTTTGATCTCTCTATCAATGATCTGGACAAGGGGATGGAGTGCACCCTCAGTTTGCAGATGACACCAGGTTGGGTGCAGTGTTGATGTGCTGAAGGGTGGGATGGCCGTACAGAGGGGGCTGATCGATGGGCTGAGACCGATGGTCTGAGGGTCACCAAGGCCACGTGCCGGGCCCTGCACTGGGGTCACAACAACCCCATGGACGCTGCAGCTGGGGAACAGCGGCTGGAGAAGAAAAGGAGCTGGGGGTGTTGGTGCCAGCGGCTGAACAGGAGCCAGCGGGTGCCCAGGTGGCCAAGAAGCCAAGGGCTGCGTGTGCACCCAGTAGTCCCCAATGTCCCCAAGGCTGTGACGTTAAGGCCCTGACAGGAGGGAGCAGGCGGTGGCTTTGGAGGTGAAGACATCATCAGTGTGTAGTCCAGAGCAACCAAGTTCATGGTTGGGTGTGGGTGTTGATCAGAGCGTGGCCTTGTGACAGTGTGTGACCGTCTGCAGGAGGTGGCTTCACGGTGACACAGCGTTCTAGAGGAGTCTCTGGAAACGTGTGCGCTGGACTGTCCTTCCCACTGCTGCTGGACCCAGTAATCCTGAGCTTTTCTCTATGTCCTGACTGCTGCTGGACCCAGTAATCCTGAGCTTTTCTCTATGTCCTGACTGCTGCTGGACCCAGTAATCCTGAGCTTTTCTCTGTGTCCTTCCCACTGCTGCTGGGTCCCAGTAATCCTGATCTTTCCTCTATGTCCTGACTGCTGCTGGACCCAGTAATCCTGAGTTTTTCTCTATGTCCTTCCCACTGCTGCTGGACCCAGTAATCCTGAGCTTTTCTCTATGTCCTTCCCACTGCTGCTGGGTCCCAGTAATCCTGAGCTTTTCTCTATGTCCTTCCGACTGCTGCTGGGTTCCGGTAATCCTGAGCTTTTCTCTATGTCCTTCTGACTGCTGCTGGGTCCCAGTAATCCTGAGCTTTTCTCTATGTCCTGACTGCTGCTGGACCCAGTAATCCTGAGCTTTCCTCTATGTCCTTCTGACTGCTGCTGGACCCAGTAATCCTGAGCTTTTCTCTATGTCCTTCCCACTGCTGCTGGACCCAGTAATCCTGAGCTTTTCTCTATGTCCTTCCCACTGCTGCTGGACCCCAGCAATCCTGAGCTTTTCTCTATGTCCTTCCCACTGCTGGACCCAGTAATCCTGAGCTTTTCTCTATGTCCTTCCCACTGCTGCTGGACCCAGTAATCCTGAGCTTTTCTCTATGTCCTTCCGACTGCTGGACCCAGTAATCCTGAGCTTTTCTCTATGTCCTTCCCACTGCTGGACCCAGTAATCCTGAGCTTTTCTCTATGTCCTTCCCACTGCTGCTGGACCCAGTAATCCTGAGCTTTTCTCTATGTCCTTCCCACTGCTGCTGGGTCCCAGTAATCCTGAGCTTTTCTCTATGTCCTTCCGACTGCTGCTGGGTTCCGGTAATCCTGAGCTTTTCTCTATGTCCTTCTGACTGCTGCTGGGTCCCAGTAATCCTGAGCTTTTCTCTATGTCCTGACTGCTGCTGGACCCAGTAATCCTGAGCTTTCCTCTATGTCCTTCTGACTGCTGCTGGACCCAGTAATCCTGAGCTTTTCTCTATGTCCTTCCCACTGCTGCTGGACCCAGTAATCCTGAGCTTTTCTCTATGTCCTTCCCACTGCTGCTGGACCCAGTAATCCTGAGCTTTTCTCTATGTCCTTCCCACTGCTGCTGGACCCAGTAATCCTGAGCTTTTCTCTATGTCCTTCCGACTGCTGCTGGACCCAGTAATCCTGAGCTTTCCTCTATGTCCTTCTGGCTGCTGCTGGACCCCAGCAATCCTGAGCTTTTCTCTATGTCCTTCCCACTGCTGGACCCAGTAATCCTGAGCTTTTCTCTATGTCCTTCCCACTGCTGCTGGACCCAGTAATCCTGAGCTTTTCTCTATGTCCTTCTGACTGCTGCTGGACCCAGTAATCCTGAGCTTTTCTCTATGTCCTTCCCACTGCTGCTGGACCCAGTAATCCTGAGCTTTCCTCTATGTCCTTCTGGCTGCTGCTGGGTCCCAGTAATCCTGAGCTTTTCTCCATGTCGTGACTGCTGCTGGGTCCCAGTAATCCTGAGCTTTTCTCTATGTCCTTCTGACTGCTGCTGGACCCAGTAATCCTGAGCTTTTCTTTATGTCCTGACTGCTGCTGGACCCCAGTAATCCTGAGCTTTTCTCTATGTCCTTCTGACTGCTGCTGGGTCCCAGTAATCCTGAGCTTTTCTCTATGTCCTGACTGCTGCTGGACCCAGTAATTCTGAGCTTTCCTCTATGTCCTTCTGACTGCTGCTGGGTCCCAGTAATCCTGAGCTTTTGTCCATGTCGTGACTGCTGCTGGGTCCCAGTAATCCTGAGCTTTTCTCTATGTCCTGACTGCTGCTGGACCCAGTAATCCTGAGCTTTTCTCTATGTCCTTCTGACTGCTGCTGGACCCAGTAATCCTGAGCTTTTCTTTATGTCCTGACTGCTGCTGGACCCAGTAATCCTGAGCTTTTCTCTATGTCCTGCTGCTGCACCCAGTAATCCTGAGCTTTTCTCTATGTCCTTCCCACTGCTGCTGGACCCAGTAATCCTGAGCTTTTCTCTATGTCCTTCCCACTGCTGCTGGACCCAGTAATCCTGAGCTTTTCTCTATGTCCTTCCCACTGCTGCTGGACCCAGTAATCCTGAGCTTTTCTCTATGTCCTTCCCACTGCTGCTGGACCCAGTAATCCTGAGCTTTTCTCTATGTCCTTCCCACTGCTGCTGGACCCAGTAATCCTGAGCTTTTCTCTATGTCCTGACTGCTGCTGGACCCAGTAATCCTGAGCTTTTCTCTATGTCCTTCCCACTGCTGCTGGACCCAGTAATCCTGAGCTTTTCTCTATGTCCTTCCCACTGCTGGACCCAGTAATCCTGAGCTTTTCTCTATGTCCTTCCCACTGCTGCTGGACCCAGTAATCCTGAGCTTTTCTCTATGTCCTGACTGCTGCTGGACCCAGTAATCCTGAGCTTTTCTCTATGTCCTTCCCACTGCTGCTGGACCCAGTAATCCTGAGCTTTCCTCTATGTCCTTCTGGCTGCTGCTGGGTCCCAGTAATCCTGAGCTTTTCTCCATGTCGTGACTGCTGCTGGGTCCCAGTAATCCTGAGCTTTTCTCTATGTCCTTCTGACTGCTGCTGGACCCAGTAATCCTGAGCTTTTCTTTATGTCCTGACTGCTGCTGGACCCCAGTAATCCTGAGCTTTTCTCTATGTCCTTCTGACTGC
Organism: Columba guinea; assembly: GCA_032206185.1. Taxonomy (NCBI): domain Eukaryota; kingdom Metazoa; phylum Chordata; class Aves; order Columbiformes; family Columbidae; genus Columba; species Columba guinea. Next base: position 96,264 of record JAVLUU010000244.1, on the reverse strand, counting down.
TGCTGGGTCCCAGTAATCCTGAGCTTTTCTCTATGTCCTGACTGCTGCTGGACCCAGTAATTCTGAGCTTTCCTCTATGTCCTTCTGACTGCTGCTGGGTCCCAGTAATCCTGAGCTTTTCTCCATGTCGTGACTGCTGCTGGGTCCCAGTAATTCTGAGCTTTCCTCTATGTCCTTCTGACTGCTGCTGGGTCCCAGTAATCCTGAGCTTTTCTTTATGTCCTGACTGCTGCTGGACCCCAGTAATCCTGAGCTTTTCTCTATGTCCTTCTGACTGCTGCTGGGTCCCAGTAATCCTGAGCTTTTCTCTATGTCCTGACTGCTGCTGGACCCAGTAATTCTGAGCTTTCCTCTATGTCCTTCTGACTGCTGCTGGGTCCCAGTAATCCTGAGCTTTTCTTTATGTCCTGACTGCTGCTGGACCCCAGTAATCCTGAGCTTTTCTCTATGTCCTTCTGACTGCTGCTGGGTCCCAGTAATCCTGAGCTTTTCTCTATGTCCTGACTGCTGCTGGACCCAGTAATCCTGAGCTTTCCTCTATGTCCTTCTGACTGCTGCTGGGTCCCAGTAATCCTGAGCTTTTGTCCATGTCGTGACTGCTGCTGGGTCCCAGTAATCCTGAGCTTTTCTCTATGTCCTTCTGACTGCTGCTGGACCCAGTAATCCTGAGCTTTTCTTTATGTCCTGACTGCTGCTGGACCCAGTAATCCTGAGCTTTTCTCTATGTCCTGACTGCTGCTGGACCCCAGTAATCCTGAGCTTTTCTCTAAGTCCTTCCCACTGCTGGACCCAGTAATCCTGAGCTTTTCTCTATGTCCTGACTGCTGCTGCACCCAGTAATCCTGAGCTTTTCTCTATGTCCTTCCGACTGCTGCTGGACCCAGTAATCCTGAGCTTTTCTCTATGTCCTTCCCACTGCTGCTGGACCCTGTAATACTGAGCTTTTCTCTATGTCCTTCCCACTGCTGCTGGACCCAGTAATCCTGAGCTTTTCTCTATGTCCTTCCCACTGCTGCTGGACCCCAGCAATCCTGAGCTTTTCTCTGTGTCCTGACTGCTGCTGGACCCAGTAATCCTGAGCTTTTCTCTATGTCCTGACTGCTGCTGGACCCCAGTAATCCTGAGCTTTTCTCTAAGTCCTTCCCACTGCTGCTGGACCCAGTAATCCTGAGCTTTTCTCTATGACCTTCCCACTGCTGCTGGACCCAGTAATCCTGAGCTTTTCTCTATGTCCTTCCCACTGCTGCTGGGTCCCAGTAATCCTGAGCTTTTCTCTATGTCCTTCCCACTGCTGCTGGACCCAGAAATCCTGAGCTTTTCTCTATGTCCTTCCCACTGCTGCTGGACCCAGTAATCCTGAGCTTTTCTCTATGTCCTTCCCACTGCTGCTGGACCCAGTAATCCTGAGCTTTTCTCTATGTCCTTCCGACTGCTGCTGGACCCAGTAATCCTGAGCTTTCCTCTATGTCCTGACTGCTGCTGGACCCAGTAATCCTGAGCTTTTCTCTATGTCCTTCCCACTGCTGCTGGGTCCCAGTAATCCTGAGCTTTTCTCTATGTCCTTCTGACTGCTGCTGGGTCCCAGTAATCCTGAGCTTTTCTCTATGTCCTTCCCACTGCTGCTGGGTCCCAGTAATCCTGAGCTTTTCTCTATGTCCTGACTGCTGCTGGACCCAGTAATCCTGAGCTTTTCTCTATGTCCTGACTGCTGCTGGACCCAGTAATCCTGAGCTTTTCTCTGTGTCCTTCCCACTGCTGCTGGGTCCCAGTAATCCTGATCTTTCCTCTATGTCCTGACTGCTGCTGGACCCAGTAATCCTGAGTTTTTCTCTATGTCCTTCCCACTGCTGCTGGACCCAGTAATCCTGAGCTTTTCTCTATGTCCTTCCCACTGCTGCTGGGTCCCAGTAATCCTGAGCTTTTCTCTATGTCCTTCCGACTGCTGCTGGGTTCCGGTAATCCTGAGCTTTTCTCTATGTCCTTCTGACTGCTGCTGGGTCCCAGTAATCCTGAGCTTTTCTCTATGTCCTGACTGCTGCTGGACCCAGTAATCCTGAGCTTTCCTCTATGTCCTTCTGACTGCTGCTGGACCCAGTAATCCTGAGCTTTTCTCTATGTCCTTCCCACTGCTGCTGGACCCAGTAATCCTGAGCTTTTCTCTATGTCCTTCCCACTGCTGCTGGACCCCAGCAATCCTGAGCTTTTCTCTATGTCCTTCCCACTGCTGGACCCAGTAATCCTGAGCTTTTCTCTATGTCCTTCCCACTGCTGCTGGACCCAGTAATCCTGAGCTTTTCTCTATGTCCTTCCGACTGCTGGACCCAGTAATCCTGAGCTTTTCTCTATGTCCTTCCCACTGCTGCTGGACCCAGTAATCCTGAGCTTTTCTCTATGTCCTTCCGACTGCTGCTGGACCCAGTAATCCTGAGCTTTTCTCTATGTCCTTCCCACTGCTGCTGGACCCCAGCAATCCTGAGCTTTTCTCTATGTCCTTCCCACTGCTGGACCCAGTAATCCTGAGCTTTTCTCTATGTCCTTCCCACTGCTGCTGGACCCAGTAATCCTGAGCTTTTCTCTATGTCCTTCTGACTGCTGCTGGACCCAGTAATCCTGAGCTTTTCTCTATGTCCTTCCCACTGCTGCTGGACCCAGTAATCCTGAGCTTTCCTCTATGTCCTTCTGGCTGCTGCTGGGTCCCAGTAATCCTGAGCTTTTCTCCATGTCGTGACTGCTGCTGGGTCCCAGTAATCCTGAGCTTTTCTCTATGTCCTTCTGACTGCTGCTGGACCCAGTAATCCTGAGCTTTTCTTTATGTCCTGACTGCTGCTGGACCCCAGTAATCCTGAGCTTTTCTCTATGTCCTTCTGACTGCTGCTGGGTCCCAGTAATCCTGAGCTTTTCTCTATGTCCTGACTGCTGCTGGACCCAGTAATTCTGAGCTTTTCTCTATGTCCTTCTGACTGCTGCTGGACCCAGTAATCCTGAGCTTTTCTTTATGTCCTGACTGCTGCTGGACCCAGTAATCCTGAGCTTTTCTCTATGTCCTGACTGCTGCTGGACCCCAGTAATCCTGAGCTTTTCTCTAAGTCCTTCCCACTGCTGGACCCAGTAATCCTGAGCTTTTCTCTATGTCCTTCCCACTGCTGGACCCAGTAATCCTGAGCTTTTCTCTATGTCCTGACTGCTGCTGGACCCAGTAATCCTGAGCTTTTCTCTATGTCCTTCCCACTGCTGCTGGACCCAGTAATCCTGAGCTTTTCTCTATGTCCTTCCCACTGCTGCTGGACCCAGTAATCCTGAGCTTTTCTCTATGTCCTTCCCACTGCTGCTGGACCCAGTAATCCTGAGCTTTTCTCTATGTCCTTCCCACTGCTGCTGGACCCAGTAATCCTGAGCTTTTCTCTATGTCCTGACTGCTGCTGGACCCAGTAATCCTGAGCTTTTCTCTATGTCCTTCCCACTGCTGCTGGACCCAGTAATCCTGAGCTTTTCTCTATGTCCTTCCCACTGCTGGACCCAGTAATCCTGAGCTTTTCTCTATGTCCTTCCCACTGCTGCTGGACCCAGTAATCCTGAGCTTTTCTCTATGTCCTGACTGCTGCTGGACCCAGTAATCCTGAGCTTTTCTCTATGTCCTTCCCACTGCTGCTGGACCCAGTAATCCTGAGCTTTCCTCTATGTCCTTCTGGCTGCTGCTGGGTCCCAGTAATCCTGAGCTTTTCTCCATGTCGTGACTGCTGCTGGGTCCCAGTAATCCTGAGCTTTTCTCTATGTCCTTCTGACTGCTGCTGGACCCAGTAATCCTGAGCTTTTCTTTATGTCCTGACTGCTGCTGGACCCCAGTAATCCTGAGCTTTTCTCTATGTCCTTCTGACTGCTGCTGGGTCCCAGTAATCCTGAGCTTTTCTCTATGTCCTGACTGCTGCTGGACCCAGTAATTCTGAGCTTTCCTCTATGTCCTTCTGACTGCTGCTGGGTCCCAGTAATCCTGAGCTTTTCTTTATGTCCTGACTGCTGCTGGACCCCAGTAATCCTGAGCTTTTCTCTATGTCCTTCTGACTGCTGCTGGGTCCCAGTAATCCTGAGCTTTTCTCTATGTCCTGACTGCTGCTGGACCCAGTAATCCTGAGCTTTCCTCTATGTCCTTCTGACTGCTGCTGGGTCCCAGTAATCCTGAGCTTTTGTCCATGTCGTGACTGCTGCTGGGTCCCAGTAATCCTGAGCTTTTCTCTATGTCCTTCTGACTGCTGCTGGACCCAGTAATCCTGAGCTTTTCTTTATGTCCTGACTGCTGCTGGACCCAGTAATCCTGAGCTTTTCTCTATGTCCTGACTGCTGCTGGACCCCAGTAATCCTGAGCTTTTCTCTAAGTCCTTCCCACTGCTGGACCCAGTAATCCTGAGCTTTTCTCTATGTCCTGACTGCTGCTGCACCCAGTAATCCTGAGCTTTTCTCTATGTCCTTCCCACTGCTGCTGGACCCAGTAATCCTGAGCTTTTCTCTATGTCCTTCCCACTGCTGCTGGACCCAGTAATCCTGAGCTTTTCTCTATGTCCTTCCCACTGCTGCTGGACCCAGTAATCCTGAGCTTTTCTCTATGTCCTGACTGCTGCTGGACCCAGTAATCCTGAGCTTTTCTCTATGTCCTTCCGACTGCTGCTGGACCCAGAAATCCTGAGCTTTTCTCTGTGTCCTGACTGCTGCTGGACCCAGTAATCCTGAGCTTTTCTCTATGTCCTGACTGCTGCTGGACCCCAGTAATCCTGAGCTTTTCTCTAAGTCCTTCCCACTGCTGCTGGACCCAGTAATCCTGAGCTTTTCTCTATGACCTTCCCACTGCTGCTGGACCCAGTAATCCTGAGCTTTTCTCTATGTCCTTCCCACTGCTGCTGGGTCCCAGTAATCCTGAGCTTTTCTCTATGTCCTTCCCACTGCTGCTGGACCCAGAAATCCTGAGCTTTTCTCTATGTCCTTCCCACTGCTGCTGGACCCAGTAATCCTGAGCTTTTCTCTATGTCCTTCCCACTGCTGCTGGACCCAGTAATCCTGAGCTTTTCTCTATGTCCTTCCGACTGCTGCTGGACCCAGTAATCCTGAGCTTTCCTCTATGTCCTGACTGCTGCTGGACCCAGTAATCCTGAGCTTTTCTCTATGTCCTTCCCACTGCTGCTGGGTCCCAGTAATCCTGAGCTTTTCTCTATGTCCTTCTGACTGCTGCTGGGTCCCAGTAATCCTGAGCTTTTCTCTATGTCCTTCCCACTGCTGCTGGGTCCCAGTAATCCTGAGCTTTTCTCTATGTCCTGACTGCTGCTGCACCCAGTAATCCTGAGCTTTTCTCTATGTCCTTCCCACTGCTGCTGGACCCAGTAATCCTGAGCTTTTCTCTATGTCCTTCCCACTGCTGCTGGACCCAGTAATCCTGAGCTTTTCTCTATGTCCTTCCCACTGCTGCTGGACCCAGTAATCCTGAGCTTTTCTCTATGTCCTTCCCACTGCTGCTGGACTCAGTAATCCTGAGCTTTTCTCTATGTCCTTCCCACTGCTGCTGGACCCCAGTAATCCTGAGCTTTCCTCTATGTCCTGACTGCTGCTGGACCCCAGTAATCCTGAGCTTTTCTCTATGTCCTGACTGCTGCTGGACCCAGTAATCCTGAGCTTTTCTCTATGTCCTGACTGCTGCTGGACCTTGTAATCCTGAGCTTTTCTCTAAGTCCTTCCCACTGCTGCTGGACCCAGTAATCCTGACCTTTTCTCTATGTCCTGACTGCTGCTGGACTCAGTAATCCTGAGCTTTTCTCTATGTCCTTCCCACTGCTGCTGGACCCCAGTAATCCTGAGCTTTTCTCTATGTCCTGACTGCTGCTGGGTCCCAGTAATCCTGAGCTTTTCTCTATGTCCTGACTGCTGCTGGAACACAAGGAGTTGCTCCCAAGCACTGAATCCTTCAAATGGGCTACACACTCGCTCCTAGGCCTGTGTGTGCTGAGCCTGCTCAGCCTAAGCCTGAGTCCGCTTCTAAGCCCGAGTCTTCTCCTAAGCCCAAGTCTGCTCCTAAAGCTGCTCCTAAGGCTGAGTCTGCTCCTAAGCCTGAGTCAGCTCTTAAGCCTGAGTCCACTCCTAAGTCCAAGTTGTCTCCTAAGCCTGAGTCCACTCCTAAGCCCAAGTTGGCTCCTAAACCTCAGTCCACTCCTAAGCCTGAGTCTGCTCCTAAGCCTGAGTCAGCTCCTAAGCCTGAGTTGGCTCCTAGGCCTTAGTTCACTCCTAAGCCTGAGTCCACTCCTAAGCCTGAGTCAGTTCCTAAGCCTGAGTCCGCTCCTAGGCCTGAGTCCGCTCCTAAGCCTGAGTTGGCTCCTAAACCTGAGTTCACTCCTAAGCCTGTAGTCCGTTCCTGGGCCTGAGCCGGCTCCTAAGCCTGAGTCAGCTCCTAAGCCTGAGTTGGCTCCTAAGCCTGAGTTGGCTCCTAAGCCCAAGTGGGCTCCTAAGCCTGAGTCCCCTGCTAAGCCTGAGTCCCCTGCTAAGCCTGAGTCCCTTCCTAAGCCTGAGTCCCCTCCTAAGCCTGAGTCCCCTCCTAAGCCTGAGTCAGCTCCTAAGCCTGAGTCGGCTCCTAAGCCTGAGTCCCCTCCTAGGCCTGAGTCTGCTCCTAAGCCTGAGGCAGCAGTGTCGCTCACTCTGCCATTCCCCTTTGCCCCTCGGTGCCTGCACAGCAGCCCTGTTGTCACACTGCACGAGGCTTTGAGTGCCGAGCACTGTCCGTGTCACCGCGAGCTGGTCTCAGCCTGGGCCTGACTCACCGCCAGCTCTGGAACATTCTCCCCACGCCCTCGAGCCCAAAAGCCGCGCTTGTGGCTCGCTCCGCCTGGCCCGGCGCTCACAGCCCGCGGCAAATGGCCCCGCTTGCGTTCGTCACCCCGGGCCAGTGCTCATGGGCGAAGTCTCATGTTTTGGCGCGGTGGTTTTCGGTTCAGACGCTGTTTGGTCCGGCGCACGCCGGCGTGTGCCTGGGAAACGGCACCACCAAAATTCAGGTCGTTTCTCTCAGTTTGGCGTGGGAAAGGCAGCTGGTTGTTCTGGACCAAAGCTGCTGCGTGAACCAACGTGCTGCTCTGTCCTGACCCTCTGGCACTGCTCTAGTCCAGGCTTTACAGCTGGGAGCGGAGCTCAGCTTGCCTGTTATTTTATCCTTATTTTATGATTTATCCTAATATTTCCTATTATTTTCCTGCCGCAATATAAAACCTGCCCCTGATTCTGAGGTGCAGTCCTGGCCATTTCACCACCGGGATGTCCTGGTCATGTCACTGCAGGGACAGCCTGGCCGTGTCACCACGGGGATCACAGCATCCCAGGATGTCAGGGGGTGAAGGGCCCTCAAAGCTCATCCAGCGCAACCCCCCGGAGCAGGAACACCCAGCTGAGGTTACACAGGAAGGTGTCCAGGGGGTTGGAATGTCTGCAGAGAAGGAGACTCCACAACCCCCTGGGCAGCCTGGGCCAGGCTCTGCCACCCTCACCCCAACAAGTTGCTTCTCCTCTTGCAGTGGAACCTCCTGTGTTCCAGTTTGCACCCATTGCCCCTTGTCCTGTCCCTGGTTGTCACCAGAAGAGCCTGGCTCCATCCTCCTGACACTGCCCCTTTCCATCTTGATCCCCAGGAATGAGTCCCCCCTCAGTGTCCTCTTGTCCAGCTCCAGAGCCCCAGCTCCCTCAGCCTTTCCTCACACGGGAGATGCTCCACTCCCTTCAGCATCTTGGTGGCTGCGCTGGACTCTCTCCAGCAGTTCCCTGTCCTGCTGGAACTGAGGGGCCACAACTGGACACAATATTCCGGGTGTGGTCTCCCCAGGGCAGAGCAGAGGGGCAGGAGAACCTCTCTGACCTACTGACCACCCCCTTCTAACCCACCCCAGGTACCATTGGCTTCCTGGCCACAAGGGCCCAGTGCTGGCTCAGCCCACAGCACCCGCTGTTCCCACCTGGTCTCCCATCCAAGTACTGACCGAGCCCGACCCTGCTTAGCTTCCCACATCAGATGAGATCAGCTGTTCTCAGGGTGGTATGGCTCTGTATATCATATATGTATGTATGTATATGTTCCCCAAGTATACCCTGATGGTATCTGAGCTAAACCCTTTTTTCAAGGGCAGAGCAGAGGGGCAGGAGAACCTCTCTGACCTACTGACCACCCCCTTCTAACCCACCCCAGGTCCCATTGGCTTCCTGGCCACAAGGGCCCAGTGCTGGCTCATGGTCATGGGGCTGCCCTGGCCGTGTCACTGCAGGGACATCCCACGGGGACAGCGTTGAAGCCGCCAGTTCCCCACACCCAGTGATCCTGGGGAGCTTTTTAGCAGAGAACCGCAGTATCTGGCACCGCTGCATTGCTCCCTGCCGCCCGCCCACCCTCTGCGCCAGCCCTGTGTTCCCCGGCCAGCTCCGCTCCTCTCTGATCTCCGCTCCAAGCGCCTCTGTTCTCACGCAGCCCCACCTGCAGCTCTCGCAGCAGCCCCGGCCTGTCCCGGGATGGGAAGCACAGGCGCTCGGCTTAGCTCGTGCTCCAGCCCTGGTGATTTTCACCTCCAAACAGCACTGTGAAGAGTGAGCTGCCAAGGCGCCGGCTGGATGCTGACGCTGCCGTAATCCTGCGGAAATAATGTGTTTTCACAATGAGCGTTAACGCGGCTCGAGACCTTGTGGGGGTGAGGGACGGGCTGGTCCTGACCCGACATACCCGAGATGGGTCCTGCGCCACTCGTCGGGCTTTGCTTATGTCCCGGAGGCACCCCGAGGTTAGTTTAAGGGACAACAGGGTCCAAAACAACTTTTATTAAACCGGTGAGAAACAGGGTTTAGCACTCCAAAAGTGACTTGAATACAGGTTCGGATATCAGTTGAGGAAAATTATTAAGGGGCAGCAACTAATACAACAGGCGGTCCACAGTGTGCATGCACGTGGCTGCACCAAAACAATGCCGGAGCCGTCCCTGAGCCCGGGAGGAGCCCACACTTGCCTGAACACGGTGTGGGGTTATTGTAAAGGGATACACGTACTCATAATGAGTACAGAAAGTGTACACTCGCGATTCTGCGAGGGTCAATTTATAATACACTCGCAATCCTGCGAGGGGAAATACACGTGCAAATGTGCACGGAAAGTACACGTGCTCATGTGGAAGCACGGGAGGAAAATACACCCGCGATTATGCAAGGATGAATTTTACACGTGCTCATACTGAGCACGGAAAGTTACACGTGCAAATGTGGACATGAAGTAGATACACTCGCAATCCTGCGAGAAGTTTCACTCACATATGAGGCGGCGAGGCAAGCGCAGTCTCCATCCCGGGGGCTCTCGGTGCAGCATCTCGCTCGTGCCCCGAGAGACCCGCGACAAGGGGCAGAGTCTCGACGAGAGTCCCGTTTTTATATTGGCTGCTCAGATCTGACTGTGGGCATTCCAGAAGCTTCTCTGCACCCCCACACTGCCTGTGGGTGCCCCTGAAGCCTCCAAACATCCCCACCCTGGCCACGGGTGCCCCTGAAGCCTCCAAACATCCCCCACACTGGCCGTGGGCACACAGCGGGTCCCTGGCGCCTCGGCGTTCCCTTCTCCTAATGGCAGATGTGTCTACTCCTTCCATGATGAAGGAGGGAAGGGGAGAGATTGGGGTTTGCATCCTGCCACAGCTTATCTCGTATTTTTGACTCTTTTAGTGTTTATTCTGACTCCTGAGGTTGCCGAGGGGCTCTGTCTGCACTGTGGTCCCACCGCATGGTGATCAGGTTGAGCCAAATTCCAGGAGCAAAACTGAAAGGGTTGCCAAGCCGGGATCTACGTGGAGTGAGGAAGGGCCGGGGGGTTCTCCTCGTCCCGCCTGGTTCCGACACCCCTGGGTGCATCTTCTCCTCTGGGGTTTCCCTCGTGTCCTGGACTGACAGGAGCTGATGCACAAAGAGCCCATTCAGGTTCACTCAAGTCTCCCTGTTAATTTGCTCCTTAACGAGAGCGATGTCGAAGTGCAGCCGTTTCACGTGCTGGCAGTGTCCAAGTCTTTGTATTTCTTATATGTGTAGTTCTCAGTCGTGCGAATTGCAGCTTTTATTTGAGAATAAAAGAATGGGGTTTTAGTAGAAGGAGAAAGCCAAAAACCTGTGAACGATCCTGAAAAATAATGCAATATTTTTGCTTCTTAAATTCCATTATTTCCCAGAGAATGAAGCTTAGAGGACAGACACCCACTTTTTACTTTCAACAGTGCTTTGGGTTGGCGATAATGTATTTCTAGGCGCCGCATCGAGTCGCCCGTCGCCTCCTTGCTGGGGCGGGTGGGAATTGGGCCCGTGCGATGTCCCCATGCGGGGGACAGCGTGTGGCCCGTGCCCGACGCTGCCCAGCGCCAATGCTGCGATTGTCATTGCAGGCTTCTTCCCCAGCATACAGCGGCTCCAACCTCTACTCCCCGGATTCTTCAGCCAACTCCGGTCCCATCATCTCAGACGTGACCGAGCTCGCCCAGTCCAGCCCTTCGGCGTCTCCCAGCGACAGCTTGGACGAAAGGTGCGCTGCTGCTCTCCGAAAAGCCGAGCTTAGCTGCGTCGGGAGAGCGTGTTTGCCAAGGAGCCGGGTAGCCAGACAGCACTAAAACGCCCCTGTTGTGTTCAGAATCTCCCGTGAGCCGCAGCTGGAAAGCAGCAAAGCCCCTGGGACAGGGTTTGGGGTGCCTGACCGGGACATTGGGCCTGCCCATCACATTCGTGCTTTTGTTCAGCTTTGGGTTTGTTTATTCCATGTGACACTCACTCCTCTCCCTGCCCCATCTAGTGTGAAACTGTTCTGGGGGAACGTGGTTTGGTTTCCACAAGGAAACCACATTCCTTGGCCTGTCTGCTCCATCCCATGAAGTTATCGGTGTCACAGAATCACACATTGTTTGGGTTGGAGGGACCTTCACATGTCACCCAGGGCGCCCCCGGCCGTGCGCAGGGACATTTCACAGCTCAGGGTGCTCAGAGCCCCGTCCAGCCTGGCCTGGGGTGTCTCTAGGGATGATTCCCTTTTTCCTTCCTTTTTAATAGCTTATTCTGCCATTGGCACTCCCCATGAGGTGCTGAACCACCCGCAAACACCTTTTATTACCTTTACCTCTACTCTGCCGGAGGCTGTCCTGGGGAGCCCTGTACCCCTGAGACCCCGGATGAAGCCAGGTCAATGGAGGCGTTTGCTTTAGTTGATGAGGACTGGGTTAGGGAGCAATTAAATAGTCTGGACATCCATAAATCCATGGGTCCAGATGGGATGCACCCACGGGTGCTGAGGGAGCTGGCTGAAGTCATTGCTGGACCGCTCTCCGTCATCTTTGCCAAGTCTTGGGAAACGGGGGAGGTGCCCGAGGATTGGAGGAAAGCAAATGTCACTCCAGTCTTCAAAAAGGGCAAGAAGGAGGACCTGGGTGATTATAGACCGGTCAACCTCACCTCTGTCCCTGGGAAAGTAATGGAACAGCTTCTCCTTGGTGCCATCTCAAGGCATGTCAAGGATAAGAGGGTTATTAGGGGCAGTCAGCATGGCTTTACCAAGGGTAAGTCATGCTTGACCAACCTCATAGCCTTTTATGAGAATGTAACAAGGTAGATGGATGATGGCAGAGCGGTGGATGTGGTCTACCTTGACTTCAGTAAAGCCTTTGACACAGTCTCCCACAGCATCCTCACAGCTAAGTTGAGGAGGGGTGGTCTGGACAATAGAGTAGTGAGGTGGGTTGCAAACTGGCTTAAGGAGAGAAGCCAGAGAGTGGTGGTCAATGGTGCGGAGTCTAGTTGGAGGCCAGTATCTAGTGGAGTGCCTCAGGGGGCAGTGCTGGGGCCAATGTTATTCAATATATTCATTAACGATTTAGACGAGGGAATAGAGTGACTGTCAGCAAGTTTGCTGGTGACACCAAGCTGGGAGCAGTGGTGACACTGGAAGCTGTGCTGCCATCAGAGACCTGGACAGGCTGGAGAGCTGGGTGGAGAATAACCTGATGAAATTTAACAAGGGCAAGTGTAGAGTCCTGCATCTGGGCAGGAACAACCCCAGGTTCCAGTATAGGTTGGGAGATTACATATTAGAGAGCAGTGTAAGGGAAAGGGAGCTGGGGGTCCTGGTGGACAACAGGATGACCATGAGTGGAGACATTCAAAACCCGCCTGGACATGTTCCTGTGCGACCTCACCTGGGCGTTCCTGCTCCAGCAGGGGGATTGGACTGGATGATCTTTTGAGGTCCCTTCCAATCCCAAACATACTGTGATGCTGTGATACTGTGATACTACCCTCTGCCAGGAGCACTCGCTCTCAGATACAGGCCATATGTTTGCTTTTGGGCCCTTTGCTCGGTGCTGCCTGTTCCACCCCCAAACCCATGAGTTGGGGCGGTAAAGGATTTGATCTGCAAAACCAGGGCTGCCCGAAGGACCCGCTTTCCCTTCCCATAAAAGCAGCACGTCTGAAATGCGGGGGTGCCTGTGGACAAGGCCACTCCTGGGCTTTGCGCAACGGCGTCGCTTGGCTGATGTGGGAGCAGTTAAAACGCCGCGGCCCCTGGGGTGACGGCGATGCCACCAGCGTCCCCGCGGCGCCTTTCAAACGGTGTAGACGCTGCGCGACTTGTGTGCCGTTGAGACCATGCCCACATCAAATCTGCAGCGGTTTGACTGCACTGGGGAGGCAAAACCAGCCCGTCCTTCCAAAATCCTCACCTAGAGCTGCCTGGGGGGTTGTCCTGTGGTCCCTGGGGGTCTTATCATTCTGTGACTCTGTGATTCCACGACTGTGTCAGGGCCGAGGGCTGAGCAGCCGGGAACACGCTGGGATTGCAGGAGATGCTGGAGCATCAGGGGAGCTGCTTAGGGTCAGAATCAGAGAAGACATATTTAGGTGTCGGCGTTGTTCAGCCTCATCTTTGGGGCTGACCGGGCAGGTTTTGTGACAGCAGTCACAAGGGTCTCCTTTTGCCCTTTAGCGTGGAAGCAGATCTGCGGGATGATCAGCGTTAGCTCAGGAGCGCGGCGGGGGGAGTTCTTTACCCGTTCTGTGTCTCCCGCAGGAGCAGCCCTGTGGTCCGTATCAAAGAGGAACCCCCCAGTCCTGCCCGCAGCCCCCAGATCGAGGAGGCCAGCCCGGGGAACCCCCCGGCCGTGGAGACCCCGCTGTCCCCCTCCACCTTCATCGACTCCATCCTACAGGAGAACGACCCCAGCAGCACCACCGCGGCCGCCGGCGACAGCGCCCCGCAGCCCCCGCCCCCCGAAAAGTGCCTCAGCGTCGCCTGCCTCGACAAGTAAGTGCCGCGGGGACACCGGCTCCGCTGCCGGCCCACTGCGCCGGCCCTGCGGCCGCAGGCGCTGCCAGCTGGGTCTGCAGCCAGCGCGGCCGCTGGCTCTCTGAACTGCCTCAAAGGAGCTTGGAGCCGGGGGGGTCGGGCTCTGCTCCCCAGGAACAAGCGCCAGGAGCAGAGGAAACGGCCTCAAGTTGCGCCAGGGGAGGTTGAGGTTGGATGTGGGAACAATTTCTTCCCCAAAGGGCTGTGGGGCATTGAACAGGCTGCCCGGGGCAGTGCTGGAGTCACCAGCCCTGGAGGGCTGGACAGACGGACATGAGGTTCTCAGGACAGGGGGCAGGGACAGGGTGGGTTGTGGTTGGACTCAGCCTTGAGGGGCTCTTCCAACCAAAACAATTGTATAATTCTATAAGCTGTTGTTTGCACTGTACAGCTTCCTCAGCAGGAGCAGGAGGGGCAGGGTGAGCTCTGCTCTGTGACAGGGACAGACCCAGGGAACGGCAGGAGCTGTGCCGGGGGGTCAGTGGGACACAAGGAAAAGGTTCTTCCCCAGAGGTGCTGGACACTGAACAGGCTCCCCAGGGAGGGGTCACGGCCCAACCTGACAGTGTTCAACAAGAGTCTGGACACCGTCCTCAGACACACGGGGTGACCTGTGGGGTGTGCTGTGCAGGGACAGGAGCTGGAACCGACGATCCCGTGGGTCCCTCCAGCTCAGGACACTCTGTGATTTCCCACCTGGCTCCAGATGTGGTGAACACGTTCTCACTCAGCGCGGTCTCACGGGACGGAGCTTGTGGCAGACTTAGGCCGGGCTCAGTGGGCGGCAGGCTGGGAGCTGCTGGGTGACTTCTGATGGGGGCTCAGCTGTGCAGTCTTATGTCTTTTATCACCACACAGTGCTCGCAGACGCAACTGCAAGTGCTGGATGAAAAACTAGAAAGTTTTTTGTCCATAACCAAGCGCCAGGAGCTTCTCCCCTGACCGCGTTGAGATCTCGGCACGGCTCTCAGATCTCAGCCCCCGTTCGCTCTGGATTCTGGGGAAAACAGTGTTGGAGTTCAGGCTTTTCCTCGGAGCGGCAGGCCAGACTTTGTGTCCTTGCAGCAGAAAAGTGGTTTGGAGCAGACGCCGTTGGTTTGAGGGTCTGGGCCGGCGGCCGAGCGCTGCTCTGACTCACCGCCCAGGGGTGACAGCGCCTCGCGCGCTTCTCCTCGTCGCTTGTGTCAGCCCATCGCTTTGCGGAGCTGTAGCCACAAAAGCTGCGCCAAGCGCTGTCTCGCTTTACCATTTCACGGTGAGTGCAGTGTCAGCTGAGCTCTGCAGTTGAGCTCTGCTCAACAGAGCCCGTTCGCTGCCTTAAAACCCCCCGCAGTTGTGCAGAGGCCAGAAACACCGGCTTCCTCCATCCTCCCATCCTCAGAGACGTTTGGAGCTTCACCTATATACAGACCCGTCCAGAGCCTATAGACCCGTCTGTCCCACCGCTACCTGCCGGCCTTACAAAGAGACTGATTTTGTTGTGCAGCTCATCAGAAGCTGAAACTGGCCATATAAAGGTAATAAACATGAAAAAGGAAGCACCGCCGAGCGCGGCTCTGAGTCACTCAGGGCCGTGCAGAAGCAAAGGACACGGAAAACATTCCCCGTGCCCCTGCGGAGACTCCGCTCCAGCCTTAGAGGAAGCGTAGGACCATTTGAACAGAAAGGCTTGTGCTTGCTCATGTTTGGTGCACCCTCGCTCCCGCATTTTGCAGACAACACCGTGCTTCTCCCACCTCTTGACGTTCCAGAAGGAAGGACTGCACCCGGTGAAGGTTCCCGGATGGTGATCCATCCTGTTTGCTCCAGGAGTCTGTACAAGAGGCGCTGGAGCGCAACGGGCACCCAGCGCTGGACAGAGCGTGACCACCGAACAGCAAACCTGTCCCCGCCACACGGACCGGGAGGCAAAGTGTAAATTGGAAAAGGAATCCCCAGGCTCTGCGCTCCCCTCGGCTTGGATGGGATCGGTTTTGTGCCTCAGCATGTTCGTTGGGGTTACTGAACTCCCTGTGTCCCATTATAGCAGAGGGATATAAGCTCGGGGAAGGTCGGTGTTGCCGGCTCCTTTCCCGATGTCACCAGAGCCACCCGTGTGTGCCGGAGCAGAGCAGCCGTGGGAGGCTCTGAGGAGATATTATTGCATCTCTTAGTAATTAAAGGGGGCTGATAAAAAGGGTGAGGACAGACTGTTCAGCAGGGCCTGTTTCCATAGGACAAGAGGTGATGGTTTGAAACTAAAGGAGGGAGATTCAGGCTGGACATGAGGAAGGATTGTTGCCCTGAGGGTGGTGAGAGCCTGGCCCAGGTTCCCAGAGAGGTGGTAGATGAACCATCCCTGAGACACCCCAGGCCAGGCTGGACGGGGCTCTGAGCACCCTGAGCTGGGAAATGTCCCTGAGGTTACACCGGGTGACCTTGGAAGCTCCTTTTCCAACCCAAACCATTCCGTGATTCCATCATTCCAAACCATCCATGAGCCGTGGGTGCCCAGCTGGACCTGCAATGACCAGAGCACCAATTGCACAGCCACCGAACCGCGGAGGGAAGGAGTTGCTGCTTGAAGCACTGTCAGCGAGCTGGTTTAACGGGGCAGCACGTCACTTGTCACATCCCCAGGGCGTTTCGGACCCTCCGCCCGTCCCCAGCGCCCGTCCCGCGGTCACAGCTCCTGCTCACACCAAACACACGTCGTGGTGCGTGTCACCAAGCTTGCGACCCTGTGGCGCCCTTTTCTGTGACATTCCCCGGAATGTGCTCGTCGGGGTGAGCCGCAGGTACCGGGGAGGTGTTTACAGGCGTGGGTGAGTCCACAGCGCGGCAGGGCTCTGACAGCCTGCCAACAACGCTCGGCGATACCTGCCTTTCATCACGAGGCGTATTTCAGTTGTTCTCAGATGTACTGGAGACGAGCAGCCTGCGGGGCCGCAGGTCACGGTGCACAGGGCCCCTTTGTGGGCCCCGCCGGATGGTATTTCTCCCACAAGACATCCTTTGTCCGAGGGAATTCCACCCGAACCGAGAATCACCCTTCATGTGAACAACGGCATTCCAGCAGCAGGTGACGGCACCGACCGTCGGGCAATGGGAGGGAATGTCTGCCTGAAACGCTGGACGGCGTCACCCAAACATTGTCCGCCACCCCCGGGAGCCCTTTCCAGGAGCCAGAGCCCACAGCGTGCCGAAAAACACGGACACCGACGTTATCGATGTAAAACACGTCTCCCACGAGCAGCAGGCGCTGTCAGTGCTGCGCCAGCGTCCTCCCAGTGCCTCGCTCGGGGGTGACGGTGACAGTGACAGCGGTCCCTGTGTCAGTGCCACCCTGCAGACCCACACCTGGAGTGGCTCATCCTGCTGAGAAGCTGCTCCCTGAGTTTGGCTGTGCTGTAATGAGCCTGCGCTGTAACGAACCTGCACTGTAACGAACCCGCGCAGTAATGAACCTGCACTGTAATGAGCCTGCGCTGTAACGAACCTGTGCTGTAACGAACCTGTGCTGTAACAAACCCGCGCTGTAACGAGCCTGTGCTGTAACGAACCCGCTCTGCAATGAGCCTGCTCTGTCCTCAGGCTCTTTCGCAGGACCCCGTGTTTGCGTGTTGGGTTTTTTTGTTGTTAACAACAACTCCACGGGCTCAGAACCGCGTTGCGAGCGCAGCGTCCGCGCCGCTTCGCCTGCAGCATCCTGCGCCGCGCTCCTGTCTTTGGGCATAACCAGCACTTCCCTCCTGAAAGCGCCTGGTTTGCGAGCCTTCCGAACCTCGTCTCCTCTTGTGCTGGTGTTTTGCAGCTTGACTCGCACCGCGCAGATGGCCGAGCTCGCTCGCCTTTGCCCGCCTCCTCTTCCTCGCTGCACCGATGGCAGCGAGCGTCAGCATCCCCGCAGCCGCTGGCGAAACGCCGCGCTCCGTTCCGCTTTTCCAACCCTATCGCTGGGGTAGCAACGGGGAAAAGGCTAAAAATTGGCGCTGCATGGCGGAATCCTTGGCCAGCTCGGGCAGCAACTCAAAATACGGAGTGGCCGGTGGGGGCTGAGCTGCTTTTCATCCCTTTAGGTGGTCCTGGCAGGGCCGGGAGGGGTGTTTGCGCCGCTCCATCCCTGGGTTGGGGAATGGAAAGTGCAGCCGCCAGAGCTGGACCGGCTGCCAGCAGAACCTGCGCGCCCCGCGGGGACAGCCGGGGCTCAGCGGCTTTTCGGGGCCGTTCTCCCGTTTTAGGGTAACGACGGAAAAACGTACCGTCCCGCTGCCTGCGCACCAAGGGGCTGCTCGCACTGAGCTTTTCCCTAATGGAAAATATCCCAGATTGGGACAAAAATCTCACAGTGCCCTCAGTATTGCCCTTAGGTAGCTCTGGCTAATGTACAGAATAATGCAGAAGATAAATGCAACCTGTCTTGAACTAAAATGCGTTTCTAAATTGGCGTCTCACCCCCAAGGCTTCGGCAGAGCTGGTGGCTGCTGTGGGTGGTCCCACGCCCCCATGTGTGTGTGATTCTATATGATTCTATATGATGACAGTGATGTGATGGCCCGGAGAGCGCGCAGGGGCCGGGGGCTGCTGCTTCCCCACGGAAACTGCCCAATATGTTTGAAAAGAGAAGCGATACGGGGAAGAGAACCCGCTGTGCGCATCCTCGGTGCTCCGGACCCCGAGGGCCAGAGGTGCGCGGGCAGCGCCTTCGGGGACGCGGCCGGTGATGGGGTTAAGGATGGAAGGGACGGCAGCTCTACGGGGGGACTGGAGCCAGACTGGTGGCACTGGGAGCTGCTCAGGCGCTGCCGTGCCCGGTGGACACCTGAGAAGCGCGAGCTGGAGCTCCACAGCAGCTCGCAGTCCTCACTGGGAAGGACGTTGTGCTGGTGACGGTGGCACGAGCAGCGCCGGGCTCGCCGGCGGCTGTGTTGCCGTAACGCGGGGCAGAGCTGGAGGCGGCGTGAGGAGCTGGCAGATGGAGTTTTCTCATCAGAATCTATCAAAATGGGCCTTTTTCCCAGGAAAAAGCTGCGGAGGGGGAGGCGTCGCCTGCCGCCTCCATCGCCGTGACAAGGACTTTGGCGCAGCTTGGCCGGGGCCGCCGCGGCATCGGCGTTAAACACATCGCTGTGCCGGGAGGAGAGGCGGCCGCGGGGAGAGCCGCTCTGCCGAGTGAGGAGGTGTTATTTTCACATTGCTGCTGCTCAGACTGTAAAACAGCCCACACAGAGCGAGACCACCCCAGCCTGCCTCGGCACTTCATCAGATGGAAACGCCGACTCCAGGGGCTCGGGAGAGCGGCGCTGGAGCGAGATCCGCGTCCCCGGCTCCGGTGGGCAGGGGAACAAAGCCGGGAGCGGCTGCCAGGGGCTCGGGGTGACGGGGAGCAGAGGGAACCAGCCCAGGGCTGCGTGTGGGACGCGGTTATTGGCCTCCCCAATTTTAGTGCTCCCTGCCCGGCACAACCACCCCTGGGGACAGGAGGAGCTCTGCGGTGGCACCAGCCCTGCGTCACCAACCCGGGATCCATCATGTGTGCCAGGGATTCCACCGTCACTCTGCAGGGCCTGATGCAGGTGACATGGGACAACGATTTGGTGGGACCCTCGTGCTGCAGCTCCCTGTGTCGTCCCCTGTTGATGGAGGTGACATTGGACACCGATTCGGTGGGACCCTCATGCCACAGCTCCCTGTGTCGTCCCCCGTTGATGGAGGTGACATTGGACACCGATTCGGTGGGACCCTCGTGCTGCAGCTCTGTGCCACATCCCCGGTTGATGGAGGTGACATGGGACACCGATTCAGTGGAACCCTCGTGCCGCAGCTCCCTGTCCCATCCCCGGTTGATGCAGGTGACATGGGACACAGATTCAGTGGGACCCTCGTACCGCAGCTCTCTGTCCCATCCCTAGTTGATGGAGGTGACATGGGACACAGATTCGGTGGGACCCTCGTGCCGCAGCTCTGTGCCACATCCCTGGTTGATGGAGGTGACATGGGACACCGATTCGGTGGAACCCTCGTGCTGCAGCTCTGTGCCACATCCCCGGTTGATGGAGGTGACATGGGACACCGATTCAGTGGAACCCTCGTGCCGCAGCTCCCTGTCCCATCCCCGGTTGATGCAGGTGACATGGGACACAGATTCGGTGGGACCCTCGTGCCGCAGCTCTGTGTCACATCCCTGGTTGATGGAGGTGACATGGGAAAGGTGACATGGGACACTGATCAGTGGGACCCTCATGCCACAGCTCCCTGTCCCATCCCCGGTTGATGCAGGTGACATGGGACACAGATTCGGTGGGACCCTCGTGCCGCAGCTCTGTGTCTCATCCCTGGCTGATGGAGGTGACACGGGACACTGATCAGTGGGACCCTCGTGCCGCAGCTCCCTGTCCCATCCCCAGTTGATGGAGGTGACATGGGACACCGATTCAGTGGGACCCTCGTGCCGCAGCTGCGGTGCTGTAGGGTGAGGGGATGCAGCAGCTCGTGGGGACGGGGACATGAGGTGCCTGTGGGTGACTGAGTGGTGGCCAAGTCCTTGTCCCCGCTGTCGGGTGTCCCAGCACATTGTGGGCTCGGGGACAGCCCGTGTCCCAAAGGAGTGACGGCAGAACCGCTGCTCTGCGGGACGCTGGTGGCAGCGGGACCTGGGGACAAACCCCGCGGCGGGTACGGAGCCTCCAAGAAGCGATGGAGCTTCCCAGCGTGTTTCTGATTCACCCCACACTGGAAACGGCAGCTTTGCGCTCCCGTAGAAATCACAGCATCATTTTGGTTGGAGAGACGCTCAGGATCATCAATCCAACCATACCCCACCCTGTCCCTGCCCCTTGTCCTGAGAACCTCACGTCCGTCTGTCCAGCCCTCCAGGGCTGGTGACTCCAGCACTGCCCTGGGCAGCCTGTTCAATGCCCCACAGCCCTTTGGGGAAGAAATGGTTCCTAAATCCAACCTCACCCTCCCCTGGTGTCCTTGTGCTCGTGTCCCGTGCGTCTCTGGCACCTTCCCCTCAGCTGCCGTGCTGGCTCTGCACCCCCGGCCCCTCCTGAGCACCTTCCGGAGCCAAAAAGCTCCTTTCCAGGACAAGAAGGTGACGGTTGGAACCCGAGGACCGTGCGATAACTGAAGCTGCTGCTGCTCACGGTGCCAAATCCAGGGGGCGTGCTGTAACAAACAGGGCTGGTTTTCCCCAAGCGCTCTTCAGGGAGCCCAGGCGGCTCCTGGGCAGCACCGTGAGGTTTGTGTCTGTTATTCTGAAGCATCATGGACATAAAGCACCGTGGAAGTGGAGAAGAAGAGGGCGCAGGGCCGGGTCTGTGGTCACTGTCACCCCGCAGCCCACCTGCCATGCGGTGACTGTTCTCCGGAGCTCAGTGTCACACTCCGAGGTCCAAATCAATTGAACACAGCCCTTGCCGGGATGGCTCACGCTCTGCCACCCGCCTTGCCCTGCACACTCATCCTGGGGCAGCGTCAGTCTCTCCGTTGTCACCAGAACCAGCCTCTCCCACCAAACGGATCATTTTCCCCATCGCCAGAGGGTTTTTCTGGCCAGCAGAAAGCTGGAACATTCCCCACAGCCAGTGGGTGCCGGGGGGGAGGTTCATTGCCCTTCTTTGTCACGTATCCACGCCGGGATGTGACGAGCATGTGGACCCAAGGAAGGGTCCAAACAAAGACGCGGCTGCGTGAGCCCTGTGCCCGGCTGCCGGTTACCGAGCGCGCAACCCCTGAGCCTCCATTTGTTGCAGAAATCGTGGGGTTTATCAGCAATTCGCTTGCCCTCGGGCCTCCGGGAAGGAGAGTCCTGGCAGTGTCTGCAGGCTGAGGGTCGGGAGGAGACATCGCTGGGGTGCGAGCGGAACATTGGGGTCCCAGCGCCGCTCTCCTGCTCCGCTTTTGGGAGGGTTTGTGCTCCACGGGTCGATAGAGTCCCTGCAGAGCCTTCCCAGCATTGACCTCCCCGCTCTCCTCTTTCTTCTGCCCAGGAACGAGCTCAACGACCACCTGGACACCATCGATTCCAACCTGGACAACCTGCAGACCATGCTGACCACGCACGGCTTCAGCGTGGACACCAGCGCGCTGCTGGACGTGAGTATCGGCCCCCACGGACCACGGCAGCGATTGCCACACAGCCCGGGGTTCAGAGGTCACACAATCCCAGGATGTCAGGGTTTGAAGGTCCCTCAAAGCTCATCCAGCGCAACCCCCCGGAGCAGGAACACCCAGCTGAGGTGACACAGGAAGGTGTCCAGGGGGTTGGAATGTCTGCAGAGAAGGAGACTCCACAACCCCCTGGGCAGCCTGGGCCAGGCTCTGCCACCCTCACCCCAACAAGTTGCTTCTCCTCTTGCAGTGGAACCTCCTGTGTTCCAGTTTGCACCCATTGCCCCTTGTCCTGTCCCTGGTTGTCACCAGAAGAGCCTGGCTCCATCCTCCTGACACTGCCCCTTTCCATCTTGATCCCCAGCAATGAGTCCCCCCTCAGTCTCCTCTTGTCCAGCTCCAGAGCCCCAGCTCCCTCAGCCTTTCCTCACACGGGAGATGCTCCACTCCCTCCAGCATCTTGGTGGCTGCGCTGGACTCTCTCCAGCAGTTCCCTGTCCTGCTGGAACTGAGGGGCCACAACTGGACACAATATTCCAGGTGTGGTCTCCCCAGGGCAGAGCAGAGGGGCAGGAGAACCTCTCTGACCTACTGACCCCCCCTCCTAACCCACCCCAGGTCCCATTGGCTTCCTGGCCACAAGGGCCAGTGCTGGCTCAGCCCACAGCACCCGCTGTTCCCACCTGGTCTCCCATCCAAGCACTGACCGGGCCCGACCCTGCTTAGCTTCCCACATCAGATGAGATCAGCTGTTCTCAGGGTGGTGTGGCTACACGTATTATATACATATTATATATAAGTTCCCCACGTATATCCTGATGGTATCTGAGCTAAACCCTCTTTTCAAGGGCAGAGCAGAGGGGCAGGAGAACCTCTCTGACCTACTGACCACCCCCTTCTAACCCACCCCAGGTCCCATTGGCTTCCTGGCCACAAGGGCCCAGTGCTGGCTCATGGTCACCCTGCTGTCCCCAGCACCCCCAGCTCCCTTTCCCTACCTACACCACTCTCCAACAGTCATTCCCCACCTTCTGTTCGCCGCCTTTCCCCGCACTCATCGCTCTTTCCTTTGCCAGCTCTTCAGCCCCTCGATGACGGTTACAGACATGAACCTCCCCGACCTGGACAGCAGCCTCGCCAGCGTGAGTAGCTGTTAAAATCTCTCCCGCCATTCGAAACAGCTCCGGCGATGGGGGCAGAGCAGGAACGCGGAGCTGGGGGAAGCCACGGGGGGGAAATAATTCAATTAGCGCCGCGGCTTTCTCTGAGCAGCTCATATGGAGAGCGGCGCGACTTCATCGCTCACCCGCGGTTAATTAGGTGCCGAGACCTCCCGCTCTCCCGCGAGCGCTGCTCCCGAGCGGGGACGGCGCTGGAGCCTGCAGAGCTGCATGTGGTTTCCATAAACCCTCCTTTTGCCTCTCCGCGGTCCCCAGGAGGTTTTCCCCACGCAAACTCCGCCAGGTGCTGCGTTATTGCTTTGATTTGCTTGCGTGTCGTCAGCGCCGAGACAGACGAGAGCCAGTCTTGCCTGATAAAGTGATTTTTCACCAGATGATGATAATTAGCCAAACGTGGCGTTTTGTGGCTGCGCCGAGAAGGTGATTGGAGCAGCGCGGTGGAAATTGGGGTCAAAAGCGGCGAGTCCCAGACCCGCCTGGTGCCCGGCAAAGCCAAAGCCTGGGCCGCGGGGCTGTGCCGGCCCCCTGCGCGCCAGCGCCGCCCTGGGACATCGGTCGGGATTTGCCCAAAATGGAACGATTCTGTAGGAAAAAAGGAGCAGGACACTGAGATAAGCAAGAGCTTGGACGTGCCCTGGGTCTGGCCCGGGTCAGACCTGGTCCAGTTGACACACCACGAGCGACAAACCCTCAGCTCATCTCTGCCCCTTCCTCCCCCATTTCTTTGGGTGTTTAATCTGAAGAGTGAAGATGGGGTAGTTCAGAAGTTAATTATTTCGTGTCGTTGAGCTGGGAGTTACATCATAAAACATGCGGCAGCAGGGTTTACTGAGGGCGGCTTAACCGGCGTCCTCTGAAAGGCGCAGCTTAACCCTCCAGCTTTTCATTAGTGCCGTTCCGGAGCGGTAACAAAACCAGGGCTCTGCACCCAAATCCCCGCTCGAGTGACTTTCCCTGCCCGCAGGTGCTGTAAGAAGTAACTGGGGGATTGTGAGCAGAGTGAATCTGGAGGGGATTATTCACCCGAAGCGTTTTCCTCCCCTTAACAGTCCCATCTCAGCCGTTCCATCACCATCACGCCTGTGGGACCGTGTCCCCGGCCAAGGTTTAACCCGCGCTGGCAATAGGACCACGCAGCCACTCACTCACTCCTCCCAATAGGAGAGAGAATCGAAAGGGAGGGAAAACTTGGATTGAGATAAACACGGCTTAATAAAATAACACAAATGCTTTAGTTGCTCTAAGACTTTTCAATAAACACAAATTGATTCTATGATAAATACCCAAATGTTTGTATGACCTGGTTTAGCGCCAGCTTTAGGTTCTGGTTGGGCTCGATCTTAAGGGTCCCTCCCAACAACAACAAAATACATGTCAAAAAAATAAACCAACGTGACCCATTACAAACACGTCCTGAGGGTTTTCCCTGGGGCTTTAGAGCCCGAGGTGCAGAAGAGCTGCCCGCTGGGACCAAAGGGACCGCGGGGACTGCACAGAGCAGATCGGTGACACCGGCGTCACCCGAACCATCCCCATGTGTATCCTGGGGCCGGAATGCTGCACCTCACCCTGTCCCAGCTCCGTAAATCACGGTTTGGGGCTGTAAATCACCCGTTGGGGCTGTAAATCACGGTTTGCTCCGTGCCGCGCGTGCCGGGTCCGTCCCGAGGGGTCCCGGCGCTGCGCTGAGCACCGCGACCTCTCTCCCGCAGATCCAGGATCTCCTCTCGTCCCAGGAGCAGCAGAAACCGGCGGAGACGGAGCCCGGCGCGGCAGACACAGGTACCCGCGGCGGCCCCGCGGCGGCGGCGCGAGGGTTGGGACCGCGACCAAATCGTTTCCCCCCCGCAAAAGCGGGTTTGGCTGGGAGAGATGGGACGTTGAGGCTGGAAAAGGGGGGGTTGGGAGGGGCTGCGAAGCCCTGATGGGGGCGACGGAGCGGGGCGAGCCGGGTGTTCTGCGACGGGAATGAAAACCTGTCAAATTCCATCAGAACACCAGAAAAGGTGTTTTTCCCGTGGGGCGCTGGCCGGGGGGCGCTGTGTGGGCCGTGCGCCCCACGGGGCGCTGTCCCCCGTGTCACCGAGGACCCCCCGGCCATCCCTGGGCTGGGACTAATTCTGGGTTTACCCGAGCGTTGCGCAGCCCCGTGGTGGGGAGCGCTGAGCGCTGGCGCTCCCAGGAGCCAAACCGTGTCCCTCTCGTCCCTCTTGTCCCCATGCGGGGTGGCGTGTCCCCACTGAGCGTGTCCCCCCCGCAGGGAAGCAGCTGGTGCACTACACGGCCCAGCCCCTCTTCTTGGTGGACTCGAGCGCCGTGGACGTGGGCGGCGGGGACCTGCCCATCTTCTTCGAGCTGGGCGAAGGGCCCTATTTCACGGACGGGGACGAGTACGCCGAGGATCCCACCATCTCCCTCTTGTCCGGGACTGAGCAGCCCAAACCCAAGGACCCTGCGATATCCTAAAGCCGGGCGCGGGGGCGACGAACAGGACGACTCACCGCACTGAAGGGAAACGCAGCCGCCAGCTCCCGCCTTGGCACAGACATTGCGAGCGCTCGCGCCCTCCGGCTCGTGTTTGCTTCCCCGGCGCCGCGCGGACCCCGATTGTGTGTGTGCTTCACCAGGTGTGTTCAGCCCGCTTCCCAGAGCCCGCGGCGCGCCGGGACAGGACCGCGGCACCGCCCGCTCGCCTTCGGCTCCGCGTCCCCGACCAGGCGGCACCGGGGGGCGTCCCCTCCAGCGCTCCCCGCGCGGCTTTGCCGAGGGGGGAGCTCCGCGTCCCCCTCCCCGGAGAGGCCGATAGGATGGTTTTTAACGAGAGAAATAAAGGTTTGCGCTGTGGCGCCGGAGCCTGGGGTCCCGCTGTGGTCTCTGCGTCGCGCTCGGCTCCGCGAGCTCTCGGCGCGCCCCGAACCCGCCTGTGTTTTATTTCCTCTCGCTCCGTGTGTTTCTTTGGGGGGTTGTTTCCCTTTTTTTTGCTTTGCAGTAAAAAAGAAACAACAAAATTTGTACATTTCCACTTGGGATTGTTAATAGTAAAAACTGTATTTTGGATTTTTACATGAGAGAAGAAGAACCCACTTCTATCTATATATATATATATAAATATCTCGCCCTATATATACATACAAATATATATAAAACAAACGGTCTGTCACCTGCTGGCTTTTCTATGGTCAAAACCTTTATCTCTGTCCTGTGTCGGGGAAGCGGATGAGATAACAGCCCCGGATCGCCCTTTTTGCCGCGGGTCCCGGCGCCGGCTCCGGCGGGAGCTCAAGGTTTGTGCGTTCGAACCCTGGGCCGGCGCTCCGGCCTAAACCCCAGGCTGAGCTTTGCGGGACGTTTGGGAGCGTTGGAAGGTCCCTGCGTCCCGCTCTCGCCGCTCGGTCGCCGTGGAGGGGTCGCGGCGTCGGGGACGGAGCGCGGCCGGCGCGGGTTGGACATGAGGAGGAGCCGGTGGCAGCGTCCCGGAGCTCGTCCAGCCCGGGGCCATCGAGACGGGACGTCACCCGGGGCCAACCTGGTACCGGCACCTTGTCCAAAATGCGGTTCCTGGCGTCTGGAGCTCCGCAATGGGACCAGGGGACAGGGACAGATGCGCCGGAGTCCCTCAAGTGTCCCCACACCCTGAATCGCACCGTCGTGCACCTGGCTCAGAGGTGACGTCCCCGCTGTCCCCAACTCGGCGGTGAGGCACCAAAACAGCTTTGCGACCGAGTTGTGGCGCTGAGCCCTCTGCTCGGGTCCGGCCCGGAACAGGGGACACAGTGATGTGTGATGGGGCTGCATCTTAATGCCACATCGTGTCCACATTCGGTGACCCGTTGGTGCCGCTGAGCGTCGCCCGTCCCCGCGGTTGTGGCGCTGGGGCTGTGCCGGTGAGCGGTGGCTCTGCCGGCGCCTTCGGCTCCGCGGGCCGGGATGTCCCCGCATGGCCGTGTGGGGACAGCGGGTGTGTGTCCCCGCTCCAGCCCGGCCTGCCCGGACCTGCTGTCCCCCCCAAACTCGGGTGATTTTCGGTCTGTGGGGGCTCAGCCCAGGTTGTGGCCGGGGACCCGACCCTGTGGCTCTGCCGTCATCTCCACTGCGGTGACACCGGGTGACACGCGGGGACCCCCAGCCCTGCACGGTGGGATTGTCACCTGTGGAGCGCTCGATCGAGTCCTGTCGGGCGACCCCCCTGTGGTCACACCGGGATGGACCTGGGCACGGGGACACCGGAGCAGCCGCGGCGACAGGGGCCAGGGGGGACGGGGACGCAGCCGGACAGTCTGCGCTGGCGCAGGACGGACACACGGCAGGACACACGGCGAGGAGGAGGAGGAGGACGAGGAGCAGGAGGGAGCGTCCTGACGGCGGCAGCATCGCTGCGGCGGCTGGAAATGATGCTGGTGCTCCAGAGGTCGTTACAACATGGAGAACGTGCGGGACACCCCGGGGTGAACATGGGGAACGTGCGGGACACCCCAGGGTGAACATGGGGAACGTGTGGGACACTCGGGTGGGAACATGGAGAACATGCAGGACACCCCAGGGTGAACATGGAGAATGTGTGGGACACCCCGGGGTGAACATGGGGACACCTCAGAGTGAACACAGAGGACATGTGGGACACCCCGGGGTGAACATGGAGAACGTGCAGGACACCCTGGTGTGAACACAGGGAATGTGTGGGACACCCCAGTGTGAACATGGGGAACATGCAGGACACCCTGGTGTGAACATGGGGAACGTGCAGGACACTTGGGTATGAACACAGAGAATGTGTAGGACACGCCGCGGTGAACATGGAGAATGTGTGGGACACTCCAGGGTGAACATGGGGAACGTGCGGGACACCCCAGGGTGAATGTGGAGAAGATGCAGGTGTGAATGCAGAGAATGTGTGGGACACCCTGGTGTGAACACAGAGAACATGCAAGACACCCCAGTGTGAACACGGGGAACGTGCGGGACACCCCAGTGTGAACACAGGGAACATGCGGGACACCCCAGTGTGAACACGGGGAACGTGTGGGACACCCCAGTGTGAACATGGGGAACGTGTGGGACACCCCAGTGTGAACACGGGGAACGTGCGGGACACCCCAGGGTGAACACGGGGAACGTGCGGGACACCGCAGGGTGAGTATGGAGAAGGTGCAGGTGTGAACGTGGTGAGTGTGCGGGACTCCCGGTGTGAACACAGGGAAGGTGCAGGTGTGAACATGGGGAGCGTGTGGGACACTTGGGTATGAACACAGAGAATGTGTAGGACACCCCAGTGTGAACATGGGGAACATGTGGGACACGGCAGCGTGAGCATGGGGAAGGTGCAGGTGTGAACACAAGGAGCGTGCGGGACTCCGGGGTGAACATGGGGAGGGTGTGAGACACCCTGGTGTGAACACAGGGAGCGTACAGGACACCCTGATGTGAACATGGGGAACATGAGGGACACCCCGGGGTGAACATGGGGAACATGTGGGACACCCTGTTGTGAACATGGAGAACATGTGGGACACCCCAATGTGAACGTGGGGAACATGTGGGACACCCTGTTGTGAACATGGAGAACATGTGGGACACCCCAATGTGAACGTGGGGAACATGTGGGACACCCTGTTGTGAACATGGAGAACATGTGGGACACCCCAATGTGAACATGGGGAACATGTGGGACACCCTGTTGTGAACATGGGAAACGTGTGGGACACCCCGGGGTGAACATGGGGAACCTGTGGGACACCCTGGTGTGAACATGGAGAACATGTGGGACACCCCAATGTGAACATGGGGAACATGTGGGACACCCCAGGATGAACATGGGGAACATGTGGGACACCCTGGTGTGAACACGGGGAACCTGTGGGACACTCCAGTGTGAACATGGAGAACATGTGGGACACTGGGGTGTGACCATGGAGAAGGTGCAGATGTGAACACAGGGAACGTGCAGGACACCCCAGGGTGAACACAGGAATGTGTGCGACACCCTGATGTGATCATGGAGAATGTGTGGGACACCCCGGGGTAAACACGGAGAATGTGCGGGACACCTTGATGTGAACATGGAAAACATGTGGGACACTGGGGTGTGACCATGGAGAAGGTGCAGGTGTGAATGCAGAGAACATGCAGGACACCCCGGTGTGAACACAGAGAACATGTGGGACACTCCAGTGTGAACATGGGGAACATGTGGGACACCCCAATGTGAACATGGGGAACCTGTGGGACACCCTGGGATGAACATGGGGAACATGTGGGACACTGGGGTGTGAACATGGAGAAGGTGCAGGTGTGAACACAGGGAACGTGTGGGACACCCCAGGGTGAACACAGGGAACGTGCAGGACACCCTGATGTGAACATGGAGAACGTGCGGGACACTTGGGTATGAACACAGAGAATGTGTAGGACACCCCGGGGTGAACATGGAGAATGTGTGGGACACCCCGGGGTGAACATGGGGAACGTGTGGGACACTGGGGTGTGACCATGGAGAAGGTGCAGGTGTGAATGCAGAGAACATGCAGGACACCCCGGTGTGAACACAGGGAACGTGTGGGACACTCCAGTGTGAACATGGGGAACATGTGGGACACCCCAATGTGAACATGGAGAAGGTGCAGATGTGAACACAGGGAACGTGCAGGACACCCCAGGGTGAACACAGGAATGTGTGCGACACCCTGATGTGATCATGGAGAATGTGTGGGACACCCCAGGGTGAACACGGAGAATGTGCGGGACACCTTGATGTGAACATGGAAAACATGTGGGACACTGGGGTGTGACCATGGAGAAGGTGCAGGTGTGAATGCAGAGAACATGCAGGACACCCCGGTGTGAACACAGAGAACATGTGGGACACTCCAGTGTGAACACAGAGAACATGTGGGACACCCCAATGTGAACACGGGGAACATGTGGGACACCCTGGTGTGAACATGGGGAACATGTGGGACACCCCGGGATGAACATGGGGGACATGTGGGACACTGGGGTGTGAACATGGAGAAGGTGCAGATGTGAACACAGGGAACGTGTGGGACACCCCAGGGTGAACACAGGGAACGTGCAGGACACCCTGATGTGAACATGGAGAACGTGCGGGACACTTGGGTATGAACACAGAGAATGTGTAGGACACCCCGGCGTGAACATGGAAAATGTGTGGGACACCCTGATGTGAACATGGGGAACATGCGGGACACTGCAGGGTGAGCATGGGGAAGGTGCAGGTGTGAACATGGGGAGCATCAGGACTCCAGTGTGAACATGGGGAAGGTGCAGGTGTGAACATGGGGAGCGTGTGGGACTCTGGTGTGAACATGGGGAAGGTGCAGGTGTGAACATGGGGAGCGTGTGGGACCCTGGTGTGAACATGGGGAGCGTCAGGACTCCGGTGTGAACACGAGGAGGGTGCAGGTGTGAACATGGGGAAGGGTCCCAGCGATGCCACCGCATTTGGGGACACCCCAGGCGGCTGGTCCCGTGGGGGCTGCACCACGGCAGTGGGGCTGGGGGCACCGGGGTGCTCAGGGACCCCCATGTGAGGACGGGGGCGTTTTCCCAGTGGCGGGAGCGGACCCAGTGGGGACCCCCCCGGTTTACCCCCCAACTCCACGCAGCTGCTCAAGGACCTTTATTGGGGACACTGGGGGGCGGGTGGTCGGGGGGGCTGCTCCGCTCGCAGCCGCCACCACGGGGGCACACGGGGGGGTCCGGCCGCCCCCACGGCCCCCGCGCAGCGCCCGGGGCCCCCTCGGGATGGGGGTCCCAGGGGAGGGGGGGTCACCCCGCTGCGGGGACACGTGGGGACAGCGGGGGAGCGGGGGGTCGGTGTCCTGGGGGCGTGTCCATCGAGGCTCGGCCGTGTCAGACCCCTGGGGGGGCACAGGCTGCGTCAGCCCCGCGGTGTCACTGGCCCACCCCGCGCCCCCCCCGCTGTCACTGTCACTGTCACCGTCACCTTGGGACGCCAGCGCCTCCTCCGAGTCCGCGTCGCGCTCGAGTCCTGCGGAGGTGGCGGGGCCGGGGGTGGCACCGACACGCCCCCTCCCCACGCGTGACATGACCCCCCCACGCGTGACATGACCTCCCACCTGTGACACAGCCCCCCACCCAGGATACAGCCCCCCGACCCGTTACATGGCCCCCCGACCCGGGACACGGCCCCCCCACCTGTGACACGGCCCCCCACCTGGGACACGACCCCCAATCTGGGACACAACCCCCCACCCGGGACACGACCCCCCCACCTGTTACGTGACCCCCCACCCATGACACGGCCCCCCGACCCGTGACACGAACCCCCCACCTGTTACATGATGCCCCACCTGTGACACAGCCCCCCACCCGTGACACAGCCCCCCACCCGTGACACGACCCCTAACCTGTGACACGACCCCCTAACCCGGGACACGACCCCCCCCCACCCGGGACACAGCCCCCTGCCCATGACATGAATCCCCAACGTGTAACACGACCCCCCACCCGTGACATGACCCCCAACCTGTGACACGACCCCCCAAACCCGTGACATGAACCCCCCACCCGTGACACGGCCCTGAGTATCGGGATGTCCCCTGCTAACGGGGCACGCCCACTAACGGAACACCCCGAGACTGCAGCAGCCCCCAGGGCCCCCCCGGCGCTGGGGATGTCCCCACGTCCCCACTCGGGACGCCCCTCGCAGCCCAGGGGGTGCTGGTTTGGGGGGCTCTGGGGGCTCCTCACCCTCCTCCGACTCGTTGGACTGGGCCGGGACATCCAGGATGGGACCTGGGGGGCAGATGGGGGGCAGCAGATGGGGGTCAGCAGATGGGGGGCAGCAGCGGGATCCGTGGGGTGGGGGACAGATGGGGGGCAGCAGCTAGACACGCGTGGGGGGGGGCAGATGGGGGGCAGCAGATGGGGGGCAGCAGATGGGGGGCAGCAGATGGGGGGCAGCAGCGGGACCCGCGGGGTGGGGGGGGAAGATGGGGGGCAGCAGATGGGGGGCAGCAGATGGGGGTCAACAGCGGGACCCACGGCGGTTGGGGGGCAGATGGGGGGCAGCAGATGGGGGGCAGCAGATGGGGGTCAACAGCGGGACCCACGGTGGTTGGGGGGCAGATGGGGGGCAGCAGATGGGGGGCAGCAGCGGGACCCGCGGAGTGGGGGGGCAGATGGGGGGCAGCAGCACGGGATGGGAGACAGATGGGGGTCAGCAGCGGGACCCGCGGTGGCTGGGGGGCAGATGGGGGTCAGCGGCGAGGGGTGGGGGGGCAGATGGGGGTCAGCAGCGCTGGGTGGGGGGCAGACGGGGGTCAGCAGCGGGACCCCCGGGGTGGGGGGCGGCACCCACCGGGCCGGGGTCCCCCCGCCATGGGCTCGGCGCTGAAGGAGCCGCTGCTGGGGGCGTCCAGGCTGGAGGAGTCGCTGCTCAGGGACTCGCGGGTCGCGTCGTCCGCACCCCCAAAGCTGAGGGGGGTCAGACCTGGGGGGGGACACAGGTTGGGGGTCCCTGTGCACAGAGTGGGGGTCCCCGCTCATGCTCTGGGGTCCATGCCCATGTTGGCAGGTCAGTGCCCATGTTGGGGGGTCCCTGTGCCCATGTTGGGGTTCCTGTGCACAGAGTGGGGATCCCTACCCATGTTGGGGGGCTCCTGCCCATGCTGGGGGGTCCCTGTGCACAGAGTGGGGATCCCTACCCATGCTGGGGGGTCCCTGTGCCCATGTTGGGGGTCCCTGTGCCCATGTTGGGGGGTCCCTGTGCACAGAGTGGGGGTCTCTGCCCATGCGGGGGTGTCTATTCACATGTCGGGGGGTCAGTTCCCATGTTGGGGGTCCCTGTGCACAAAGTGGGGGTCCCCACCCATGCTGGGGGGTCGCAGCGCATTTTGGGGGGTCTATGCCCATGCTGGAGGGTCCCTGTGCCCATATTGGGGCTCCTGTGCACAGAGTGGGGGTCTCTGCCTATGCTGGGGGGTCTATGCACATGTCGGGGGGCCTGTGCCCATGTTGGGGGGTCCTTGTGCACAGAGTGGGGGTCCCTGCCCACATTGGGGCGTCTGTGCCCATATTGGGGGTCTGTGCCCATGTCAGGGGGCCTGTGCCCATACTGGGGGGTCTATGCACATGTTGGGGGGGGCTGTGCCCATGTTGGGGTCCCTGTGCACAGAGTGAGGATCGCTACCCGTGTTGGGGGGTCTCTGCCCATGTTGGGGGTCCCTGTGCACAGAGTGGGGATCCCTACCCATGTTGGGGGGTCCCTGCCCATGCTGGGGGGTCCCTGTGCCCATGTTGGGGGTCCCTGTGCACAGAGTGGGGATCCCTGCCCATGTTGGGGAGTCCCTGCCCATGCTGGGGGGGTCCCTGTGCCCATGTTGGGGGGTCCCTGTGCACAGAGTGGGGATCCCTACCCATGCTGGGGGGTCCCTGTGCCCATGTTGGGGGTCCCTGTGCCCATGTTGGGGGGTCCCTGTGCACAGAGTGGGGGTCTCTGCCCATGCGGGGGTGTCTATTCACATGTCGGGGGGTCAGTTCCCATGTTGGGGGTCCCTGTGCACAAAGTGGGGGTCCCCGCCCATGCTGGGGGGGGTCGCTGCACATTTTGGGGGGTCTCTGCCCATGCTGGGGGGTCTATGCACATGTCGGGGGGCTGTGCCCATGTTGGGGGGTCCTTGTGCACAGAGTGGGGGTCCCTGCCCACATCGGGGCGTCTGTGCCCATGTTGGGGGTCCGTGCCCATGTCAGGGGGCCTGTGCCCATACTGGGGGGTCTATGCACATGTTGGGGGGGCCTGTGCCCATGTTGGGGTCCCTGTGCACAGAGTGAGGATCGCTACCCATGTTGGGGGGTCTCTGCCCATGTTGGGGGTCCCTGTGCACAGAGTGGGGATCCCTACCCATGTTGGGGGGTCCCTGCCCATGCTGGGGGGTCCCTGTGCCCATGTTGGGGGTCCCTGTGCACAGAGTGGGGATCCCTGCCCATGTTGGGGAGTCCCTGCCCATGCTGGGGGGGTCCCTGTGCCCATGTTGGGGGTCCCTGTGCACAGAGTGGGGATCCCTACCCATGCTGGGGGGTCCCTGTGCCCATGTTGGGGGTCCCTGTGCCCATGTTGGGGGGGTCCCTGTGCACAGAGTGGGGGTCTCTGCCCATGCGGGGGTGTCTATTCACATGTCGGGGGGTCAGTTCCCATGTTGGGGGTCCCTGTGCACAAAGTGGGGGTCCCCGCCCATGCTGGGGGGGTCGCTGCACATTTTGGGGGGTCTATGCCCATGCTGGGGGGTCTATGCACATGTCGGGGGGCTGTGCCCATGTTGGGGGGGTCCTTGTGCACAGAGTGGGGGTCCCTGCCCACATCGGGGCGTCTGTGCCCATGTTGGGGGTCCGTGCCCATGTCAGGGGGCCTGTGCCCATACTGGGGGGTCTATGCACATGTTGGGGGGGGCCTGTGCCCATGTTGGGGTCCCTGTGCACAGAGTGAGGATCGCTACCCATGTTGGGGGGTCTCTGCCCATGTTGGGGGGTCCCTGTGCACAGAGTGGGGATCCCTACCCATGTTGGGGGGTCCCTGCCCATGCTGGGGGGTCCCTGTGCCCATGTTGGGGGTCCCTGTGCACAGAGTGGGGATCCCTGCCCATGTTGGGGGGTCCCTGCCCATGCTGGGGGGTCCCTGTGCCCATGTTGGGGGTCCCTGTGCACAGAGTGGGGATCCCTACCCATGCTGGGGGGTCCCTGCCCATGCTGGGGAGTCCCTGTGCCCATGGTGAGGCTCTGTGCCAATGTTGGGGTATTCCTGCCCATGCTGGGGGGTCTGTGCCCATGCTGGGGGGTCCGTGCTCATGTTGGAGGGTCTGTGCCCATGTTGGGGGTCCCTGTGTACAGAGGGGGGGTCCATGCCCATGTTGGGGGGGTCTCTGCCCATGTTGGGGGGGTCTCTGCCCCCGTCGGGGGGGTCTATGCCCAAGCTGGGGGGTCATGCCTGTGTCGGGGGTCCCTGTGCACAGCGGGGGGTCCCTACCTTTGCCCAGGCGCTGTGCCGAGGTGGTGAGATCACCTGGGGGGGCAGAGGGGGGTCAGGAGGAGCCGGGGGACAGTGACCCCGGGGTGTCCCCCCCCCAACACTCACTCTCTCCGGACGCCTCCAGCTTGGCGGGGCTGACGGGCTCTGGAACGGACAGACAGGGGGACGCGAGCCCGGGTCACCCCGGACACCCCATCCGGCCTCGGCCGGGGGGAAACTGAGGCACGGCTGGTCTGGGGGGGCTGGGGCGCAGGGTCCCCTACCTGGCGTCTGTCCCTCCGCAGAAAGGGCCACGTCCAGGGGGGTCGGGGGGTCTGCGGGGACACGGGATGGGGAACACGGCCCGGACACCCCCCAACTGGGGTGACACAGCCCGAACCCCCTGCAGCCAGACAGGGACCCCCCCCATGCTGCTGGGGGGCAGCACCCACTGGGACCCCTGAGCACCCAGGGCGCTCCCAGGCCCTCCCCATGGCCCCCCAGCCCCCCAACCTCCTCCCCACGGCCCCCCAGCCCCCCTACCATCAGCTGTCACAGCGGCCAGGACCAGGAGCACAACCGCGGCCATCGCCGGGGCCCTGCGGAGGTGACACAGATTTTGGGGACCCCTGAACCCCCCCCAGTGACCATCGCTGCTCCCGGTTCCCCCACAGACCCCCCAGGACCCCCCAGGATCCCCAGCACCCACAGCAGCCCCTTCCTGCATCCTACAGGACCCTGCAGCCCCCATGGTCCCTGTCCCCAGGCTGGTGTCACCCCAAACCAGACAGGACACAGGGCTGCGGTCCCTGTCCACAGTTCGGTGTCACCCCAAACCGAGCAGGACATGGGGCTGCGGTCCCTGTCCCCAGGCTGGTGTCACCCCAAACCAGACAGGACACAGGGCTGCGGTCCCTGTCCACAGTTCGGTGTCACCCCAAACTGAGCAGGACATGGGGCTGCGGTCCCTGTCCCCAGTTTGGTGTCACCCCAAACCGAGCAGGACACGGGGCTGCGGTCCCTGTCCCCAGGTTGGTGTCACCCCAAACCGAGCAGGACACGGGGCTGCGGTCCCTGTCCCCAGGCTGGTGTCACCCCAAACCAGACAGGACACAGGGCTGCGGTCCCTGTCCACAGTTCGGTGTCACCCCAAACTGAGCAGGACATGGGGCTGCGGTCCCTGTCCCCAGTTTGGTGTCACCCCAAACCGAGCAGGACACGGGGCTGCGGTCCCTGTCCCCAGGTTGGTGTCACCCCAAACCGAGCAGGACATGGGGCTGCGGTCCTTGTCCCCAGTTTGGTGTCACCCCAAACCGAGCAGGACACGGGGCTGCGGTCCCTGTCCCCAGGTTGGTGTCACCCCAAACCGAGCAGGACATGGGGCTGCGGTCCCTGTCCCCAGGCTGGTGTCACCCCAAACCAGACAGGACACAGGGCTGCGGTCCCTGTCCACAGTTCGGTGTCACCCCAAACTGAGCAGGACATGGGGCTGCGGTCCCTGTCCCCAGGTTGGTGTCACCCCAAACCGAGCAGGACACGGGGCTGCGGTCCCTGTCCCCAGTTTGGTGTCACCCCAAACCGAGCAGGACATGGGGCTGCGGTCCCTGTCCCCAGGCTGGTGTCACCCCAAACCAGACAGGACACAGGGCTGCGGTCCGTGTCCACAGTTCGGTGTCACCCCAAACTGAGCAGGACATGGGGCTGCGGTCCCTGTCCCCAGTTTGGTGTCACCCCAAACCGAGCAGGACACGGGGCTGCGGTCCCTGTCCCCAGGTTGGTGTCACCCCAAACCGAGCAGGACATGGGGCTGCGGTCCTTGTCCCCAGTTTGGTGTCACCCCAGCTCTGGGCAGGACATGAGGCTGGGGTCCCTGTCCCCAGTTCAGTGTCACCCCAAACGGTGCAGGACACGGGGCTGCGGTCCCTGTCCCCAGGTTGGTGTCACCCCAGCTCTGGGCAGACTGTCCCCCCCAGGCAGGAGGGGACCCAACCCCATGTCCCGGAGGAGGGGACCCCGTGTCCTGGCCTTGTCCCTGCCGGGGACCCCGCGGGCAGCGGGGGGACAGCCTGGCACCGGGGTACGGGTGGCACTGGGGGGGCTGCCTCGTGCCAGCGGGTCGGCTGCATCCCAGAGATGTCCCCAGCCCCCCGCGATGTCCCCAGCGCCCCCAGCACCACCTGGAGATGTCCCGGGACCCCATCCCCCAGTGCCCCCAGTACTACTGGGAGGAGTCCCCCCAGTCCCCACAGCAGCCAGGTCCTGGTGGGGTCCTGGTGTCCCCATGTCCCCTCGTCCCCCCCCGTTCCCGGGGTGTGGGCAGCAGAGCTGGCGCCGTGCTGTCCTGGGGTGTCCCCTGTCCCCACTCTCCCAGGGTCCCTGTTGTCCCTAAGTTCTCCCCTGTCCCCACTGTCCCAGGGTCCCTGCTGTCCCCAGCGTCCCCGGGTTCTCCCCTGTCCCCACTGTCTGTGGGGTCTCCACTGTCCCCACTGTCCCCGTGGCCTCTGCTGTCTCTGGGATCTCTGCTGTCCCCGGGGTCCTTGCTGTCCCTGGGATCCCCACTGTCCCCACTGTCCCCGGCGTTCTTGCTGTCCAGGGGTTCCCACTTTCCCTGGGGTCTCTCCTGTCCCTGCTGTCCCGGGGTCTCTGCTGTCCCCACTGTCCCAGGGTCCCCACTGTCCCCGGGGTCTCTGCTGTCCCCGATCCCTGGGTCTCTGCTGTCCCTGTGTCCCCGGGGTCTCTGCTGTCCCCGTGTCCCCAGGTCTCTGCGGTCCCCGGTCCCGGGTCCCCGGTCCCCTCACCTGCGGGGCACGGCCATGCCTGCGGCTCCGGGGCTGGCGGCGCTGCGGGCACCGGCACCGGCACCGCCCGGGGCCGTTATAGCCGCATGGGGCTGGGGAGGAGCCAGGTGGCACCGGGCCAGCCAATCCGGGAACCGGCACCGGCACTGCGGCTGGGACCGGGACCCGGGAACCGGCACCGGCACTGCGGCTGGGACCGGGACTCGGTACCGGGAACCGGCACTGCGGCTGGGACCGGGACCGGGACCCGGTACCGGCACCGGCACTGCGGCTGGGACCGGGACTCGGTACCGGGAACCGGCACTGCGGCTGGGACCGGGACCCGGTACCGGCACCGGCACTGCTGCTGGGACCGGGACCCGGTGCCGGCACCGGCAGTGCGGCTGGGACCGGGACCGGGACCCGGTACCGGCACCGGCACTGCTGCTGGGACCGGGACCCGGTACCGGCACCGGCACTGCGGCTGGAACCGCGACCCGGGAACCGGCACCGGCACTGCGGCTGGGACCGGGACCCGGGAACCGGCACCGGGACCCGGCACTGCGGCTGGAACCGGGACCCGGGAACCAGCACCGGGAACCGGCACCGGCACTGCGGCTGAGACCGGCAACCGGACCCGGGAACCGGCACTGCGGCTGGGACCGGCCCCGGGAACCGGCACCAGCACCGGTACCGGCCCCGCGGCTCCGCACCGTGTACCGGGTACCGGGCACCGTGTACCGGGCAGGGCCGGCCCGAGCGGCGCCGGGACTACCCCCCTGTGGGGACCCTCAGCTCGCGACCCCCCCGCCCCACTGCGGGGACCCCGGAGCCCTGACCGGGACCCCCAGCAACGTTTTGGGGACCCCAGAGCCACGGCAAGGACCAGCACCACTGTGGGGACCCCCTAACCCAGGTGACAACGGGGACCCCCCAGCACCACTGTGGGGACCCCCTAACCCAGAGTGACAACGGGGACCCCCCAGCACCACTGGGGACCCCCTAACCCAGAGTGACAACGGGGACCCCCCAGCACCACTGTGGGGACCTCCTAACCCAGAGTGACAATGGGGACCCCGCAGCACCATTTCGGGGACCCCTAACCCAGAGTGACAGTGGGGACCCCCCAGCACCATTTTGGGGCCCCCATGGCCCAGCACCATGGCTGGTCCCACAGCTCTGGGGACCCCCAAACATGCCCCCCCAGCACCACTTCAAGGACCCCAGGACCCTCAACACCACTTTGGGGACCTCCAAGCTCCCCCCAGTTCTGGGGACCCCCCCCAAACCCAGAGCTCTGACTGGGCCCCCCAGCACCATTTTGGGGACCCCCAGGCCCAGCACCATGGGCAGTCCCACAGCTCTGGGCCCCCCCCAAATCCAGAGCCCTGACTGGGCCCCCCAGCACCACTGATCATACTGGGGGTGCTGTGCACCCTGTGCTGGGGTCCTGGCCATGGCTGGGGGGGCACTGGGCACCCCCAGCAGCCCTGGGATCCCCAACCCGGGGTCCCCCTTGGCTGTCCTGGGGGTCCCCCCCACCCACAGGGCTCCCCCAGGCAGGCAGCCCCCCCATAACCCGGGCACCCACAAGGCCCCCCAGCCAGGCTGGTGGGTTTGGGACGGAGCCGGGGGGTCCCACCCCGCCCCCCCCGCAGCCCGAACAAGGGCCCCTTTGTGTCCGGGGTGCTCAATGTCCCTTTGTTCCCCGGATTAAGGGGGGGCTGCGGGACGGGGGCGCAGCGCCGGCTCCGGTGTCAGGGGCTGCGCTGGGGCTGGGGGTCCCGCCGGGGCTGGGGGTCCCCCCGGGGCTGGGGGCTCCTTTCCCACCGTGGTGCCGGTTGGCAGCGCCAGGTTGGCCATGGGAACTGGGGGGGGGCACCAGCCACGAGGCCATGGACCCCCCGGCCACGGCGCCTTTGCTGGGGTGCCCTGGTACGGCAGCGCCCCGGCTGCGCGGCACAAAGCGCCTTTATCCAGCGCCGGAACCAGCGCGGCGCGTGGCCACGGCCCGGCCGAGCGGCACCACGTCCCTGGCACCGGCACCGGGACACGGGGCGGCCCTGCGCCCCCAAACCGGCACCTGCGCCCGGCACCGCCTGGGGAGCTGCTGTGGGCCCGGTGAGCCAGAGTGGGGCCAGTGAGCCAGAGTGGGGCCAGTGAGCCAGAGTGGGGCCAGTAACCCAGAGTGGGGCCAGTAACCCAGTGTGGGACCAGTGAACCAGTGTGGGGCCAGTGAGCCAGTGTGGGGCCAGTGAGCCAGTGTGGGGC
Organism: Columba guinea; assembly: GCA_032206185.1. Taxonomy (NCBI): domain Eukaryota; kingdom Metazoa; phylum Chordata; class Aves; order Columbiformes; family Columbidae; genus Columba; species Columba guinea. Next base: position 56,598 of record JAVLUU010000244.1, on the reverse strand, counting down.
CAGTGAGCCAGAGTGGGGCCAGTAACCCAGTGTGGGACCAGTAAACCAGTGTGGGACCAGTAAACCAGTGTGGGGCCAGTGAGCCGGTGTGGGACCAGTAACCCAGTGTGGGGCCAGTAAACCGGTGTGGGGCCAGTAAACCAGTGTGGGACCAGTAACCCAGTGTGGGACCAGTAAACCAGTGTGGGGCCAGTGAGCCAGTGTGGGGCCAGTGAGCCGGTGTGGGACCAGTAACCCAGTGTGGGACCAGTAAACCAGTGTGGGACCCGTGTGGGGCCAGTAAACCAGTGTGGGACCAGTAAACCAGTGTGGGACCAGTGTGGGGCCAGTGTGGGGCCAGTGAACCAGTGTGGGACCAGTAAACCAGTGTGGGACCAGTAAACCAGTGTGGGACCAGTGTGGGGCCAGTGTGGGGCCAGTAACCCAGTGTGGGACCAGTAAACCAGTGTGGGACCAGTGTGGGACCCGTGTGGGGCCAGTAAACCAGTGTGGGACCAGTAAACCAGTGTGGGACCAGTGTGGGGCCAGTGTGGGGCCAGTGAACCAGTGTGGGACCAGTAAACCAGTGTGGGACCAGTGAGCCAGTGTGGGACCAATGAGCCAGTGTAGGACCAGTAACCCAGTGTCGGGCCAGTAAATCTGCATGGGCCCAGTAAACCTGCATGGGACCAGTAAACCTGCATGGGACCAGTAAACCAGTATGGTCCCGGTAACCCAGCGTGGTCTCAGTGAGCCAGTGTGGGACCAGTGAGCCAGTATGGTCCCAGTCAACTGGTATGGTTCCAGTAACTCAGTGTGGCCCCAGTAAACCAGTATGGTCCCAGTAACCCAGTGTGGTCTCAGTGAGCCAGTGTGATCCCAGTAAACCAGTATGGTCTCTGTAAACTGTGTGTGGTCCCAGTAACCCTGTGTGGCCCCACTGAGCCAGGATGGTTCCAGTAAACCAGTGTGTTCCCAGTAAACCAGTATGGTCCCAGTGAGCCAGTGTGGTCCCAGTAAACCAGTATGGTCCCAGTAACCCAGTATGGCCTCAGTAACCCCGTATGGCCTCAGTAAACCAGTATGGCCTCAGTAAACCAGTATAGTCTCAGTAAACTCCTGTCGCCCCAGTAAACCAGTGTGGGACCAGTAAACCGGTATGGCCCCAGTAAACCAGTGTGGGACCAGTAAACCAGTGTGGGACCAGTAAACCGGTATGGCCCCAGTAAACCAGTGTGGGACCAGTAAACCAGTGTGGGACCAGTAAACCGGTATGGTCTCAGTGAGCCAGTGTGGTTCCAGTGAGTCAGTATGGTCCCAGAAAACCAGTATGGTCCCAGTAAACCGGTATGGTCCCAGTGAGCCAGTGTGATCCCAGTAAACCAGTATGACTCTAGTAAACCGGTATAGTCTCAGTAAACTGGTATGGTCCCAGTAACCCTGTGTGGCCCCACTGAGCCAGAATGGTTCCAGTGAACCAGTGTGTTCCCAGTAAACCAGTATGGTCTCAGTGAGTCAGTATGGGACCAGTAAACCAGTATGGTCCCGGTGAGCCGGTGTGGTCCCAGTAAACCAGTACGGCCCCAGTAAACCGATATGGTCCCAGTAAACCAGTATGGTCTCAGTGAGCCAGTGTGGTTCCAGTGAGTCAGTATGATCCCAGTAAACCAGTATGGTCCCAGTAAACCAGTATGGTCCCAGTAAACTGGCATGGTCTTAGCAACCCAGTATGGTCCCAGTAAACCAGTGTGGGACCAGTAAACCAGTGTGGCCCCAGTAAACTAGTATGGTCCCAGTAACCTAGTATGGTCCCAGTAAACTGGCATGGTCCCAGTAAACCAGTATGGGACCAGTAACCCAGCATGGTCCCAGTAAACCAGTATGGTCCCAGTAACCTAGTATGGTCCCAGTAAACTGGCATGGTCCCAGTAAACCGGTATGGGACCAGTAACCCAGTATGGCCCCAGTAAACCAGTGTGGCCCCAGTAAACTAGTATGGTCCCAGTAACCTAGTATGGTCCCAGTAAACTGGCATGGTCCCAGTAAACCGGTATGGGACCAGTAACCCAGCATGGTCCCAGTAACCCAGCATGGTCCCAGTAAACCAGTATGGTCCCAGTAACCTAGTATGGTCCCAGTAAACTGGCATGGTCCCAGTAAACCGATATGGGACCAGTAACCCAGCATGGTCCCAGTAACCCAGCATGGTCCCAGTAAACCAGTATGGTCCCAGTAAACCAGTATGGTCCTTAGTAAGCCAGTATGGTCCCAGTGAAACAGTATGGACCCAGTAAGCCCCCTCCCACTTTGGGGGTGCTCCCCCCTCCCCCCCAGCTTGTGCTGTGGGTGCTCGGGGGGGTTGTCGGGACCCCCACCCTCTCTGGCTCCCCGGGGTGCTGCACCACGGGGTGGGGGCAGGAGGGGGACGGGGTCACAGACCCCGGGGGGACAGGGGCAGGGGATGTTGGGGAGGGGTCACAAAGTGGGGGGCTCTCTGTGGGGAGATCCCAGGGTCTGGGGGGGGTCCCACTGGGGGGTTACCCAGTGCCTGGGGGTTCTCAGTACTGGGGAGTCCCACTAGGGGGGGTTCCCAGTGCCTGGGGGGGTCTCAGTGCTGGGGGGTCCCACTGGGGGGGTTCCTAGTGCCTGGGGGGGGTCTCAGTGCTGGGGGGGTCCCACTGGGGGGGTTCCCAGTGCCTGGGGGGGTCTCAGTGCTGGGGGGTCCCACTGGGGGGGGTTACCCAGTGCCTGGGGGTTCTCAGTACTGGGGAGTCCCACTGGGGGGGGATCCCAGTGCCTGGGGGTTCTCAGTGCTGGGGGGTCCCACTGGGGGGGTTCCCAGTGCCTGGGGGTTCTCAGTACTGGGGAGTCCCACTGGGGAGGGGTTCCCAGTGCCTGGGGGTTCTCAGTACTGGGGAGTCCCACTGGGGGGGGGTTCCCAGTGCCTGGGGGTTCTCAGTGCTGGGGGGGTCCCACTGGGGGGGGTTCCCAGTGCCTGGGGGTTCTCAGTACTGGGGAGTCCCACTGGGGGGGGTTCCCAGTGCCTGGGGGTTCTCAGTACTGGGGTGTCCCACTGGGGGGGGGGTTCCCAGTGCCTGGGGGGGTCTCAGTGTTGGGGGGTCCCACTGGGGGGGTTCCCAGTGCCTGGGGGGGTCTCAGTGCTGGGGGTCCCACTGGGGGGGTTCCCATCTTGGGCTGTGTCCCAGTGCAGACTGGGGGTCCCAGTGCTGGAGAGGGGGGACAGAGCGGGGGGGGTCCCAGCCCAGGGGGTGCCACGGCCCCCACCCCGGTGCCATCGTGTGTCCCCGCAGCACCCGACCCCCCAGTGCTGCTCTGTCACCGCAGGTGTCCCCGTGTCCCCAGCCCCCCTCCCTGTCTCTTGTGCTGGCTCGATGGGGGCCCAGCTGCCACCAGCCCCCATAGTGTGGGGACACCATGCGGGGGGGGACAGACAGGGACATGGGGACAGGGGTGGGCACAGGGGTGGGGATGGTGACATGGGGACAAGGCTGGGGATAGTGACATGGGGACAGGGATGGGGATGGCGTCATGGGGACAGGTGCAGGAACAGGGGTGGGAACATGGGGATAGAGGAGGGGACAGGGATGGGGACATGGCGATAGACGTGGGCACAAGGATGGTGACGGTGACATGGGCACAGGGATGGTGACATGGGGATAGAGGAGGGGACAGGGACTGGGATGGTGACATGGGGCCAGGGTTGGTGACATGGGGATAGAGGAGGGGACAGGGACTGGGATGGTGCCATGGGCACAGGGATGGTGACATGGGGATAGAGTTGGGGACAGGGACTGGGATGGTGACATGGGGCCAGGGTTGGTGACATGGGGATAGAGGAGGGGACAGGGACTGGGATGGTGACATGGGGTCAGGGATGGTGACATGGGCACAGGGATGGTGACATGGGGATAGAGGAGGGGACAGGGACTGGGATGGTGACATGGGGCCAGGGTTGGTGACATGGGGATAGAGGAGGGGACAGGGATGGGGAGGGTGACATGGGGACAGGGATGGGGACAGGGATGGTGACATGGAGATAGAGGTGGGGTCAGGGATGGTGACAGTGACATGGGGTCAGGGATGGTGACATGGGCACAGGGATGGTGACATGGGGATAGAGGAGGGGACAGGGACTGGGATGGTGACATGGGGCCAGGGTTGGTGACATGGAGATAGAGGTGGGGACAGGGATGGTGACAGTGACATGGGGTCAGGGATGGTGACATGGGCACAGGGATGGTGACATGGGGATAGAGGAGGGGACAGGGACTGGGATGGTGACATGGGTTCAGGGATGGGCACAGGGATGGTGACATGGGGATAGAGGAGGGGACAGGGACTGGGATGGTGACATGGGGCCAGGGTTGGTGACATGGGGATAGAGGAGGGGACAGGGACTGGGATGGTGACATGGGGCCAGGGATGGGGACAGGGATGGTGACATGGGATAGAGGGGACAGGGACTGGAATGGAGACATGGGCACAGGGATGGTGACATGGGGATAGAGGAGGGGACAGGGACTGGGATGGTGACATGGGTTCAGGGATGGGCACAGGGATGGTGACATGGAGATAGAGGTGGGGACAGGGATGGTGACAGTGACATGGGGTCAGGGATGGTGACATGGGCACAGGGATGGTGACATGGCGATAGAGGAGGGGACAGGGACTGGGATGGTGACATGGGGCCAGGGTTGGTGACATGGGGATAGAGGAGGGCACAGGAGTGCAGGGACCCAGAGATGGGGGAGTGGGTGGGAAAGGGCAGGTGGGTTAGGGAGCACTGGGAGCACTGGGAGCACTGGGCCTGGCACAGGACACACTGGGGCGGCGGGGGAGCACTGGTCCCAGCCCCAGGAGCACTGGTGGCACTGGTGGCACTGGTCCCAGCCCCAGGAGCGCTGGTGGCACTGGTCTCAACCCCGGGAGCACTGATCTTACTGGGAGCACTGGTCCCAGTCGCAGGAGCACTGGTGGCACTGGTGGCACTGGTCCCAGCCCCAGGAGCACTGGTGGCACTGGTCTCAACCCCGGGAGCACTGATCTTACTGGGAGCACTGGTCCCAGCCCCGGGACTATTGGTGGCACTGGGAGCACTGACCCCAGCTCCAGGAGCACTGGTCATGCTGGGAGCACTGGTGGCACTTGTCCCACCCTACGTGAACTGGTCTCATTCCCACTTGAACTGGTCCAATCCCAACTCAAACTGGTCCCACCCCACTTGAACTGGTCCCATCCCCGTGTGAACTGGTCCCACCCCGATCTGAATCGGTCCCATCCCATGTGAACTGGTCCCACCCCGATCTGAATCGGTCCCATCCCATGTGAACTGGTCCCACCTCGATCTGAACCGGTCCCATCCCATGTGAACTGGTCCCATCCCCATGTGAACTGGTCCCACCTCGATTTGAATCGGTCCCATCCCCATGTGAACTGGTCCCATCCCATGTGAACTGGTCCCACCCCGATCTGAACCGGTCCCATCCCATGTGAACCGGTCCCATCCCCATGTGAACTGGTCCCACCCCGATCTGAATCGGTCCCATCCCCATGTGAACTGGACCCACCCCCGATCTGAACCGGTCCCATCCCCATGTGAACTGGTCCCATCCCCATGTGAACTGGACCCACCCCCGATCTGAACCGGTCCCATCCCATGTGAACTGGTCCCACCCCCCTGTGAACTGGTCCCATCCCCATGTGAACTGGTCCCACCCCGATCTGAATCAGTCCCATCCCATGTGAACTGGTCCCATCCCCATGTGAACTGGTCCCACCCCCGATCTGAATCGGTCCCATCCCATGTGAACTGGTCCCATCCCATGTGAACTGGTCCCACCCCGATCTGAACTGGTCCCATCCCATGTGAACTGGTCCCATCCCCATGTGAACTGGTCCCACCCCGATCTGAACCAGTCCCATCCCATGTGAACTGGTCCCATCCCGATCTGAACCGGTCCCATCCCATGTGAACTGGTCCCATCCCCATGTGAACTGGACCCACCCCCGATCTGAACCGGTCCCATCCCATGTGAACTGGTCCCATCCCCATGTGAACTGGACCCACCCCCGATCTGAACCGGTCCCATCCCCATGTGAACTGGTCCCATCCCGATCTGAATCGGTCCCATCCCATGTGAACTGGTCCCATCCCATGTGAACCGGTCCCATCGCCATGTGAACTGGTCCCACCCCAATCTGAATCGGTCCCATCCCATGTGAACTGGTCCCATCCCCATGTGAACTGGTCCCACCCCGATCTGAATCGGTCCCATCCCATGTGAACTGGTCCCATCCCCATGTGAACTGGTCCCATCCCATGTGAACTGGTCCCACCCCGATCTGAATCGGTCCCAACCCATGTGAACTGGTCCCACCCCGATCTCAACCGGTCCCATCCCATGTGAACTGGTCCCACCCCCGATCTCAACCGGTCCCATCCCATGTGAACTGGTCCCATCCCCATGTGAACTGGTCCCACTCCCGATCTGAACCGGTCCCATCCCATGTGAACTGGTCCCATCCCATGTGAACTGGTCCCATCCCATGTGAACTGGTCCCACTCCCGATCTGAACCGGTCCCATCCCATGTGAACTGGTCCCATCCCATGTGAACTGGTCCCATCCCGATCTGAACCGGTCCCATCCCATGTGAACTGGTCCCACCCCGATCTGAACCGGTCCCATCCCAATCTGAACCGGTCCCATCCCATGTGAACTGGTCCCACCCCGATCTGAATCGGTCCCATCCCATGTGAACTGGTCCCATCCCCATATGAACTGGTCCTACCCCCATGTGAACTGGTCCCACCCCGATCTGAACCGGTCCCATGCCATGTGAACCGGTCCCATCCCATGTGAACTGTTCCCATCCCGATCTGAACCGGTCCCATCCCATGTGAACCGGTCCCATCCCATGTGAACTGGTCCCACCTCGATTTGAATCGGTCCCATCCCCATGTGAACTGGTCCCATCCCCATATGAACTGGTCCTACCCCCATGTGAACTGGTCCCACCCCGATCTGAACCGGTCCCATGCCATGTGAACCGGTCCCATCCCATGTGAACTGTTCCCATCCCGATCTGAACCGGTCCCATCCCATGTGAACTGGTCCCATCCCCATGTGAACTGGTCCCACCTCGATTTGAATCGGTCCCATCCCCATGTGAACTGGTCCCATCCCATGTGAACTGGTCCCACCCCGATCTGAACCGGTCCCATCCCATGTGAACCGGTCCCATCCCCATGTGAACTGGTCCCACCCCGATCTGAATCGGTCCCATCCCCATGTGAACTGGACCCACCCCCGATCTGAACCGGTCCCATCCCCATGTGAACTGGTCCCATCCCCATGTGAACTGGACCCACCCCCGATCTGAACCGGTCCCATCCCATGTGAACTGGTCCCACCCCCCTGTGAACTGGTCCCATCCCCATGTGAACTGGTCCCACTCCCGATCTGAACCGGTCCCATCCCATGTGAACTGGTCCCATCCCATGTGAACTGGTCCCATCCCATGTGAACTGGTCCCACTCCCGATCTGAACCGGTCCCATCCCATGTGAACTGGTCCCATCCCATGTGAACTGGTCCCATCCCGATCTGAACCGGTCCCATCCCATGTGAACTGGTCCCACCCCGATCTGAACCGGTCCCATCCCAATCTGAACCGGTCCCATCCCATGTGAACTGGTCCCACCCCGATCTGAATCGGTCCCATCCCATGTGAACTGGTCCCATCCCCATATGAACTGGTCCTACCCCCATGTGAACTGGTCCCACCCCGATCTGAACCGGTCCCATGCCATGTGAACCGGTCCCATCCCATGTGAACTGTTCCCATCCCGATCTGAACCGGTCCCATCCCATGTGAACCGGTCCCATCCCATGTGAACTGGTCCCACCTCGATTTGAATCGGTCCCATCCCCATGTGAACTGGTCCCATCCCCATATGAACTGGTCCTACCCCCATGTGAACTGGTCCCACCCCGATCTGAACCGGTCCCATGCCATGTGAACCGGTCCCATCCCATGTGAACTGTTCCCATCCCGATCTGAACCGGTCCCATCCCATGTGAACTGGTCCCATCCCCATGTGAACTGGTCCCACCTCGATTTGAATCGGTCCCATCCCCATGTGAACTGGTCCCATCCCATGTGAACTGGTCCCACCCCGATCTGAACCGGTCCCATCCCATGTGAACCGGTCCCATCCCCATGTGAACTGGTCCCACCCCGATCTGAATCGGTCCCATCCCCATGTGAACTGGACCCACCCCCGATCTGAACCGGTCCCATCCCCATGTGAACTGGTCCCATCCCCATGTGAACTGGACCCACCCCCGATCTGAACCGGTCCCATCCCATGTGAACTGGTCCCACCCCCCTGTGAACTGGTCCCATCCCCATGTGAACTGGTCCCACCCCGATCTGAATCAGTCCCATCCCATGTGAACTGGTCCCATCCCCATGTGAACTGGTCCCACCCCCGATCTGAATCGGTCCCATCCCATGTGAACTGGTCCCATCCCATGTGAACTGGTCCCACCCCGATCTGAACTGGTCCCATCCCATGTGAACTGGTCCCATCCCCATGTGAACTGGTCCCACCCCGATCTGAACCAGTCCCATCCCATGTGAACTGGTCCCATCCCGATCTGAACCGGTCCCATCCCATGTGAACTGGTCCCATCCCCATGTGAACTGGACCCACCCCCGATCTGAACCGGTCCCATCCCATGTGAACTGGTCCCATCCCCATGTGAACTGGACCCACCCCCGATCTGAACCGGTCCCATCCCCATGTGAACTGGTCCCATCCCGATCTGAATCGGTCCCATCCCATGTGAACTGGTCCCATCCCATGTGAACCGGTCCCATCGCCATGTGAACTGGTCCCACCCCAATCTGAATCGGTCCCATCCCATGTGAACTGGTCCCATCCCCATGTGAACTGGTCCCACCCCGATCTGAATCGGTCCCATCCCATGTGAACTGGTCCCATCCCCATGTGAACTGGTCCCATCCCATGTGAACTGGTCCCACCCCGATCTGAATCGGTCCCAACCCATGTGAACTGGTCCCACCCCGATCTCAACCGGTCCCATCCCATGTGAACTGGTCCCACCCCCGATCTCAACCGGTCCCATCCCATGTGAACTGGTCCCATCCCCATGTGAACTGGTCCCACTCCCGATCTGAACCGGTCCCATCCCATGTGAACTGGTCCCATCCCATGTGAACTGGTCCCATCCCGATCTGAACCGGTCCCATCCCATGTGAACTGGTCCCACCCCGATCTGAACCGGTCCCATCCCAATCTGAACCGGTCCCATCCCATGTGAACTGGTCCCACCCCGATCTGAATCGGTCCCATCCCATGTGAACTGGTCCCATCCCCATATGAACTGGTCCTACCCCCATGTGAACTGGTCCCACCCCGATCTGAACCGGTCCCATGCCATGTGAACCGGTCCCATCCCATGTGAACTGTTCCCATCCCGATCTGAACCGGTCCCATCCCATGTGAACCGGTCCCATCCCATGTGAACCGGTCCCATCCCCATGTGAACTGGTCCCATTCCCATGTGAACCGGTCCCACCCCAATCTGAACCGGTCCCACCCCATGTGAACTGGTCCCACCCCCGATCTGAACCGGTCCCACCCATGTGAAATGGTCCCATCCCGAGTTGAACTGGTCTCATTCCCACGTGACCCGGACCTGCCCCCCCCCGCACTGCCCGCAGTGGTCTCTCCCCAGCCCCGCCCCCAGCCCCGCGCAGGCGCGCTGGCGGGAGGCGACGCTCTGTCCTCCCCGCGGAGTCGGCGGCGCCGGCGCTTAGCGCCCCCCATGGTCCCGGCGGGGCCCGGCCCGGCCCGTCCGCCGGCGCCGCCGCCAGGAGCCGCCGCCATCTTGTGACCCCCAGCGGAGGGGAGGGAGCCGTCCCCCCGCCGTCCCCCCGCCGTCCCCCCGCCGTCCCCCCGCCGTCCCGGCCCCCACAGGCCCCGGCCCCGGCCCCCGGCCCCCGGCTCGGCCCCCGGCCCGGCCCGGCCGCTCCGGTGAGGGGACAGCGGGGGGAGGGGCGGGAGGAGGGGGGAGCGGGGGGGGAGGGGAAGGAGTGAGGGGAAGGGGGAGGGGGGGTGGGAGTGAGGGGGGGAGCGAGGGGTGGGGGTGTGAGGGGGTGAATGAGGGGGTGGGGGGTGAGGGTGAGTGGGGTACGGGGGGGATTTTGGGGGGGGGGTGAGGTGAGGGGGGTGTGAAGGTGGGGAGGGTGAGTTGGGGGTGTGAGTGAGGTGGTGAATGGGGGTGTGATGGGGTGAGTGTAAGTGGGGGGGTGAGTGTGATGGGGTGTCAGGGGGATGGGGGGGAGTGAGTGTGAGTGTGATGGGGTGAGTGTGTGAGGGGGACTGAGTGAGGTGGGGGTGTGAGGATGGGGTGAGTGTGTGAGGGTGGGGGTGAGTGTGATGGGGTGTTGGGGGGGGGGATGAGTGTGAGTGTGATGGGGTGAGTGTGTGAGGGGGGTGAGTGTGATGGGGTGTTAGGATGGGGGGAGTGTGAGTGTGGGGGGGGAGTGGGGAGTGCAGGTGAGAGGCTGTGATGGGGTGTGAGTGTGTGAGAATGGGGGTGAGTGTGCTGTGAGGATGGGGTGTGAGTGTGGGATGGGGTGTGAGTGTGGGATGGGGTGTGAGTGTGGGATGGGGGTGTGAGTGTGGGATGGGGTGTGAGTGTGGGATGGGGTGTGAGTGTGGGATGGGGTGTGAGTGTGGGATGGGGGTGTGAGTGTGGGATGGGGTGTGAGTGTGGGATGGGGGTGTGAGTGTGGGATGGGGTGTGAGGATGGGGTGTGAGTGTGGGATGGGGTGTGAATGTGGGATGGGGTGTGAGTGTGGGATGGGGTGTGAGTGTGGGATGGGGTGTGAGTGTGGGATGGGGGTGTGAGTGTGGGATGGGGTGTGAGTGTGGGATGGGGTGTGAGTGTGGGATGGGGTGTGAGGATGGGGTGTGAGTGTGGGATGGGGTGTGAGTGTGGGATGGGGTGTGAGTGTGGGATGGGGTGTGAGTGTGGGATGGGGTGTGAGTGTGAGATGGGGTGTGAGTGTGGGATGGGGGTGTGAGTGTGGGATGGGGGTGTGAGTGTGGGATGGGGTGTGAGTGTGGGATGGGGGTGTGAGTGTGGGGTGTGAGTGTGGGATGGGGGTGTGAGTGTGGGATGGGGGTGTGAGTGTGGGATGGGGGTGTGAGTGTGGGATGGGGGTGTGAGTGTGGGATGGGGTGTGAGTGTGGGATGGGGTGTGAGTGTGGGATGGGGATGTGAGTGTGGGATGGGGTGTGAGTGTGGGATGGGGGTGTGAGGATGGGGTGTGAGTGTGGGATGGGGTGTGAGTGTGGGATGGGGTGTAAATGTGGGATAGGGTGTGAGTGTGGGATGGGGGTGTGAGTGTGGGATGGGGTGTGAGTGTGGGATGGGGTGTGAGTGTGGGATGGGGTGTGAGGATGGGGTGTGAGTGTGGGATGGGCTGTGAGTGTGGGATGGGGGTGTGAGTGTGGGATGGGGTGTGAGTGTGGGATGGGGTGTGAGTGTGGGATGGGGTGTGAGTGTGAGATGGGGTGTGAGTGTGGGATGGGGGTGTGAGTGTGGGATGGGGGTGTGAGTGTGGGATGGGGTGTGAGTGTGGGATGGGGGTGTGAGTGTGGGGTGTGAGTGTGGGATGGGGGTGTGAGTGTGGGATGGGGGTGTGAGTGTGGGATGGGGGTGTGAGTGTGGGATGGGGGTGTGAGTGTGGGATGGGGTGTGAGTGTGGGATGGGGTGTGAGTGTGGGATGGGGATGTGAGTGTGGGATGGGGTGTGAGTGTGGGATGGGGGTGTGAGGATGGGGTGTGAGTGTGGGATGGGGTGTGAGTGTGGGATGGGGTGTAAATGTGGGATAGGGTGTGAGTGTGGGATGGGGGTGTGAGTGTGGGATGGGGTGTGAGTGTGGGATGGGGTGTGAGTGTGGGATGGGGTGTGAGGATGGGGTGTGAGGATGGGGTGTGAGTGTGGGATGGGCTGTGAGTGTGGGATGGGGTGTGAGTGTGGGATGGGGTGTGAGTGTGGGATGGGGGTGTGAGTGTGGGATGGGGTGTGAGTGTGGGATGGGGTGTGAGTGTGGGATGGGGTGTGAGTGTGGGATGGGGTGTGAGGATGGGGGTGTGAGTGTGGGATGGGGGTGTGAGTGTGGGATGGGGTGTGAGTGTGGGGTGTGAGTGTGGGATGGGGTGTGAGTGTGGGATGGGGGTGTGAGTGTGGGGTGTGAGTGTGGGATGGGGTGTGAGTGTGGGATGGGGGTGTGAGTGTGGGATGGGGGTGTGAGTGTGGGATGGGGGTGTGAGTGTGGGATGGGGTGTGAGTGTGGGGTGTGAGTGTGGGGTGTGAGTGTGGGATGGGGGTGTGAGTGTGGGATGGGGGTGTGAGTGTGGGATGGGGTGTGAGTGTGGGATGGGGGTGTGAGTGTGGGATGGGGGTGTGAGTGTGGGATGGGGTGTGAGTGTGGGATGGGGGTGTGAGTGTGGGATGGGGTGTGAGTGTGGGATGGGGTGTGAGTGTGGGATGGGGGTGTGAGTGTGGGATGGGGGTGTGAGTGTGGGATGGGGTGTGAGTGAGTGTGAGTGTGAGGATGATGGTGGGTGTGATGGGGTGTGTGTGAGTGTGAGGATGAGGATGATGGAGGGTGTGATGGGGTGTGTGTGAGTATGAGGGTGAGGATGATGGTGGGTGTGATGGGGTGTGTGTGAGGATGAGGATGATGGTGGGTGCGATGGGGTGTGTTAGTGTGAGTGTGAGGATAAGGATGATGGTACGATGGGGTGTGTGTGAGGATGAGGATGATGGTGCGATGGGGTGTATGTGAGGATGAGGATGATGGTGGGTATGTGTGAGTATGAGGATGAGGATGATGGTGCGATGGGGTGTGTGTGAGTGTGAGGATGATGGTGAGTGAAATGGGGTGTGTGTGAGTGTGAGGATGATGGTGGGTGCGATGGGGTGTGTGTGAGTGTGAGGATGAGGATGATGGTGGGTGTGATGGGGTGTGTGTGAGGATGAGGATGATGGTGGGTGTGATGGGGTGAGTGTGAGTGTGAGGATGATGGTGGTTGCGATGGGGTGTGAGTGTGAGGATGATGGTGGGTGCGATGGGGTGTGTGTGAGTGTGAGGATGAGGATGATGGTGCGATGGGGTGTGTGTGAGTGTGAGGATGATGGTGGGTGTGATGGGGTGTGTGTGAGTGTGAGGATGATGGTGGGTGTGATGGGGTGTGTGTGAGTGTGAGGATGATGGTGGGTGTGATGGGGTGTGTGTGAGGATGAGGATGATGGTGGGTGCGATGGGGTGTGAATGAGTGTGAGTGTGAGGATGATGGTGGGTGCGATGGGGTGTGTGTGAGTGTGAGGATGAGGATGATGGTGGGTGCGATGGGGTGTGAATGAGTGTGAGTGTGAGGATGATGGTGGGTGCGATGGGGTGAGGATGAGGATGATGGTGCGATGGGGTGTGTGTGAGTGTGAGGATGAGGATGATGGTGCGATGGGGTGTGTGTGAGTGTGAGGATGTGGATGATGGTACGATGGGGTGAGTGTGAGGATGAGGATGATGGTGGTTGCGATGGGGTGTGAGTGTGAGGATGATGGTGGGTGCGATGGGGTGTGAGTGTGGGGATGATGGTGGGTGCGATGGGGTGTGAGTGTGAGGATGATGGTGGGTGCGATGGGGTGTGAGTATGAGGATGAGGATGATGGTGGGTGCGATGGGGTGAGTGTGAGGATGAGGATGATGGTGCGATGGGGTGTGTGTGCGTGTGAGGTTGAGGATGATGGTGGGTGTGATGGGGTGTGTGAGTGTGAGGATGATGGTGAGTGCAATGGGGTGTGTGTGAGTGTGAGGATGATGGTGGGTGTGATGGGGTGTGTGTGAGTGTGAGGATGATGGTGGGTGTGATGGGGTGTGAGTGTGAGGATGAGGATGATGGTGCGATGGGGTGTGTGTGAGTGTGAGGATGATGGTGGGTGCGATGGGGTGTGTGTGAGGATGATGGTGGGTGCGATGGGGTGTGTGTGAGGATGATGGTGGGTGTGATGGGGTATGTGTGAGTGTGAGGATGAGGATGATGGTGGGTGTGTGTGAGTGTGAGGATGATGGTGGGTGTGATGGGGTGTGTGTGAGGATGAGGATGATGGTGGGTGCGATGGGGTGTGAATGAGTGTGAGTGTGAGGATGATGGTGGGTGCGATGGGGTGTGTGTGAGTGTGAGGATGATGGTGGGTGCGATGGGGTGAGGATGAGGATGATGGTGCGATGGGGTGTGTGTGAGTGTGAGGATGAGGATGATGGTGGGTGCAATGGGGTGTGAGTGTGAGGATGATGGTGGGTGCGATGGGGTGTGTGTGAGTGTGAGGATGAGGATGATGGTGGGTGTGATGGGGTGAGGGTGAGGATGAGGATGAGGATGATGGTGGGTGCGATGGGGTGTGAGTGTGGGGATGATGGTGGGTGCGATGGGGTGTCTGTGAGTGTGGGGATGAGGATGATGGTGGGTGTGATGGGGTGTGAGTGAGTGTGAGGATGAGGATGATGGTGGGTGTGATGGGGTGAGGGTGAGGATGAGGATGAGGATGATGGTGGGTGCGATGGGGTGTGTGTGAGTGTGAGGATGAGGATGATGGTGGGTGTGATGGGGTGTGAGTGAGTGTGAGGATGAGGATGATGGTGGGTGCGATGGGGTGTGAGTGAGTGTGAGGATGAGGATGATGGTGGGTGTGATGGGGTGAGGGTGAGGATGAGGATGAGGATGATGGTGGGTGCGATGGGGTGTGAGTGTGGGGATGATGGTGGGTGCGATGGGGTGTGTGTGAGTGTGAGGATGAGGATGATGGTGGGTGCGATGGGGTGTGAGGATGATGGTGGGTGCGATGGGGTGTGTGTGAGTGTGAGGATGAGGATAATGGTGGGTGTGATGGGGTGAGGATGAGGATAATGGTGGGTGTGATGGGGTGAGTATGAGGATGAGGATGATGGTGGGTGCGATGGGGTGTGAGTGTGAGGATGATGGTGGGTGTGATGGGGTGTGTGTGAGTATGAGGGTGAGGATGATGGTGGGTGTGATGGGGTGTGTGTGAGGATGAGGATGATGGTGGGTGCGATGGGGTGTGTTAGTGTGAGTGTGAGGATAAGGATGATGGTACGATGGGGTGTGTGTGAGGATGAGGATGATGGTGCGATGGGGTGTATGTGAGGATGAGGATGATGGTGGGTGTGTGTGAGTATGAGGATGAGGATGATGGTGTGATGGGGTGTGTGTGAGTGTGAGGATGATGGTGAGTGAAATGGGGTGTGTGTGAGTGTGAGGATGATGGTGGGTGTGATGGGGTGAGTGTGAGTGTGAGGATGATGGTGGTTGCGATGGGGTGTGAGTGTGAGGATGATGGTGGGTGCGATGGGGTGTGTGTGAGTGTGAGGATGAGGATGATGGTGCGATGGGGTGTGTGTGAGTGTGAGGATGAGGATGATGGTGCGATGGGGTGAGTGTGAGGATGAGGATGATGGTGCAATGGGGTGTGTGTGAGTGTGAGGATGAGGATGATGGTGGGTGTGATGGGGTGTGTGAGTGTGAGGATGATGGTGAGTGCAATGGGGTGTGTGTGAGTGTGAGGATGATGGGGGGTGTGATGGGGTGTGTGTGAGTGTGAGGATGATGGTGGGTGTGATGGGGTGTGAGTGTGAGGATGAGGATGATGGTGCGATGGGGTGTGTGTGAGTGTGAGGATGATGGTGGGTGTGATGGGGTGTGTGTGAGTGTGAGGATGATGGTGGGTGTGATGGGGTGTGAGTGTGAGGATGAGGATGATGGTGGGTGCGATGGGGTGTGTGTGAGGATGATGGTGTGTGCGATGGGGTGTGTGTGAGGATGATGGTGGGTGTGATGGGGTATGTGTGAGTGTGAGGATGAGGATGATGGTGGGTGTGTGAGAGTGTGAGGATGATGGTGGGTGTGATGGGGTGTGTGTGAGGATGAGGATGATGGTGGGTGCGATGGGGTGTGTGTGAGTGTGAGGATGAGGATGATGGTGGGTGCAATGGGGTGTGAGTGTGAGGATGATGGTGGGTGCGATGGGGTGTGAGTGAGTGTGAGGATGAGGATGATGGTGGGTGTGATGGGGTGAGGGTGAGGATGAGGATGGGGATGATGGTGGGTGCGATGGGGTGTGAGTGTGGGGATGATGGTGGGTGCGATGGGGTGTGTGTGAGTGTGAGGATGAGGATGATGGTGGGTGTGATGGGGTGTGAGTGAGTGTGAGTGTGAGGATGATGGTGGGTGCGATGGGGTGTGTGTGAGTGTGGGGATGAGGATGATGGTGGGTGCGATGGGGTGTGTGTGAGTGTGAGGATGAGGATGATGGTGGGTGTGATGGGGTGAGGGTGAGGATGAGGATGAGGATGATGGTGGGTGCGATGGGGTGTGAGGATGATGGTGGGTGCGATGGGGTGTGTGTGAGTGTGAGGATGAGGATGATGGTGGGTGCGATGGGGTGTGAGGATGATGGTGGGTGCGATGGGGTGTGTGTGAGTGTGAGGATGAGGATAATGGTGGGTGTGATGGGGTGAGGATGAGGATGATGGTGGGTGTGATGGGGTGAGTGTGAGTGTGAGGATGATGGTGGTTGCGATGGGGTGTGAGTGTGAGGATGATGGTGGGTGCGATGGGGTGTGTGTGAGTGTGAGGATGAGGATGATGGTGCGATGGGGTGTGTGTGAGTGTGAGGATGAGGATGATGGTACGATGGGGTGAGTGTGAGGATGAGGATGATGGTGCGATGGGGTGTGTGTGAGTGTGAGGATGATGGTGGGTGCGATGGGGTGAGTGTGAGGATGAGGATGATGGTGCAATGGGGTGTGTGTGAGTGTGATGATGAGGGCATGGGCCAGGGGGTGCCCTGTGTTCCGACATGTGGAACAATGGGTGCCCTGTGTTCCGGGGGGACGTGGGGCAGGGGGTGCCCTGTGTTCCGAGATGTGGGGCAGGGGGTGCCCTGTGTTCTGGGGGTACATGGGGCCGGGGCTGGCGTGTGCAGCGGGTGTCGCGGTGCCGGGGTGACCCGCCGGCGCGGTTCGGTGCCGTGGGGCGCGCAGGGCAGGACCCAGCGCCGCGTCCTCACATTTCCCAGGTTCTTCTGTTTGACTCTAAGAATTCCATTTGCCTCTTGGAGCGGGAGGCGGGGGGGGCGCAGCCCCTCACTTTTGGGGCCCACCGGGCCCTTCCTGGCACACTTGGTCGCCGACCTGTTGCCAAAACGCAGCCGTAATTACCACGGAGCGCAAGGGGGAAGCTGCGGTTTCCGCAAAATGGGAAGAATCTAACGAACTTTGTTAACCGCAAACAACGCCAACCCATTTCTGCCCAACCGAGCGGTTTTTCTTGTCCTAGTTAATCCATATTTATTGCGCCACATTGGGATCCCGTCGCCAGGAGATGCCGAAGCCCCGTCCTCGCTCTCACGGTGAATCCTCTGGGATCCCAAACCACTTTTTAGGCGCCGGTGATGAGTTTTTGCCGCGTCTCCCGTGGGAGGTGCCGGTTGGCGGTGAGCCGTGGGTGCCGCACCCGGCGCGGCGTTTTCGGCGGCGCTCAGGTCACCCCGTGTGCCGGGACGTGTCCTACCGGGCGGTTTGCGCTCTCCCCGGCGTTCCCAGGAGCTGCTTTTGGGGCAGAAAGTGCCGTTGTCGCGGCTTTTAGCCGATTCCTCTCTCAAATCTTTCCGGCTCGTTGCGGCCACCTTGAAACTCGCGGTGTGATGCAGAAAGGTCTAAATTTAGGATATCGACCCCTCGCTGCTTCCCCTCCTCCCCGAGCCCGGCGCTGGACAAGCTTCGCTCTCCTTGCCAGGATTTCTCTTTGGAAAAGTCGTTCGGCAGCACCACGACGATGCCGGAATTGGGCGTTTGAGCCTCTTTCCCTGCTCCCCGGGGTGGGATGTCCAGGGCAGTGGTGGCGTCACCATCCCTGGAGGGCTGGACAGACGGACATGAGGTTCTCAGGGACACAGGTTAGTGCCAGGGTGGGTTATGGTTGGGCTCCACCATCTTAAAGGTCTTTTCCAACCAAAAAGACTCCGTGATCCTGCAGGATCGGGGACGCGGTTCCTCATGAGACAATATTTGCGAATGGGGTCGGCTGAGCCCACCGCGCTCACGTAAATGAGGCGTTTTCCCCTAAAGCGTTGCCTTTGCAGACTGTTGGCTGCTGCGGTTCGGACGTAACGGAGCAATCGGTGATTTAAACCAATAAGGACGTTATTGGGTATCTGGTGTCCACGTTGGGAGGATGACTAAGGGCAGGCGCCGGAACGCCGGGTCCTGGTGCTGGTGCCAGCGCTGGGATTACAGCCTGGACGCCTGAGCCGGCTGCGGAAACCGGTTCAGGCCAAAATGCCCCCAGAATCGCATCCCCATCCAGCCAAACTGCTCCCAGACCTTCATCCTGATCCAAGCCAAACTGCTCCAAACCCACGTTCCCATCCAGCCAAACTCACCCTGGAATCTCATCCTGATCCAGCCAAACTGCTCCTGGAACCACATCCCAGTCCAGCCAAACTCATCCTGGAATCTTGTCCTGATCCATCTAATCTGTTCCCAAACCCTCATCCCTGTGCAACCAAACTGCTCCTGGACTCTCATCCCCATCCAACCAAACTGCTCCCTAACCTGCATCTCCCTCCAAGCAAACTGCTCCCAAACCCTCATCCCCATCCAACCAAACTGCTCCCAAACCCTCGTTGCCATCCAGCCAAACTGCTCCCAAACCCTCATCTGCATCCAACCAAACTGCTCCCAAACCCTCATCCCCATCCAGGCCAAAATGCTCCTGGACCCTCTTCCCAGTCCAGACAAATGGCTCCTGGAATCTTGTCCTGATCCAGCCAAACTGCTCCCAAACCCTCATCCTGATCCAGCCAAACGGCTCCTGGAATCTCATCCCAATCCAGCCAAACTCATCCTAGAATCTTGTCCCGATCCATCTAATCTGTTCCCAAACCTTCATCCCCTGTGCAACCAAAATGCTCCTGGACCCTCATCCCCATCCAGCCAAACTGCTCCCTAACCTGCATCTCCCTCCAACCAAACTGCTCCCAAACCCTCGTCCCCATCCAACCAAACTGCTCCCAAACCCTCGTTGCCATCCAGCCAAACTGCTCCCAAACCCTCATCTGCATCCAACCAAACTGCTCCCAAACCCTCATCCCCATCCAGGCCAAAATGCTCCTGGACCCTCTTCCCAGTCCAGACAAATGGCTCCTGGAATCTTGTCCTGATCCAGCCAAACTGCTCCCGAACCCTCATCCTGATCCAGCCAAACTGCTCCTGGATCTGCATCCCAATCCAGCCAACCTGCTCCCAAACCCTCATCCCCATCCAGCCAAACTGCTCCTGGAACCACATCCCAGTCCAGCCAAACTCATCCTGGAATCTTGTCCCAATCCATCTTATCTGTTCCCAACCCTCATCCCCCATGCAGCCAAACTGCTCCTGGACCCTCATCCAGCCAAACTGCTTCCAAACCCTCATCCCCATCCAACCAAACTGCTCCCAAACCCTCATCTGCATCCAACCAAACTGCTCCCAAACCCTCGTCCCCATCCAACGAAACTGCTCCCAAACCCTCATCTGCATCCAACCAAACTGCTCCCAAACCCTCATCCCCATCCAACCAAACTGCTCCCAAACCCTCATCTGCATTCAACCAAACTGCTCCCAAACCCTCACCTGCATTCAACCAAACTGCTCCCAAACCCTCATCTGCATTCAACCAAACTGCTCCCAAACCCTCATCTGCATCCAACCAAACTGCTCCCAAACCCTCATCTGCATCCAACCAAACTGCTCCCAAACCCTCATCCCCATCCAGGCCAAAATGCTCCTGGACCCTCTTCCCCGTCCAGCCAAACGGCTCCTGGGATCTTGTCCTGATCCAGCCAAACTGCTCCCAAACCCTCATCCTGATCCAGCCAAACGGCTCCTGGAATCTCATCCCAATCCAGCCAAACTCATCCTAGAATCTTGTCCCGATCCATCTAATCTGTTCCCAAACCTTCATCCCCTGTGCAACCAAAATGCTCCTGGACCCTCATCCCCATCCAGCCAAACTGCTCCCTAACCTGCATCTCCCTCCAACCAAACTGCTCCCAAACCCTCATCCCCATCCAGGCCAAAATGCTCCTGGACCCTCTTCCCAGTCCAGACAAATGGCTCCTGGAATCTTGTCCTGATCCAGCCAAACTGCTCCCAAACCCTCATCCTGATCCAGCCAAACTGCTCCTGGATCTGCATCCCAATCCAGCCAAACTGCTCCCAAACCCTCATCCTGATCCAGCCAAACTGCTCCTGGAACCACATCCCAGTCCAGCCAAACTCATCCTGGAATCTTGTCCCAATCCATCTAATCTGTTCCCAAACCCTCATCCCTGTGCAACCAAACTGCTCCTGGACCCTCATCCAGCCAAACTGCTTCCAAACCCTCATCTGCATCCAACCAAACTGCTCCCAAACCCTCATCCCCATCCAGGCCAAAATGCTCCTGGACCCTCTTCCCAGTCCAGACAAATGGCTCCTGGAATCTTGTCCTGATCCAGCCAAACTGCTCCTGGATCTGCATCCCAATCCAGCCAACCTGCTCCCAAACCCTCATCCTGATCCAGCCAAACTGCTCCTGGAACCACATCCCAGTCCAGCCAAACTCATCCTGGAATCTCATTCCCCTCCAGCCAAACTGCTCCCAAACCCTTATCCTGATCCATCCAAACTGCTCCTGGAGCCGCATCCCCGTCCATCCAAACTGCTCCTGGAACCACATCCCCATCCATCCAAACTGCTCCTGGAACCACATCCCCGTCCATCCAAACTGCTCCTGGAACCACATCCCCGTCCATCCAAACTGCTCCTGGAACCACATCCCCATCCATCCAAACTGCTCCTGGAGCCGCATCCCCATCCATCCAAACTGCTCCTGGAGCCGCATCCCCATCCATCCAAACTGCTCCTGGAACCACATCCCCGTCCATCCAAACTGCTCCTGGAGCCGCATCCCCGTCCATCCAAACTGCTCCTGGAACCGCATCCCCGTCCATCCAAACTGCTCCTGGAACCACATCCCCGTCCATCCAAACTGCTCCTGGAGCCGCATCCCCGTCCATCCAAACTGCTCCTGGAACCGCATCCCCGTCCATCCAAACTGCTCCTGGAACCACATCCCCGTCCATCCAAACTGCTCCTGGAACCACATCCCCGTCCATCCAAACTGCTCCTGGAACCACATCCCCGTCCATCCAAACTGCTCCTGGAACCGCATCCCCGTCCATCCAAACTGCTCCTGGAGCCGCATCCCCATCCATCCAAACTGCTCCTGGAGCCGCATCCCCATCCATCCAAACTGCTCCTGGAACCACATCCCCGTCCATCCAAACTGCTCCTGGAGCCGCATCCCCGTCCATCCAAACTGCTCCTGGAGCCGCATCCCCGTCCATCCAAACTGCTCCTGGAGCCGCATCCCCGTCCATCCAAACTGCTCCTGGAGCCGCATCCCCGTCCATCCAAACTGCTCCTGGAACCACATCCCCGTCCATCCAAACTGCTCCTGGAACCGCATCCCCGTCCATCCAAACTGCTCCTGGAGCCGCATCCCCGTCCATCCAAACTGCTCCTGGAACCGCATCCCCGTCCATCCAAACTGCTCCTGGAACCGCATCCCCGTCCATCCAAACTGCTCCTGGAGCCGCATCCCCGTCCATCCAAACTGCTCCTGGAGCCGCATCCCCATCCATCCAAACTGCTCCTGGAACCACATCCCCGTCCATCCAAACTGCTCCTGGAGCCGCGTCCCCGTCCATCCAAACTGCTCCTGGAACCACATCCCCGTCCATCCAAACTGCTCCTGGAACCGCATCCCCGTCCATCCAAACTGCTCCTGGAACCGCATCCCCGTCCATCCAAACTGCTCCTGGAGCCGCATCCCCGTCCATCCAAACTGCTCCTGGAACCGCATCCCCGTCCATCCAAACTGCTCCTGGAACCGCATCCCTGTACCCTTTACCTGTACTCCTTACTCGTATCCCTTACCCTATACCCTGTACCCCTTACCCATACCCCTACCCCTTACTGACACCCATACTCTGTACCCCTTACCCATACCCCTTACTTACCTTGTACCCCACACCCTCTGCCCTTTACCCATACCCTGTACCCCATACCTGTACTCCACACTAATACACATTACCTGTACCCATACCCCATACCTGTACCCCTTATCTGTACCCATACCTGTACCCGTACCTGTACCCTGTGTGTCATGCCCCTTACCTGTACCACATACCCTGTTCCCATACCCCGTACCCCACCCTGTACCCGTCCCCCTTTGGCTGGTGCTGAGCAGAGGCTTGGGCAGACATTTACAATCCCCGTGGCCATTTCCAGTGTGGTTTAGTCGCTCGAGAGTCGGGCGATGCGGGTTCAGTCCCCGCGTGTGGGTCAGTGGGACGTCCCCATGTCCTCCTGCGGCAACAGGAGAAACTGCGCTGAGGGGAGACCTTCTGATCTCTGAACTGCCCGAAAGGAGCTTGGAGCCAGGGGGGTCGGGCTCTGCTCCCCAGGAACAAGCGCCAGGAGCAGAGGAAACGGCCTCAAGTTGTACCAGGGGAGGTTGAGGTTGGATGTGGGAACAATTTCTTCCCCAAAGGGCTGTGGGGCATTGAACAGGCTGCCCAGGGCAGTGCTGGAGTCACCAGCCCTGGAGGGCTGGACAGACGGACATGAGGTTCTCAGGACATGGGGCAGGCACAGGGTTATGGTTGAACCTGATGATCTTCAAGGGCTTTTCCAACCTCAATGACTCCACAATTCCGTAGCCACCGTGTGCGTCTTCCCTTTAGAGCAGCATTTTGGGGGAGCCTTAGGAGGGTCCCTGAGCCCGCAGCACTGGGGTGCGGGACCTCAGTGTGACCACAGCCGCTTCACTTCTCATTTCAGCCCCGCCAGTCGCTCCAGTTTGTTATCCAGAGCTGGAAACCGGGATGTTAAGCTCTTTCTCCCTGTGTCGGCATCCTCAGCTCGTCGAGCTGCTTTCTCCAGATTCCTGCCGGTTTATTGAGCGCCATGAAGGCTCGTGGATGTTTCCAGAGCTTCCCATGGCCCCGGGGGGGTTGTGGCAACTAGAGGTGCCGTCCCGGTGGCCCCAAGATCCAGCCGCTGAACCCCAGGGCTGCTCCTGCCTTTCTGGGGAGGGCGACAGTGACCGTGGGGTCACGCAGGACACTGGTGGCCCGTGGGAGCACGGCAGCGCGGGGTTCCCTCCGCCCCAGCGTGTTGCTGAGCCGGGTCACCCGGCGTGGCGGTGCAGTGACAACAGAGGGGACACGGTGACCCTCAGCCCCGTTTTGGTAAGGGATTCAGAGGGACGGGCCTGCCCCGGCGGGGCCGCCGCATTCTACCTGCGGTTTTGGGTTAAAACCAGTCAATTCAGGAAGCCCAGAAGCCCCAGAGTGTGGTTGATGCCTCCAGGACACGCAGAGCGCAACGCTGCCCCTTCCATGAAAGCCCTTAGAGGGGAAAAAAACCCTTAAACGAGCGCACAGCAGAGAAGTTGCCTTCTTTTCCTGAGCTCTTCAGGTTAAAAACATGTGAAAAGTGGGGCAGGGTGACCCGATTTCTGCCCTATTTCACGTGTGAACGCCTCGGGAGCCGGAGATCGCCGTGCATAAGAGAGATGGGAGCGGGGAACGCTCCCCCGGACCCTCCTGGTGCCGCGGGACCCCGCAGCCCCCGCGCCGAGGCTCATTAGCTGCCCGTTAATTGCCCTCCACGCGTCACGGGTGGGTTCTCCCACGCGGTGCCCTGTACCGAACCATCGGTGCTTGTGCCCCGAGGAAGGTCCCTGCTGCTTTTTCTCCCTCTCTGGTATCTCAGCACTTTCCGCCCCGTTCCCCGGTGTCACCTCTGCCGGTCGCGCCTCTGGAGCGCCGCATCCCCTCGCTGTGGCTTTCCCTGCTGGCTGGATAAGCAGGAGTTCAATTTTAGAGTCGGTTTTAGCCCTCCCCAATCGCTGGTCCAGGCTGGGCTGACGGAGCCCGTTAACCCCGCGGGAAATGCGTTATTCCTGGGATTAACGAGCTCCGCTCGCTCCCGTCCCAGGCTGGAGGGGCCGGATCCCGCAGCTGCCTCTTTGAGGTGTTTATTAACCCTTGTGTAGCAAATTAAACATGCAAATGAGCCCGCCGAGTGCTAGCCAGCGCTCCAGTGGGTTTAGACTCGCCGGCTGTGCCGGGATGTGGTTTGAGCTGGTTTTGCCAGAGCAGAGCGCGGGCTGCTGTGTCGGCATGCTATTCATTGCGGTGCAGGACGGGCACTAAGGCTCATTTCCTGCTGCCATGGGAGGGTTGGGGACATGCGGGCAGCCCCACGGTCTCCACAGGCGGGCTCACGTGTGGTGTCACCAGAGCTGGTGGGTTCACGTGTGGTGTCACCAGGCCCATGGACTCACGTGTGGTGTCACCAGGCCCATGGGCTCACGTGTGGTGTCACCAGGTCAATGGGCTCACATGTGCTGTCACCAGAGCTGGTGGGTTCACATGTGGTGTTACCAGGCTGGTGGACTCACATGTGATGTCACCAGAGCTGGTGGGCTCACGTGTGGTGTCACCAGGTCCATGGGCTCACATGTGGTGTCACCAGGTCCATGGGCTCACGTGTGGTGTCACCAGAGCTGGTAGGTTCACATGTGGTGTCACCAGGTCCATGGCATCACATGTGGTGTCACCAGAGCTGGTGGGTTCACGTGTGATGTCATCGGGGCTACTGGGTTCACGTGTGGTGTCACCAGGTCAGTGGGGTCACATGTGGTGTCACCAGAGCTGGTCGGTTCACATGTGGTGTCACCAGGTCCATGGGCTCACCTGTGGTGTCACCAGGTCAATGGGCTCACATGTGGTGTCACCAGAGCTGGGGGGTTCACATGTGGTGTCACCAGGTCCATGGGCTCACCTGTGGTGTCACCAGGTCAATGGGGTTACATGTGATGTCATCGGGGCTAGTGGGTTCACATGTGGTGTCACCAGGTCAATGGGCTCACATGTGGTGTCACCAGGTCAATGGGTTCACATGTGGTGTCACCGGGCTGGTGGACTCACATGTGATGTCACCAGAGCTGGTGGGCTCATGTGTGGTGTCACCAGAGCTGGTGGACTCACATGTGATGTCATCGGGGCTAGTGGGCTCACCCAGGTCCATGGGCTCACCTGTGGTGTTACCAGGTCAGTGGGCTCACATGTGGTGTCACCAGAGCTGGTAGGTTCACATGTGATGTCACCAGGCCCATGGGCTCACGTGTGGTGTCACCAGAGCTGGTGGGTTCACATGTGATGTCACCAGGTCCATAGGCTCACGTGTGGTGTCACCAGAGCTGGTGGGTTCACATGTGATGTCATCGGGGCTAGTGGGCTCACCCAGGTCCATGGGCTCACCTGTGGTGTTACCAGGTCAGTGGGTTCACATGTGGTGTCACCAGAGCTGGTGGGTTCACATGTGGTGTCACCAGGTCAGTGGGTTCACATGTGGTGTTACCAGAGCTGGTGGGTTCACATATGGTGTCACCAGGTCAGTGGGTTCACATGTGGTGTCACCAGAGCTGGTGGGTTCACATGTGGTGTCACCAGGTCAATGGGGTCACATGTGGTGTCACCAGAGCTGGTGGGTTCACATGTGGTGTCACCAGGTCAGTGGGTTCACATGTGGTGTCACCAGAGCTGGTGGGTTCACATGTGGTGTCACCAGGTCAGTGGGTTCACATGTGGTGTCACCAGAGCTGGTGGGTTCACATGTGGTGTCACCAGGTCAATGGGGTCACATGTGGTGTCACCAGGTCAGTGGGTTCACATGTGGTGTCACCAGGTCAGTGGGTTCACATGTGGTGTCACCAGAGCTGGTGGGTTCACATGTGGTGTCACCAGGTCAGTGGGTTCACGTGTGGTGTCACCAGAGCTGGTGGGCTCACATGTGGTGTCACCAGAGCTGGTGGGTTCACATGTGGTGTCACCAGGTCAGTGGGTTCACATGTGGTGTCACCAGAGCTGGTGGGTTCACATGTGGTGTCACCAGGTCAGTGGGTTCACATGTGGTGTCACCAGAGCTGGTGGGTTCACATGTGGTGTCACCAGGTCAGTGGGTTCACGTGTGGTGTCACCAGAGCTGGTGGGCTCACATGTGGTGTCACCAGAGCTGGTGGGTTCACATGTGGTGTCACCAGGTCAGTGGGTTCACATGTGGTGTCACCAGAGCTGGTGGGTTCACATGTGGTGTCACCAGGTCAGTGGGTTCACATGTGGTGTCACCAGAGCTGGTGGGTTCACATGTGGTGTCACCAGGTCAGTGGGTTCACATGTGGTGTCACCAGAGCTGGTGGGTTCACATGTGGTGTCACCAGGCCCATGGGCTCACATGCGGTGTCACCAGTACACATTTTGGACTCACGTGTGATGTCACCAGGCCCATGGGCTCACGTGTGGTGTCACCAGAGCTGGTGGGTTCATGTGTGGTGTCACCAGGCCCATGGGCTCACGTGTGGTGTCACCAGTACACATTTTGGACTCACGTGTGGTGTCACCAGGCCCATGGGCTCACGTGTGGTGTCACCGGTACACACTTTGGACTCACGTGTGGTGTCACCAGGCCCATGGGCTCACGTGTGGTGTCACCGGTACACACTTTGGACTCAGGTGTGGTGTCACCAGGCCGTTGGGCTCACATGTGGTGTCACCAGTTCACATTTTGGGCTCACTTGCGTTGTCACCGAGCAGAGCTCCGTTCCCCGCAGCCAGAGCTGCTTTCTCCACGCGTCCCCCCAGCTCTGGCCACTTTGGCCCCATGTTGCGCTCCCGGTTTCCCCATCACCGTCCCCATTTGGCACTTCCCCTCCCACCCCCGTGCCGCAGGGGGGGCTTCCTGCCCTGGGTTGAACTGGGCGAACTGGTGTGGGGGAGGAAAGGGCTGGTGTGGGGTGCGCCCAGCCCCATGGCGTGTTCCGCGCCGCGCCGGCACCCCCGTTTTCCCCGCTTTCTCCCCCAACCGCGCCTCGCTCTCACCCCAACTCCTGTGTTTGTGTTTTAGGGGAAGCATGTCGGGGCCGGTGCCGAGTCGGGCCAGGGTCTATGCGGACGTGAACACTCAGAGACCCCGCGAGTACTGGGACTACGAGTCGCACGTCGTGGAATGGGGGTACGCACGGGTACCGGGGGGACGCCCGCGGCAGGGCCGGCGTGCGCGGAGCGGGACCGGCCGTTGGCTTTCCGGCGCTGCCGTCCGGCCCCGATGTCGCTTTGTGGTTGGACTCGATCATCTTGAGCGTCTCTTCCAACCAAAACGATTCCAAAGTGGAGCCGCCTGTAGGGAAGTGTTTAAAATAGAGTTGGGGCTTGGCTGGAAGCGCTTAATTAAAGCAGCGTGGTAAGGGTTTGGTTTTTATTGCCGGTTACGGCAAAAGGCGGCGGAATTCGCACCACCGGCCCTGGGAATAATGGGGAAAACAGTGGGAAGCTTGGAGCAAATTGGGGCTGAAAGGTGAACGTCTCGCGACTGTTCTTTTTGGAGCTCCCCGAGGGTTTGGGCTCTTGGAGAACACAAAGACGAGCGGTTGGTTGTTTCATCCGGCGGCTGCTTTGGCGAGGGGCTGCGGCACGACCGGTGTTGGCGTCGCGGGTGTTACCGTCGCGTTCGGCCGCCAGAAACGCTCCCGAGCGTCCCAGGACTTGTGCTGAAATCCGTAATACGCATCTTATATCCACTCATATAGGAATTAAAACCTTTTTATCCGTGACCAAGCCCCCGGGAGCCGTCGTTCCCCCCGCGCTGCCAACTGCCCGTTTTGTGCCAGCATCCCGGGCTGTTATCCCCACACAACCCCGGCAGTTCATCTTCTCCCTGCTCTTGACCATGAGGGTGAATGGGTGAATCCTCCCAGGTTTGACGAGCTGCTTGTCCTCGAGTTGCTGACGAGCTTCTCTCCTATCATCTGCTAATTAGTGACTTGGGAAGTCGAGCTTTCCAGCCTTTAACTCCCTTTCCTTCCTCAGCTTGTTTATCCGTATCAAATCCCCCGCGTGCCGTAGCAGAAATAGTTGCTGATGCTTCAGCCCCCTCAGGTGACGTGGGGTAGCGGATTGAAACACGTGGAGGTTTCCTGGGCGCGAGTTGCTTGATTTTCTTTGGATTCCCTATACAGAATAATTATCTTTACAATCCCTTGGGCTTGCGGGGTCCTTTACACCCCGGTATAAAGGAGGGAGAGAAGCGTTGGCTGTGAAGCGGCTCTGATTCCATCAGGACACCGTCCCTTCATCTCTTCTCTACTCTTTCTCCACCAGGAACCAAGACGATTATCAGCTGGTGCGGAAACTCGGCCGCGGCAAGTACAGCGAGGTCTTTGAAGCCATCAACATCACCAACAACGAGAAGGTGGTGGTGAAGATCCTCAAGGTGGGTGTTGACGCCTTCCCCTTCCCTCCCTCTCCGTTCGGCGTGATATTTGTTTGAGGAAGACACCCGTCCCGCTTCTCCGCTCCCATCGCTCGGCAGCTTTGCGGCAGCGTTCAGGCTCGTCCGCTAATTTGCGGTGTCACCGAGCCGCGTGGAATTAGTCCGTAGGGTGGGTGAGTTGTGAAGCACGAGGATGGGCTTAAGAGAGAAGCGGTGAAGGTGGAAGGAGAACGGCAATTAAGGAGCACAACAGAAACACTCGTTAACAAACCCCGGGGCCGGGTGATGAGTGAGAACATGAGGAACGTTGTGGTCCATGTGTTAGTGCGGAGGAGGGACGGGGCCACCGCCTGCTCGAGCTGCTCCACGCCGTTACGCTTTTCCCGGGGCACCGTTTCCAAAACGGCAGCCAAAGGTTTAACCTGGGCCTTGGGGAAACTCAGCTCGCTCTTTAAAACCCTTTTCTTGGAGTAAAATAATCCCGCAACGGTGTCGGAAATGCAGGAGGCTCCGTCCCCCGCTCGTCGCGGTTCCTCTGGCACGACCGGAGCCGCTGGCTCTGAGCGCGGCGCGTGGCACCGCGAGCTCTGCCCGCTGGTGACCGTGTCTGGTGGTGTTTCCCCAGCCTGTGAAAAAGAAGAAGATCAAACGAGAGATTAAGATCCTGGAGAATCTGCGAGGAGGCCCCAATATCATCAGCCTGCTGGACATCGTGAAGGACCCGGTGGTGAGGAGGGGAGGGGAACCTGCGGGATCTCCCTGCGCCCCGACTGACGCCCCGCAGCCCAAACCCCCAAACCAGCCCCGGGAGATCGCAGCCTGTGCCCCGCTCTGCTGGGATCGGGGCAGGATCCAGGTTTGGGCCAGGATCCCCGGTTTGGGGCAGGATCCCCGGCTTGGGGCAGGATCCCCAGTTCTGTTCCCAGTTTGGGGCAGGATCCCCAGTTCTGGGTGGGATCCCAGGTTTGGGGCAGGATCCCTTGTTTGGACCAGGATCCCCAGTTCTGGGTGGGATCCCAGGTTTGGGGCAGGATCCCTTGTTTGGAGTAGGATCCCCAGTTCTGGGTGGGATCCCAGGTTTGGGGCAGGATCCCTTGTTTGGAGTAGGATCCCCAGTTCTGGGTGGGATCCCTTGTTTGGGCCAGGATCCCCAGTTCTGGGTGGGATCCCAGGTTTGGGGCAGGATCCCTTGTTTGGGGCAGGATCCCCAGTTCTGGGTGGGATCCCTTGTTTGGGGCAGGATCCCTTGTTTGGGGCAGGATCCCCAGTTCTGGATGGGATCCAGGGTTTGGGCCAGGATCCCCAGTTCTGGGTGGGATCCCAGGTTTGGCGAAGGATCCCTTGTTTGGACCAGGATCCCCAGTTCTGGGTGGGATCCAGGGTTTGGGCCAGGATCCCCAGTTCTGGGTGGGATCCCAGGTTTGGGGCAGGATCCCTTGTTTGGAGTAGGATCCCCAGTTCTGGGTGGGATCCCTTGTTTGGGGCAGGATCCCCAGTTCTGGGTGGGATCCCAGGTTTGGGGCAGGATCCCTTGTTTGGGGCAGGCTCCCCAGTTCTGGATGGGATCCAGGGTTTGGGCCAGGATCCCCAGTTCTGGGTGGGATCCCAGGTTTGGCGAAGGATCCCTTGTTTGGACCAGGATCCCCAGTTCTGGGTGGGATCCCAAGTTTGGCGAAGGATCCCTTGTTTGGGGCAGGATCCCCAGTTCTGGATGGGATCCAGGGTTTGGGCCAGGATCCCCAGTTCTGGATGGGATCCCTTGTTTGGGGCAGGATCCCCAGTTCTGGATGGGATCCCTTGTTTGGGCCAGGATCCCCAGTTCTGGGTGGGATCCCAGGTTTGGGGCAGGCTCCCCAGTTTGGGCCAGGATCCCCAGTTCTGGGTGGGATCCCCAGTTTGAGGCAGGATCCCTTGTTTGGGCCAGGATCCCCAGTTCTGGGTGGGATCCCAGGTTTGGGGCAGGATCCCTTGTTTGGAGTAGGATCCCCAGTTCTGGGTGGGATCCCTTGTTTGGGCCAGGATCCCCAGTTCTGGGTGGGATCCCAGGTTTGGGGCAGGATCCCTTGTTTGGAGTAGGATCCCCAGTTCTGGGTGGGATCCAGGGTTTGGGGCAGGATCCCTTGTTTGGGGCAGGATCCCCAGTTCTGGGTGGGATCCCAGGTTTGGGGCAGGCTCCCCAGTTTGGGCCGGGATCCCCAGTTCTGGGTGGGATCCCAGGTTTGGGGCAGGATCCCTTGTTTGGAGTAGGATCCCCAGTTCTGGGTGGGATCCCAGGTTTGGCGCAGGATCCCTTGTTTGGAGTAGGATCCCCAGTTCTGGGTGGGATCCCTTGTTTGGGGCAGGATCCCCAGTTCTGGGTGGGATCCCAGGTTTGGGGCAGGATCCCTTGTTTGGACCAGGATCCCCAGTTCTGGGTGGGATCCCAGGTTTGGGGCAGGATCCCTTGTTTGGGGCAGGATCCCCAGTTCTGGATGGGATCCAGGGTTTGGGCCAGGATCCCCAGTTCTGGGTGGGATCCCAGGTTTGGCGAAGGATCCCTTGTTTGGACCAGGATCCCCAGTTCTGGGTGGGATCCCAAGTTTGGCGAAGGATCCCTTGTTTGGACCAGGATCCCCAGTTCTGGATGGGATCCAGGGTTTGGGCCAGGATCCCCAGTTCTGGGTGGGATCCCAGGTTTGGGGCAGGCTCCCCAGTTTGGGCCAGGATCCCCAGTTCTGGGTGGGATCCCCAGTTTGGGGCAGGATCCCTTGTTTGGGCCAGGATCCCCAGTTCTGGGTGGGATCCCAGGTTTGGGGCAGGATCCCTTGTTTGGAGTAGGATCCCCAGTTCTGGGTGGGATCCCTTGTTTGGGGCAGGATCCCTTGTTTGGAGTAGGATCCCCAGTTCTGGATGGGATCCCTTGTTTGGGCCAGGATCCCCAGTTCTGGATGGGATCCCTTGTTTGGGGCAGGATCCCTTGTTTGGGGCAGGATCCCCAGTTCTGGATGGGATCCCTTGTTTGGGGCAGGATCCCCAGTTCTGGGTGGGATCCCAGGTTTGGGGCAGGATCCCTTGTTTGGGGCAGGATCCCCAGTTCTGGGTGGGATCCCAGGTTTGGGGCAGGATCCCTTGTTTGGAGTAGGATCCCCAGTTCTGGGTGGGATCCCTTGTTTGGGGCAGGATCCCCAGTTCTGGATGGGATCCAGGGTTTGGGCCAGGATCCCCAGTTCTGGGTGGGATCCCCAGTTTGGCGCAGGCTCCCCGGTTTGGCGCAGGCTCCCCGGTTTGGGGCAGGCTCCCCGGTTTGGGGCAGGATCCCCAGTTTGGCGCAGGCTCCCCAGTTTGGGGCAGGATCCCCGGTTTGGGGCAGGCTCCCCGGTTTGGGGCAGGATCCCCAGTTTGGCGCAGGCTCCCCAGTTTGGCGCAGGCTCCCCAGTTTGGGGCAGGATCCCCGGTTTGGGGCAGGCTCCCCGGTTTGGCGCAGGATCCCCAGTTTGGCGCAGGCTCCCCAGTTTGGCGCAGGTTCCCCGGTTTGGCGCAGGCTCCCCGGTTTGGGGCAGCTTCCCCGGTTTGGCGCAGGCTCCCCGGTTTGGGGCAGGATCCCCAGTTTGGCGCAGGATCCCCAGTTTGGCGCAGGCTCCCCAGTTTGGCGCAGGCTCCCCAGTTTGGGGCAGGATCCCTGGTTTGGGGCAGGCTCCCCGGTTTGGCGCAGGATCCCCAGTTTGGCGCAGGATCCCCAGTTTGGGGCAGGATCCCCAGTTTGGCGCAGGCTCCCCAGTTTGGCGCAGGCTCCCCGGTTTGGCACAGGCTCCCCCGTTTGGGGCAGGATCCCCAGTTTGGCGCAGGATCCCCAGTTTGGCGCAGGCTCCCCAGTTTGGCACAGGCTCCCCCGTTTGGGGCAGGATCCCCAGTTTGGCGCAGGCTCCCCAGTTTGGTTCAGGCTCCCCAGTTTGGTCCAGGCTCCCCGGTTTGGGTCAGGCTCCCCAGTTTGGCGCAGGCTCCCTGGTTTGGGGCAGGCTCCCCAGTTCAGGGCACCACTCACCAGGACCCGGTGGGTTTACCAGACCCATTTTTAGCAGCGGGTGGCAGTTTCCCCAGCCAGCCGGATTAATCCCCGGTGTTGGCAGCACCGATTCCCTCCCATCCCCAGCTCCATCCCGCCTGCCGCGCCGGTGACAAACCCACATTGGGATGAATTATCCGGGCGTATTCAAGCCGGTTTAATCCCTCGCCGCACGGCAGCTGTTTGCGGGAGATAGCGGCCGGCGCGGCCCTGGGGCCGGACTCGCTCCTCCGGGAGCGCTAACGTCTCTTTTCTTCCCGTCTCGGCACCGCGGTCACGGCTCCGCAGTCTCGGACGCCCGCCCTGGTCTTCGAGCATGTCAACAACACCGATTTCAAGGTGAGGGACTTGCTGGTGTCGCTGATGCCTCTTGAATTGGGGGATGGTGATTGAGGGAGCTCATTCAGGTGCTGCCGTGTCACGGCATCGCTTCCTGACCCGCTCCGACACTGTCGAGGGGTTCCCGACTCTCTCTGATGACATCAAGGGGTTCCGGACCCACTCTGATGCTATTGGGGGGTTCTCAATCTGCTCTGACTCTATCGAGGGGTTCTCGATCTGCTCTGACTTTATCGAGGGGTTCCCGACCCGCTCCAATGCTGTCGAGGGGTTCCCGACCCGCTCTGACACTATCAGGGGGTTCCTGACTCACTCAGATGCTGTCGAGGGGTTCCCAACTCTCTCTGACACTATCAAGGGGTTCCCAGCTCTCTCTGATGCTGTCGGGGGGTTCCCGACCCGCTCTGATGCCATCAAGGGGTTCCCGACTGTCTCTGATGACATCAAGGGGTTCCCAACTCTCTCTGGTGCCATCAAGGGGTTCCGGACCCACTATTGAGGGGTTCCTGACCTGCTCTCATGCCATCAAGGGGTTCCTGGCCCGCTCTGACGCTGTCGAGGGGTTCCCGACCTGCTCCAATGCCGTCAAGGGGTTCCCGACCCGCTCTGACACTATCGAGGAGTTCCCGACCTGCTTAGGTGCTATCGGGGGGTTCCTGACTCACTCAGATACTGTCGAGGGGTTCCCAACTCTCTCTGACACTATCAAGGGGTTTCCAGCTCTCTGTGATGCCATCGAGGAGTTCCCGACTCTCTCTGATGCCATCAGGGGGTTCCCGACTCTCTCTGATGCCGTCGGGGGGTTCCCAACCCGCTCTGATGCCGTCGAGGGGTTCCCGACCCTCTCTGATGACATCAAGGGGTTCCCAACCCTCTCTGATACCATCAAGGAGTTCCCGACTCACTCTGACACTATTGAGGGGTTCCCGACCTGCTCTCATGCCATCGAGGGGTTCCTGACCCGCTCCGACACTGTCAAGGGGTTCCTGACCTGCTTGGGTGCTATCAGGGGGTTCGTGACTCACTCAGATGCTGTCGAGGGGTTCCCAACTCTCTCTGACACTATCAAGGGGTTCCCTGCTCTCTCTGATGCCATCGAGGAGTTCCCGACCCTCTCTGATGCTGTCGAGGGGTTCCCGACCCTCTCTGATGCCATCAAGGGGTTCCCGACCATCTCTGATGCTATTGAGGGGTTCCCGACCTGCTCTGATGCCATTGGGGGGTTCCCAACTCTCTCTGACACTGTCAAGGGGTTCCCAGCTCTCTCTGATGCCATCGGGGGGTTCCCAACTCTCTCTGATGCCATTGAGGGGTTCCTGACCCGCTCAGATGCCATCGAGGGATTCCCGACCCACTGTGATGCCCTTGAGGGGTTCCCAACTCCCTCTGATGCCCTCGAGGGGTTCCCGACCCGCTCTGATGCCCTCGAGGGGTTCCTGACCCGCTCTGATGCCATCGAAGGGTTCCTGACTCGCTCAGATGCTGTCAAGAGGTTCCCAACTCTCTCTGATGCCATCGAGGGGTTCCCGACCATCTCTGATGACATCAAGGGGTTCCCAACTCTCTCTGATGCCATCAAGGGGTTCCCAACCCACTCTGACTCTATCGGGGTGTTCCTGACCCGCTCAGATGCTATCGAGGGGTTCCCAACTTTCTCTGATGCCATCAAGGGGTTCCTGACCCACTCTGACACTATCGCGGGGTTCCCGACCCGCTCTGATGCTGTTGAGGGGTTCCTGACCCTCTCTGATGCCATCAAGGGGTTCCCAGCTCTCTCTGATGCCATCAAGGGGTTCCCAACCCACTCTGACTCTATCGGGGTGTTCCTGACCCGCTCAGATGCTATCGAGGGGTTCCCAACTTTCTCTGATGCCATCAAGGGGTTCCTGACCCACTCTGACACTATCGCGGGGTTCCCGACCCGCTCTGATGCTGTTGAGGGGTTCCTGACCCTCTCTGATGCCATCAAGGGGTTCCCAGCTCTCTCTGATGCCATCGGGGGGTTCCTGACTCACTCAGATGCCATCGGGGGGTTCCCAGCTCTCTCTGATTATGGGTTATGGGGAGGAAGGTGATGAGGAGGGTTGTGGGGAGGAAGAAGATGAGGAAGGTTATTGAGATGGGCTCCAGGATTTAAACCAGCAGCCGCTTGGTTCTGTTGTCAGGAGTAATTACCCGCCCTGTAATTACCACCCTGTAATTACCGCCCTGTAATTACTGCCCTGTAATTACTGCCCTGTACATCCTGACATGAGACTTTTCCCACCCATTTTGTGTCCCCAGGGCCTGGTTTTGGGGACTTGCCCCACTGGGGTTTGCAGGGGCACTGAGATGTGCTCTCCTCCTCATCCTCCTCATCCCCCTCCTCATCCTCCTCATCCTCCTCATCCCCCTCCTCATCCCCCTCCTCATCCTCCTCATCCCCCTCCTCATCATCCTCATCCTCCTCATTCTCCTCATCCCCCTCCTCATCCTCCTCATCCTCCTCATCCTCCTCATCCTCCTCATCCTCCTCATCCTCCTCCTCATCCTCCTCATCCTCCTCATCCCCCTCCTCATCCTCCTCATCCTCCTCCTCATCCTCCTCATCCTCCTCATGCTCCTCATCCTCCTCTTCCTCCTCATCCCCCTCCTCATTCTCCTCATCCCCCTCCTCATCCTCCTCATTCTCCTCATCCCCTTCCTCATCCTCCTCATCCTCCTCATCCTCCTCATCCTCCTCATCCCCCTCCTCATCCTCCTCATCCCCCTCATCCTTCTCATCCCGCTTATCCCCCTCCTCATTCCCCTCCTCATCCTCCTCATCCTCCTCATCCCCCTCCTCATCCTCCTCATCCTCCTCATC
The DNA here is from genome assembly GCA_032206185.1 of Columba guinea. Classification (NCBI taxonomy): domain Eukaryota; kingdom Metazoa; phylum Chordata; class Aves; order Columbiformes; family Columbidae; genus Columba; species Columba guinea. The sequence goes on along the minus strand of JAVLUU010000244.1, from coordinate 20,822 downwards.
CCCCTCATCCCCCTCCTCATCCTCCTCATCCTCCTCATCCCCCTCCTCATCCTCCTCATCCTCCTCATCCCCCTCCTCATCCTCCTCATCCTCCTCATCCCCCTCCTCATCCTCCTCATCCTCCTCATCCCCCTCCTCATCCTCCTCATCCTCCTCATCCCCCTCCTCATCCTCCTCATCCCCCTCATCCTTCTCATCCCGCTTATCCCCCTCCTCATTCCCCTCCTCATCCTCCTCATCCTCCTCATCCTCCTCATCCTCCTCATCCTCCTCATCCTCCTCATCCTCCTCATCCCCCTCCTCATCCCCCTCCTCATCCTCCTCATCCCCCTCCTCATCCTCCTCATCCCCCCCCCATCCTCCTCATCCCCCCCCATCCTCCTCATCCTCCTCATCCTCCTCATCCCCCTCATCCCCCTCCTCATCCCCCTTCTCCCCCTCCTCATCCCCCTCCTCATCCTCCTCATCCTCCTCATGCTCCTCATCCTCCTCATCCTCCTCATCCTCCTCATCCCCCTCCTCATCCCCCTCCTCCCCCTCCTCATCCCCCTCCTCATCCTCCTCATCCTCCTCATGCTCCTCATCCCCCTCATCCCCCTCCTCATCCTCCTCATCCCCCTCCTCATCCCCCTCCTCATCCCCCTCCTCATCCCCCTCCTCATCCTCCTCATCCTCCTCCTCATCCTCCTCATCCTCCTCATCCTCCTCATCCCCCTCCTCATCCTCCTCATCCTCCTCATCCCCCTCCTCATCCCCCTCCTCATCCCCCTCCTCATCCTCCTCATCCCCCTCCTCATCCCCCTCCTCATCCCCCTCCTCATCCCCCTCCTCATCCTCCTCATCCTCCTCATCCTCCTCATCCTCCTCATCCTCCTCATCCCCCTCCTCATCCTCCTCATCCTCCTCATCCCCCTCCTCATCCTCCTCATCCTCCTCCTCATCCTCCTCATCCTCCTCCTCATCCTCCTCATCCTCCTCATCCTCCTCATCCTCCTCATCCTCCTCATCCTCCTCATCCTCCTCCTCATCCTCCTCATCCTCCTCATCCCCCTCCTCATCCTCCTCATCCTCCTCATCCTCCTCATCCTCCTCCTCATCCTCCTCATCCTCCTCATGCTCCTCATCCTCCTCTTCCTCCTCATCCCCCTCCTCATCCTCCTCATCCCCCTCCTCATCCTCCTCATCCCCCTCCTCATCCCCCTCCTCATCCTCCTCATCCTCCTCATCCTCCTCATCCCCCTCCTCATCCCCCTCCTCATCCCCCTCCTCATCCCCCCTCATCCCCCCTCATCCCCCCCCATCCCCCCCCTCATCCCCCCCCATCCCCCTCCTCATCCCCCTCCTCATCCTCCTCCTCATCCCCCTCATCCCTTTCATCCTCCTCATCTTCATCCCTGTCCTCACTCTGGTAAATGGAGTTGGTCCAGCTGCCAGGGCTCCCTGGGTGGGCACGGGGTTGTTGGCCAGACTGGGCTGTGCTTGGGGCTCCTGGGCACAAAATTGGGGCTCCAAAGACCGCTCAACGCCTGCTCTGCACCGCGAGGAGCCACGGATAACGGTGCCGCGGTCCATTAACCCACCGTTCATTAACCCGCCGTTCATTAACCCGCCGTTCATTAACCCGCCGTTCATTAACCCGCCTCTTCTCTCCCTTCCCGCAGCAACTGTACCAGACGCTCTCAGATTTCGACATCCGCTTCTACATGTACGAGATCCTCAAGGTGAGCCGGCCCGGCGATCCCGGCCAAAGCAAACCCCGCGGCCCGAGAAGCGGGAGCCGCAGGGCAGCGCTCGCCTGGCTACCGAGCCCTCCTGGCCCGTTGCCCGCCCGGCCACGTGCGCCGGCGTCCCGGGCCACCGCGCCGGGGGTGCGCAAGGTCGCCCCGTCCTTGAGAAGCAGAAATTGTCTGTCTCATTCTCTCCCCGGCGTCTCTTCCTCAGCGGGATGTGGGTTTGGCGGCGGCTCCGGTCACAAGTGGCCGTTTGGGCCGTGCCGGAGCGCTCTGGGGGGTCACCAGGGGTCCCCAGGGCACTGAAACCCCCTCCTGTCACCCCAAAATCGCTCCTGTCACCCTGAAATCACTCCTGTCACCCCAAGGTTGCTTCTGTCACCTTGAGGTCACCCCTGTCACACCGAGGTCACCCTCCCAGAGCCCTCGTGTATGTCCCCGCTGTCCTGTCTGCTGTGGGGAACAAGAGCCGTGGAACGGGGGCTCCTTGGGCGCGATGTCCCCTCCGCTGGGGGACACGGGGTTTGTGCCCCGCTCGGTCCCTCGTGGGAGGGACGCGGATCAGAGCCCCGCGCGGGGTTTTCCTGGTGTCCCCCCCGGTTAGAGGGAACAGCACAAGGTCTGAAATCCCCGGTGATCCCCGCGGCGTTCCGGATGGGTGTCACCAAACACGGTGTCCCCAAGGCCGTCCCTCTGTCCCTGACACATCCCTTGTCCCCGCAGGCCCTGGATTACTGCCACAGCATGGGCGTCATGCACCGAGACGTCAAACCCCACAATGTCATGATCGACCACGAGCACAGGAAGGTACGGGGGGGGTCTCTCCGCCTCCATTTACCTTATGGGGGTGTCACCCGCGCTGTGACCGCTGTCACCGCGCCCAGCTCTTCTCCCGACCGCTCGGCTCGCGGCAAAGAGCCTTCGTGCCGGCATCGCTTTGCTTTTACACACTTTTATGTGCTTTCACCCGCTTCCTTGTGCTCGTCCCGCCCTTGGCCGCTGGAAACGGTTTTGGTTTGTGAGCCTGTGTTGCCATCAGGACCCCAACGGGGGGCCCGACCCGCAGCTGCCACCCTGAAATCACTCCTGTCACCCTGAGGTCGCTCCTGTCACCCCGAGGTTGCTTCTGTTACCCCAAAATCACTCCTGTCACCCCAGAATCACTCCTGTCACCCTGACGTCACTCTGTCACCCCAAAATCACTCCTGTTATCCTGAAGTCGCTCCCATCACCCCAAGGTTGCTTCTGTCACCCCAGAATCACTCCTGTCACCCTGAGGTCGCTCTCGTCACCCTGAGATCATTCCTGTCACCCCAAGGTCGCTCCTGTCACCCTGGGGTCGCTCCTGTCACCCCGAGGTCACTCCTGTCACCCTGAAATCACTCCTGTCACCCTGAGGTCACTCCCGTCACCCCGAGGTCGCTCCTGTCACCCTGAAATCACTCCTGTTATCCTGAAGTCGCTCCCATCACCCCAAGGTTGCTTCTGTCACCCCAGAATCACTCCTGTCACCCTGAGGTCGCTCTCGTCACCCTGAGATCATTCCTGTCACCCCGAGGTCACTCCTGTCACCCTGAAATCACTCCTGTCACCCTGAGGTCGCTCCTGTCACACCGAGGTCACGCCTGTCACCTTGAGGTTACTGTTGTCACCCCAAGGTCACTCCTGTCACCCTGAGGTCGCTCCCGTCACCCCGAGGTTACTCCTGTCACCCCCAAAATCACTCCTGTCACCCTGAGGTTGCTCCTGTCACCCTGAAATCACTCTTGTCACCCTGAGGTCGCTCCCGTCACCCCGAGGTCACTCCTGTCACCCTGAAATCACTCCTGTCACCCTGAGGTTGCTCCTGTCACCCCGAGGTCACTCCTGTCACCCTGAAATCACTCCTGTCACCCTGAGATTGCTCCCGTCACACTGAGGTCACTCTTGTCACCCCAAGATTGCTCCTGTCACCTCAGAATCCCTTGTGTCACCCCAAGGTTGCTTCTGTCACCCTGAAATCACTCCCGTCACCCCGAGGTCGCTCCTGTCACCCTGAAATCACTCCTGTCACCCCAAGGTTGCTTCTGTCACCTTGAGGTCACTCCTGTCACCCTGAGGTCACGCCTGTCACCTTGAGGTTACTCTTGTCACCCCAAGGTCACTCCTGTCACCCTGAGGTCGCTCCCATCACCCCGAGGTTGCTTCTGTCACCCCAGAATCACTCCTGTCACCTTGAGGTTACTCTTGTCACCCCAAGATCACTCCTGTCACCCTGAAATCACTCCTGTCACTCCAAGGTTGCTCCTGTCACCCCAAAATAGCTCCTGTCACCCTGAAATCACTCCTGTCACCCCAAGGTTGCTTCTGTCACCTTGAGGTCACCCCTGTCACCCCGAGGTCACACGTGTCACCTTGAGGTTACTCTTGTCACCCCAAGGTCACTCCTGTCACCCTGAAGTCGCTCCCATCACCCCAAGGTTGCTTCTGTCACCCCAGGATCACTCCTGTCACCCTGACATCACTCCTGTCACCCCAAAATCACTCCTGTCACCCAAAATCACTCCTGTTATCCTGAAGTCGCTCCCATCACCCCAAGGTTGCTTCTGTCACCCCAAAATCACTCCTGTCACCTTGAGGTTACTCTTGTCACCCCAAGATCACTCCTGTCACCCTGAAATCACTCCTGCCACTCCAAGGTTGCTCCTGTCACCCCAAAATCGCTCCTGTCACCCTGAAATCACTCCCGTCACCCCAAGGTTGCTTCTGTCACCTTGAGGTCACTCCTGTCACCCTGAGGTCACGCCTGTCACCTTGAGGTTACTGTTGTCACCCCAAGGTCACTCCTGTCACCCTGAGGTCGCTCCCGTCACCCCGAGGTTACTCCTGTCACCCCAGAATCACTCCTGTCACCCTGAGGTCGCTCCCGTCACCCCGAGGTCACTCCTGTCACCCTGAAATCACTCCTGTCACCCTGAGGTTGCTCCTGTCACCCCGAGGTCACTCCTGTCACCCTGAAATCACTCCTGTCACCCTGAGGTTGCACCCGTCACACTGAGGTCACTCCTGTCACCCTGAAGTCACTCCTGTCACCCTGAGGTTGCTCCTGTCACCCCGAGGTCACTCCTGTCACCCTGAAATCACTCCTGTCACCCTGAGGTTGCTCCTGTCACACTGAGGTCACTCTTGTCACCCCAAGATTGCTCCTGTCACCTCAGAATCCCTTCTGTCACCCCAAGGTTGCTTCTGTCACCCTGAAATCACTCCCGTCACCCCGAGGTCGCTCCTGTCACCCTGAAATCACTCCTGTCACCCCAAGGTTGCTTCTGTCACCTTGAGGTCACTCCTGTCACCCTGAGGTCACGCCTGTCACCTTGAGGTTACTCTTGTCACCCCAAGGTCACTCCTGTCACCCTGAGGTCGCTCCCATCACCCCAAGGTTGCTCCTGTCACCCCAAAATCGCTCCTGTCACCCTGAAATCACTCCCGTCACCCCAAGGTTGCTTCTGTCACCTTGAGGTCACTCCTGTCACCCCGAGGTCACGCCTGTCACCTTGAGGTTACACTTGTCACCCCAAGGTCACTCCTGTCACCCTGAGGTCGCTCCCGTCACCCCGAGGTCACTCCTGTCACCCCAGAATCACTCCTGTCACCCTGAGGTCGCTCCCGTCACCCCGAGGTCACTCCTGTCACCCTGAAATCACTCCTGTCACCCTGAGGTTGCTCCTGTCACCCCGAGGTCACTCCTGTCACCCTGAAATCACTCCTGTCACCCTGAGGTTGCTCCCGTCACACTGAGGTCACTCTTGTCACCCCAAGATTGCTCCTGTCACCTCAGAATCCCTTCTGTCACCCCAAGGTTGCTTCTGTCACCCTGAAATCACTCCCGTCACCCCGAGGTCGCTCCTGTCACCCTGAAATCACTCCTGTCACCCCAAGGTTGCTTCTGTCACCTTGAGGTCACTCCTGTCACCCCGAGGTCACGCCTGTCACCTTGAGGTTACTCTTGTCACCCCAAGGTCACTTCTGTCACCCTGAAGTCGCTCCCATCACCCCAAGGTTGCTTCTGTCACCCCAGGATCACTCCTGTCACCCTGACATCACTCCTGTCACCCCAAAATCATTCCTGTTATCCTGAAGTCGCTCCCATCACCCCAAGGTTGCTTCTGTCACCCCAAAATCACTCCTGTCACCTTGAGGTTACTCTTGTCACCCCAAGATCGCTCCTGTCACCCTGAAATCACTCCTGTCACTCCAAGGTTGCTCCTGTCACCCCCAAAATCGCTCCTGTCACCCTGAAATCACTCCTGTCACCCCAAGGTTGCTTCTGTCACCTTGAGGTCACTCCTGTCACCCTGAGGTCACGCCTGTCACCTTGAGGTTACACTTGTCACCCCAGAATCACTCCTGTCACCCTGAGGTTGCTCCTGTCACCCCGAGGTCACTCCTGTCACCCTGAAATCACTCCTGTCACCCTGAGGTCGCTCCCATCACCCCGAGATCACTCCTGTCACCCCAAAATCACTCCTGTCACCTTGAGGTTACTCTTGTCACCCCAAGATTGCTCCTGTCACCCCAAAATCACCCCTGTCACCTTGAGGTTACTCTTGTCACCCCAAGATCGCTCCTGTCACCCTGAAATCACTCCTGTCACCCCAAAATCTCTCCCGTTCCCTCTTTCCCCCGCAACGTGGCCAAGAGCCGCACATGGAGCAGCCGTGGGGCGGCGGAGCAGCCGTGGGGCGGACCACAAAAGCCCCATTTCCAGTGCCAGACACAGGCGGGGCGGCGAGTCGCGGTCCCCGTGGGGTCACAGGTCGCCGTGGGGTGACAGGAGCCCGTCCCCACGCTGTCCCCTGTCCCCGCAGCTGCGGCTGATCGACTGGGGCCTGGCCGAGTTCTACCACCCCGGCCAGGAGTACAACGTGCGCGTGGCCTCGCGCTACTTCAAGGGACCGGAGCTCTTGGTGGATTATCAGGTACATCCCGGGGGGGTCGGTGTCACCAGTGTCACCGGTGTCACCTGTGCGTGGTCAAGCTGTCCCCAGCGGCCTGAAAATGGGGGAAAAGGGGGAAAAATGAGGCTCTTCTGCCCAAGATGGATGAGACCGCATGGAGCTCAGGGCCCAAACCCACCGCTGGTGTTGGAGCCGGGCAAGGGCAAGCGCGGAGCTGCCGCGCTCTGGGGGGGATTCGATGCGTGTCCCCCGCCTCGCGGCATTCCCGGTGGTCCTGGGGTGTCACTGACCCCCCCCCGGCCCTGTTCTGGGTGTTTGCAGATGTACGACTACAGCCTGGACATGTGGAGCCTGGGCTGCATGTTGGCCAGCATGATCTTCCGGAAAGAGCCCTTCTTCCATGGGCATGACAACTACGACCAGGTGAGCACCCCCCCGCACCCCACACATTCCTCTGGCACCCCACACCTTCCCCCGGCACCCCACACCTCCCCTTCGCACCCCACACCCAGCCCAGAACCCCACACCTTTCCCTGGCACCCCACACCTTCCCCTTGGCACCCCACACCTCCCCTTGGCACCCCACACACTCCCCTTGGCACCCCACACCCTCCTCTGGCACCCCACACCTTCCCCTTGGCACCCCACACCTCCCCTTGGCACCCCACACACTCCCCTTGGCACCCCACACATTCCTCTGGCACCCCACACCCTCCCCTTGGCACCCCACACTTCCCCTTGGCACCCCAAACCTCCCCTTGGCACCCCACACTTCCCCTTGGCACCCCAAACCTCCCCTTGGCACTCCACACCCTCCTCTGGCAGCCCACACCTCCCCTTGGCACCCCCCACACCTTCCCCTGGCACCCCACACCTTCCCCTTGGCACCCCTCACCCTCCTCTGGCACCTCACACCTTCCACTTGGCACCCCACACTTCCCCTTGGCACCCCACACCTCCCCTTGGCACCCCAAACCTCCCCTTGGCACCCCACACTTCCCCTTGGCACCCCAAACCTCCCCTTGGCACCCCACACCTCTCCTTGGCACCCCACACCCTCCTCTGGCACCTCACACCTGCCCTTGGCACCCCACACCCAACCCAGCACCCCACACCCTCCCCTTGGCACCCCACACCTTCCCCTGGCAGCCCACACCTCCCCTTGGCACCCCCACACCTTCCCCTGGCACCCCACACCTTCCCCTGGCACCCCACACCTCCCCTTGGCACCCTACATCTCCCCTTGGCACCCCACACCCAACCCAGCACCCCACACCTTCCCCTGGCACCCCACACCTCCCCTTGGCACCCTACATCTCCCCTTGGCACCCCACACCCAACCCAGCACCCCACACCTTCCTCCGGCACCCCACACCTTCCCCCGGCACCCCACACCTCCCCTTGGCACCCCACACCTTCCCCCGGCACCCCACACCTCCCCTTGGCACCCCACACCCTCCTCTGACACCCTCACACCTGCCCTTGGCACCCCACACCCAAACCAGCACCCCACACCTCCCCTTGGCACCCCACACCCAACCCAGCACCCCACACCTTCCCCTTGGCACCCCACACCCTCCCGGGGCTCTGGGTGATCCCAATACGTCACCATGAACCAAACCGGTGCCGCAGCCCTGGCGCGGCTGCCTTCGGTGCTCCTGTGCCACCTCCTGGCTCCGTCCCCCCCATGCTGGCTCCGGCCGCTCCCCGATTCTCCGCTCCCCCTGTTTTGTGTCTGGGGGAGCTGGTTGTACTGGGCGGCGCCGGCGGGATCCGCCTGCCCGGCACAGGACGGGGTGCAGCCCTGTTGTGGTTACCCCAAGCGCTGCCGGAGCGGGAGGATCGCAGGCTGTGGGTTTGGAGCCGGTCGGCAAGAGCAGAACCACAATTTCCGGTGGTACCACAACCGCCGCCAGCCCCAAACCCGGCGCGAAGGGCCTGCCGGGACCTGCGCTGTGGGATCGCGGCTCCCGGCGCGCCCGCCCGCGGGGCCGGGAGGGGACACCCCCATGCCGGGCCCGGCGCCAGCGCTGGGATGCGGCTCCGGCTGTGGAATTCCGGCCCCGCGGCACTACCGGCACCTGTTTGCCCTTTGCTGCCGGGATAGGAGCGCGGTATAGCTATGGCACAGTGTGGCACGGATCCCAGCTGTCCCGGGGCTTTGCACTGAGCGCCAGAGCGCGGGCACGGAGCGGTGTGGGCGGCGGTGGCCCCGCTGTCACCCGAGCGTCACCTCTCCCTCCCCCAGCTGGTGCGCATCGCCAAAGTGCTGGGCACCGAGGACCTGTACGACTACATCGACAAGTACAACATCGAGCTGGACCCCCGCTTCAACGACATCCTCGGCAGGTGGGACCCGCCGCCGTGTCACAGCCGGGGACGCCGAGGGTGGCGCGGGGTTGGGGTGGGACAGAAGCAGAGCCCGGGGTCGGGGTTTGGGGACGCGGCTCTTGGAGGCAGCAGCTTCAAACCGTCCTCACTGGAAGGTGCTGCCGCTTCCTCCTTGGGGGACACAATCCAGCCCGAGGGGGAAAACGTCCTTGAGCTCCGTGGTTCACGTCGCGTCTCCTCGCAGAACCGCCGGCTCCGTGCGCCGGTGCTCGCGAACCGAGCCGGCACGAGCAGGTTTGACCATTTTGAGGGCAGGGTGGCTTTTGTGTTCGCACACCGACGTTTGGCTCCGGTTAAAATCTACACCCAGGCCCCTCGGCACGCACCGTTGCTGCAGGAACAAGCTCCGCAAGTGTCCTGGCAAACAACCTGGACAGGGGAAAGTCTCCTGTAACCTTTTGGCGGCGCACCGGCGGTTTGTGGGCTGGAAGCGTTCACGCATGGGCGCAACGAGTAAACGCAGCGGCTTTGAGTCGTGTTCACGAGAAACGCCGTGCGATCACACAGCCAAACGGCCTCGTTCGGGATGTGCTGTTGGCTCCACGACTCGCTGGGCCTGTGGGTCCCTGCGTCCTTCTGAGGGGACGGTTTTGGTAGCGAGGGGCAGGGCTGAGCGCTGCTCTGGTGACAGTGACAGAACCTGAGAGATGGCAGGAAGATGTGCCGGGGAGGGTCAGCTGGACATAAGGAAAAGGTCTTGACTTGACCTGTGTCTTGGCTTGATCCTATAACATCTTGGCTTGATCCTATAACATCTTGGCTTGACCCTATAATGTCTTGGCTTGACCCTATAATGTCTTGGCTTGACCCTATAACGTCTTGGCTTGACCCTATAACGTCTTGGCTTGACCCTATAACATCTTGGCTTGATCCTGTAACGTCTTGGCTTGACCTAATGTCTTGGCCTGACCTAAAGTCTTGGCTTGACCCAATGTCTTGGCTTGACCCTGTAATATCTTGGCTTGACCCAATGATGTCTTGGCTTAAGCCAATGTCTTGGCTTGACTCAACAACATCATGGCTTGACCAACATCTGGGCTTGACCTAATCTCTTGGCTTGACTTAATGACATCATGGCTTGACCCAATGTCTTGGCTTGACCTATGTCTTGGCTTGACCTATGTCTTGACTTGACCCTATGATATACTGGCTTTACCTTACAGCTTGGCTTGATCCAATGTCTTGGCTTGACCCAGTGGTGTCTTGGCTTGACCCAATCTCTTGGTTTGACCCAACAACCTCTTGACTTGGCCTAATGTCTTGGTCTGACCTAACAATACGTTGGCTTGACCAACATCCTGGCTTGACCTAAGCTCTTGGCTTGACTTAATGACATCATGGCTTGACCCAATGTCTTGACTTGACCTATGTCTTGACTTGACCCTATGATATCTTGGCTTCACCTTACAGCTTGGCTTGACCCAGTGATGTCTTGGCTTGACCCAATGATGTCTTAGCCTGACCCAATCTCTTGGTTTGACCCAACAACCTCTTGACTTGGCCTAATGTCTTGGTCTGACCTAACAATACCTTGGCTTGACCAACATTTTGGCTTGACCTAGTCTCTTGGCTTGACTTAATGACATCATGGCTTGACCCAATGTCTTGACTTGACCTATGTCTTGACTTGACCCTATGATATCTTGGCTTCACCTTACAGCTTGGCTTGACCCAGTGATGTCTTGGCTTGACCCAGTGATGTCTTGGCTTGACACAATGATGTCTTAGCCTGACCCAGTCTCTTGGTTTGACCCAACAAGCTCTTGACTTGGCCTAATGTCTTGGTCTGACCTAACAATACCTTGGCTTGACCAACATCTTGGCTTGACCTAGTCTCTTGGCTTGACTTCATGACATCATGGCTTGACCCAATGTCTTGACCCAGTGTCGTGACTTGACCTAACAGCTTGGCTTGATCCAGTGTCTTGGCTTGACCCAATGATGTCTTGTCTTGACACAGTCTCTTGTCTTGACCCAACAACATCTTGACTTAGCCTAATGTCTTGGTCTAACCTAACAATACCTTGGCTTGACCAACATTTTGGCTTGACCAGCATCTTGGCTTGACCTAATCTCATGGCTTGACCTAATGGCATCTTGGCTTGACCCAGCGTCATCTTGGTTTGACTCAACATCTTGGCTTGACCCAACAGCATGTTGGTTTGACAACATCCTCAGACACATGGTGTGAATTTTGGGGTGTCCTGTGCAGTGACAGGGGTTGGTCTCGATGATCCAACGGCTCCTCGTCCCCGGCAGACACTCGCGGAAGCGGTGGGAGCGCTTCGTGCACAGCGAGAACCAGCACCTGGTCAGCACCGAGGCGCTGGATTTCCTGGACAAGCTGCTGCGCTACGACCACCAGACGCGTCTCACGGCCCGGGACGCCATGGAGCACACCCCTACTTCTGTATGTACCCCCCGCCCGTGTCTCCCCTGTCCCCCCCGGGGGGGCTCGGTGACATCCCCGTGCCCCCCTCACCACCCGCCACCCGCTTCTTTCCCTCCAGACCCCATCGCCAAGGACCCGGCGCGGCTGGGCACCGCGGCCGCGCTCTCGGCCCGCCAACACCCCCGTCAGCTCCTCCAGCATGTTGGCAGGTGAGTCCTGGCCCGTGGGGACACCCGGGGACACCCCAGGCCCCCCCGCAGGTGTCACCCCCCACCCCGTGCGTGTCCCCGCAGGGATCACGTCCATGGCCGCGTCGCAGCCGCTGGGCAGCCTGGCCGCCTCGCCCATCATCTCCTCGCCCAACGCGCTGGGCCTCGCCGGTCCCCGCCGCGGCGCAGCCGTGACCCCGGCGCCGTCCCCGTCCCCGTCCCGTCCCGCAGCGCCGGGGCCGCCTTCTGCCTCCCCCCCCGCACAAACCGCGGGGATTTGGATTGTTATTATTTTTTAATTTCAATTTCTGTTGAGTCTGGAAAGCGAGAGCAAAGCCGTAGGTTCCCTGTGCCGACGTCCCCTCCGCGGTGCCGGTGCCGGCGGGTGGCCGCGCCGCTATCCCGAGGGTCGCGGTTAGTGACGCGGCTGCGGTGTAGAAACCCACAAAAATGACAAATAAAGTTTATTTTCTATGGCCCTAGGGGGGACACACCCGGCCCAGGTGTCCCAGCGCCATGGGGGGGGTCAGGGTGACACCCCGGCCCAGGTGTCCCAGCGCCATGGGGGGGTCAGGGTGACACCCCCGGCCCAGGTGTCCCAGCGCCATGGAGGGGTCAGGGTGACACCCCGGCCCAGGTGTCCCAGCGCCATGGAGGGGTCAGGGTGACACCCCGGCCCAGGTGTCCCAGCGCCATGGGGGGGTCAGGGTGACACCCCGGCCCAGGTGTCCCAGCGCCATGGGGGGGTCAGGGTGACACCCAGCCCAGGTGTCCCAGCGCCATGGGGGGGTCAGGGTGACACCCAGCCCAGGTGTCCCAGCGCCATGGGGGGGTCAGGGCTGACACCCAGCCCAGGTGTCCCAGCGCCATGGGGGGGTCAGGGTGACACCAGCCCAGGTGTCCCAGCGCCATGGGGGGTCAGGGTGACACCCAGCCCAGGTGTCCCTGCGCCATGGGGGGGTCAGGGTGACACACCCAGCCCAGGTGTCCCTGCGCCATGGGGGGTCAGGGTGACACCCAGCCCAGGTGTCTCAGCACCATGGGGGGTCAGGGTGACACCCCGGCCCAGGTGTCCCAGCGCCATGGGGAGGTCAGGGGTGACACCCAGCCCAGGTGTTCCCTGCGCCATGGGGGGTCAGGGTGACACCGTGGCCCAGGTGTCCCAGCGCCATGGGGGGTCAGGGTGACACCCAGCCCAGGTGTCCCAGCGCCATGGGGGGTCAGGGTGACACCGCACAGCCCAGGTGTCTCAGCACCATGGGGGGTCAGGGTGACACCCCGGCCCAGGTGTCCCAGCGCCATGGGGGGGTCAGGGTGACACCCCGGCCCAGGTGTCCCAGCGCCATGGGGGGGTCAGGGTGACACCCCGGCCCAGGTGTCCCAGCGCCATGGGGGGGTCAGGGTGACACCCCGGCCCAGGTGTCCCTGCGCCATGGGGGGGTCAGGGTGACACCCAGCCCAGGTGTCCCAGCGCCATGGGGGGTCAGGGTGACACCCAGCCCAGGTGTCCCTGCGCCATGGGGGGGTCAGGGTGACACCCAGCCCAGGTGTCCCAGCGCCATGGGGGGTCAGGGTGACACCACGCCCCAGCTGTCACACAGCCCATGGGGGGGTCAGGGTGACACCCAGCCCAGGTGGTCCCAGCGCCACGGGGGGGGTCAGGGTGACAATGTCCCCACTCGGCTCCTCATGTCCCCCCAACCTGTCTCCAATGCACTGACCAGAGTTTTGGGCTCACAGGGTGAATCTCAGATTTGGGGGGGACACGCAGCCCCTCGCTGGGGGTGTCACCCACCCCCAGTGTGACAGGGTGGCAGCAGAATTGTCCCTTGTTTGGGGGGGGGGTCACATCGCTCTCCCCACGCTTGTCCATCCCACCCCAAACCAGCTTCTCCAAACCCTCCTGGGGGGGTACAAACTGCCCCCCAACAACCCCCCCCCATCCCATCCACCCCCCAGCGAGGGGTCGTGGTTGGGGGGGCAGAAAACGCGGCTGCACCACCCAGGCTTGGAAAAAAACAACCAAAGACTTTAATCACACAGTTTTTGAGAGAAATAATCTGGAAAAGGGTTAAAAAGTGGCCAGAGGCAGCAGCGGGGCCGGGGGGGGCTCCAGGTGACACCCCCACCCCCCGGGAGTGCGACAGGGACAGGGGGACAGTCCCTTAAAGTGCCAAAATGCTTAAAGCTGGGAGGGGGACACAGCCCCACAATCCCGGCTGCTACCCCAGCCCCACGTCCCCAGGGTCAGGGGGGATTGTCCCTGTCACCCCCCCGGGGGCTATTGCATTGATCTGACATTCAATTCACAAGGACGGTGAGAGCGGCTGGGGGGGGGGGACAGCATTGTCCCCCCCCTCACTGGTTGCCTTCATAGTTGAGCACGTAGTAGTCGTGGACGTACATGAGGACGGCGATGGGCTGCCCGATGATCAGCGACAGCCACACGGCCGCGTTCCCGTAGTTCCCACGCAGGAATTTGGACACGAACCAGGCCAGTGGGATCTGGGTGGGGGGGGGGTCAGGGGGACAGTGTCACCCCCCCCAGGTCGCTGTGTCACCTCCCCGGGGGGGCGGGAGGGATGTGGGGCCGGGGTCGCGCTCACCTGAGCCGCCATCCCCATGAACGCCCAGAGCCGGAACATCTTCAGGGGGACGCTCACCAGGTACTGGGGGGACATGGGGGGGTCGGTAGGGACGGGGGGGCCCAGGGGGTCCCAGACAAGAACTATGGGGTCCCAGGCATGGACTGGGGGGGCTAAGTAGACGCTGAGGTGGTTTTGGGGGGGGTCTCAGAGGCTCCTAGACAGGGACAGGAGGCCCAGGGGGACCCAGACAAGGAGACTTTGGGGTGCTGAGTAAAGACAAAGTGGTTTTTGGGGGGGTCTCAGAGGGTCCCAGACAGGGACGGGGGGCCCAGGGGGTCCCAGGCAGGGACTGGAGGTTTTGGGGGTCCCAGGCAGGGACTGGGGGGCTCAAGGGGTCCAGGCAGGGACTGGGGGGTTCAGAAGGCCTCAAGGGGTCCCAGGCAGGGAGTGGAGATTTTGGGGGTCCCAGGCAGGGACTGGGGGGCTCAAGGGGTCCCAGGCAGGGACTGGGGGGTTCAGAAGGCCTCAAGGGGTCCCAGGCAGGGACTGGAGATTTTGGGGGTCCCAGGCAGGGACTGGGGGGGCTCAAGGGGTCCCAGGTAGGGACTGGAGATTTTGGGGGTCCCAGGCAGGGACTGGGGGGGCTCAAGGGGTCCCAGGCAGGGACTGGAGATTTTGGGGGGGTCCCAGGCAGGGACTGGGGGGGCTCAAGGGGTCCTAGGTAGGGATTGGAGGTTTTGGGGGTCCCAGGCAGGGGACTGGGGGGCTCAAGGGGTCCCAGGAAGGGACTGGGGGTGCTCAGAAGGTCTCAGGGGGTCCCAGGCAGGGACTGGGGGGCTCAGGAGGTCTCAGGGGGTCCCAGGCAGGGACTGGGGGTTTTGGGGGTCCCAGGCAGAGACTGGGGATGCTCAGAAGGTCTCAGGGGGTCCCAGGCAGGGACTGGGGGTTTTGGGGGTCCCAGGCAGGGACTGGGGGGCTCAGGAGGTCTCAGGGGGTCCCAGGCAGGGACTGGGGGTTTTGGGGGGTCCCAGGCAGGGACTGGGGGGCTCAGGAGGTCTCAGGGGGTCCCAGGCAGGGACTGGGGGTTTTGGGGGGTCCCAGGCAGGGACTGGGGGGCTCAGAAGGTCTCAGGGGGTCCCAGGCAGGGACTGGGGGGCTCAAGGGGTCCCAGGAAGGGACTGGGGGTGCTCAGAAGGTCTCAGGGGGTCCCAGGCAGGGACTGGGGGGCTCAGGAGGTCTCAGGGCATCCCAGGCAGGACTGGGGGTTTTGGGGGGTCCCAGGCAGGGACTGGGGGTGCTCAGTAGGTCTCAGGGCATCCCAGGCAGGGACTGGGGGTTTTGGGGGGGTCCCAGCAGGGACTGGGGGCTCAGGAGGTCTCAGGGGGGTCCCAGGCAGGGACTGGGGGTTTAGGGGGGTCCCAGGCAGGGACTGGGGGGCTCAGAATGTCTCAGGGGATCCCAGGCAGGGACTGGGGGTTTAGGGGGGTCCCAGGCAGGGACGGGGGGGCTCAGAAGGTCTCAAGGGGTCCCAGGAAGGGACTGGGGGGCTCAGGAGGTCTCAGGGGGTCCCAGGCAGGGACAGGGGGTTTTGGGGGGTCCCAGGCAGGGACGGGGGGGCACTGACCTCATGGAAGAAGGCGGACGCCAGGAACACGGCCGTTTGCGCCGTCCACTTGCTGACCCCCCGCGCTTGAGCATGGGCTTGTAGAAGTGCCTGCGACGCGACCCCCCCCTCAGCGCGACCCCGGGGACAGTCCCCTCCGGGCGGGGGGACAGTCCCCTCGCGCCCCCCCCCCTACCTGAGACACCACTTGTGCACCGGGATGTTCCAGTTCTGCCAGAAATACGTCACCCGACTCCGAGTTCCTGGGGACAAACAGCAGCCAAATGGGGGCTGGGGGGGGGGAATGGCTGCGTCCCCACTGTCCCCAACACCGCAGGGACCCCCCCCCGAAGTGTCCCAG
The DNA here is from genome assembly GCA_032206185.1 of Columba guinea. NCBI lineage: Eukaryota > Metazoa > Chordata > Aves > Columbiformes > Columbidae > Columba > Columba guinea. The sequence continues at coordinate 4,611 of JAVLUU010000244.1, read as the reverse complement.
CCCTGGGGACAGCCGTGTCCCCCCCCTCACCACCAGTCCCTGTAGAACTCCCGGTCCCCGAACTGCATCACTTCGGGCCACCACGTTGAGGCAGGAGTGGAAGAACCAGTAGAAGAAGATGAGCCAGATGAAGTGGTTGGGGACCTGGGGGACACGGGGGGGACACGGGGGGGACACGGGGGACGTGAGGGGGGGAACCGGCCCCCCAGGCATGGGGAGGGACAAGGGGGGGTGGGGAACTCACGGCCAGTTTGAGGAGCCGCTCGATGATCCGGGAATAGTCCATGTCCTGCAATGTGTCACCCGCTGTCACCCGCTGTCACCCCTGGCCCAGAGCCCGGCCAGCGCGGGCAGAGGGCGGCGGGGGGGACAGAGGGACAGGCAGGGAGCAGACACAGGGACAAGCAGGGATGGGGGACAGGCAGAGGGGACAGGGGGACAAGCGGGGACCAGGGAGACAGGGGGGACAGGGGGACAAGCGTGGGACAGGGAGACAGGGGGGACAGGGGGACAAGCAGGGACAAGCGGGGGACAGACACGGGGACAAGCTGGGGGGGACAGAGACGGGGGGACAGGCAGGGACAGGGGGCAAGCGGGGGGGGACAGAGAGACGGACAGGCAGGGACAGAGGGACAGGCAGGGGGGACAGAGAGACACGGGAACAAGTGGGGACGGGGACAGAGAGACAGGGGGGGACAGAGAGACAGGGGGGGACAAGCAGGGACTGGTAGGGGGGACAGAGAAACAGAGGAACGGGGGGACAGAGAGACGGGGACAGGTGGACAGGGGGACACAGAGACAGGCGGGGGGGGACAGAGAGATGGGGGGACAAGCAGGGACAGGGGGGACAGGGGGACAAGTTGGGACAGAGAGACAGGGGAACAAGCGGGGACAGGTGGGGGGGACGGGGACAGAGAGACGGGGGGACGGGGGCACAGAGAGACCGGGGGACAAGCAGGGACGGGGGGGACAAGTTGGGACAGAGAGACAGGGGAACAAGCGGGGACAGGTGGGGGGGACAGGGGGACAGAGAGACGGGGGGACAGGGGGGCACAGAGAGACGGGGGGGACGGGGGGGGCACAGAGAGACGGAGGGACAGGGGGACAAGTTGGGACAGAGAGACAGGGGAACAAGCTGGGACAGGTGGGGGGGGACGGGGGGCACAGAGAGACGGGGGGACAAGCAGGGACAGGGGGGACAAGTTGGGACAGAGAGACAGGGGAACAAGCGGGGACAGGTGGGGGGGGACAGGGGGCACAGAGAGACGGGGGGACGGGGGCACAGAGAGACGGGGGGACGGGGGGGCACAGAGAGACGGGGGGACAGGGGGGCACAGAGAGACGGGGGGCACAGAGAGACGGGGGGACAGGGGGACAAGTTGGGACAGAGAGACAGGGGAACAAGCGGGGACAGGTGGGGGGGACAGAGGGGACAGAGAGACGGGGGGACAGAGACGGGGGGACGGGGGCACAGAGAGACGGGGGGGACGGGGGGCACAGAGAGACGGGGGGACAAGCAGGGACAGGGGGACAAGTTGGGACAGAGAGACAGGGGAGCAAGCGGGGACAGGTTGGGGGGACAGGTGGACAGAGGGACAGGTGGACAGAGGGACAGGTGGACAGAGGGACAGGTGGACAAGTTGGGGACAGGAGAGGGGACAGAGGTGCCGGGGACGTGCAGGGGCCAGGGGACACGCAGGGCTGTCCGGGGGGGGGACACACCAGTGAGCCCCATCCTGGGCACGGCCACCTCTGCCCAGCGAGGCCAGCTGGGGGGCACCGGGGGGGGAGCTGGAGCCTCTGTGTGTCCCCCCCCAGCCAACGGTGTCCCCAACCTGGGGTGTCCCCAACCCCGGGGGTGTCCCTAACATGGGGGGCGTCCCCAACCCCGGGGGTGTCCCTAACATGGGGGCGTCCCCAACCCCGGGGGGGTGTCCCCAACCCCGGGGGGTGTCCCCAACATGGGGGCGTCCCCAACCCCGGGGGGTGTCCCCAACCCCGGGGGGTGTCCCTAACATGGGGGTGTCCCCTACCCCGGGGGGGGCGTCCCTCACCCGAAAGGGCTTCATGGAGTTCTGGATCGTCGGCACCATCCACTGCAAGAGAGCGGGGGGGGCTGCAGATGGGGCCACCCCCAAACTGAGGAGGGGGGAGACCCCCCCCAACACCCCCAAACCCTCCCCCCCCCCCCCCCCGTACCTGCTGGATCAGCCCCACCAGCAGCTGGGTGAAGAACAGCTGAAGAGACACCCCGGCAGCTCAGGACCCCCAAACAGCTCAGGGACTCCCCCCCCCAATAATTCCACCTCCCTCCTGTCTCAGGGACCCCCCAAAATCTCACAGACCCCCCCCAGTCACCCAGGGATCCCCCAAATCACAGACCACCCCCACAATCACCTCAAGGACCCCCCTAAATCTCACAGACCCCCCAATCACCCCAAGGGACCCCCCAAATCTCCCAGACCCCCCCCAACACCTCAAGGCCCCCCAAATCTCACAGACCCCCCCCAATCACCCCAAGGACCCCCCAACATCTCACAGAGCCCCCCAAACACCCCATGGACCCCCCCCAAATCGCACAGACCCCCCCAATCACCTCAAGGACCCCCCCACATATCACAGACCCCCCCCAATCACTTCAAGGGACCCCCCTCCCCAATCACCCCAAGGATCCCCCCAAATCTCACAGACCCCCCCCCAGTCATCCCAGGGACACCCCCCCCCCCCCCCATCCTCACCCCACAATCTCAGCCCCCCCCCCCATCCCCATTGCCTTTGCTGTGGAACCAGAGGGGCCCCAACCCCAGCAGGACCCCCCGGGACCCCCCCAAAACCCCCAGGAACCCCCCCCAATCATCTCAAGGACCCCTCCACATCTCACAGACCCCCCCCAGTCACCTCAAGGACCCCCCCAAATCTCACAGACCCCCCCCAATCACCCCAAGGACCCCCCCCACATATCACAGACCCCCCCCAATCACCCCAAGGACCCCCCCCACATATCACAGACCCCCCCCAATCACTTCAAGGACCCCCCTCCCCAATCACCCCAAGGACCCCCCCCAAATCTCACAGACCCCCCCCATTCACCCCAAGGATCCCCCCAAATCTCACAGACCCCCCCCCCCAGTCATTCCAGGGACCCCCCCCCCCATCCTCACCCCGCAATCTCAGCCCCCCCCCCCCCATCCCCATTGCCTTTGCTGTGGAACCAGAGGGGCCCCAACCCCAGCAGGACCCCCCGGGACCCCCCCAAAACCCCAGGAACCCCCCCCAATCACCTCAAGGCCCCCCCACATCTCACAGACCCCCCCCAATCACTTCAAGGACCCCCCCCCGAAATCTCACAGACCCCCCCCCCCCCATCCTCACCCCGCAATCTCAGCCCCGCCCCCCATCCCCATTGCCTTTGCTGTGGAACCAGAGGGGACCCAACCCCCAGCAGGACCCCCCGGGACCCCCTCAAAACCCCCAGGAACCCCCCCAATCACCTCAAGGACCCCCCCAAATTGCACAGAGCTTCCCCAATCACCCCAAAGACCCCCCCAAATCTCACAGACCCCCCCCAATCACCCCAAAGACCCCCCCAAATCTCACAGACCCCCCCCAATCACCCCAAGGACCCCCCTTCAATCATTTCAAGGACCCCCCCCACATCTCACAGACCCTCCCCCCAATCACCCCAAGGACCCCCCCCACATATCACAGACCCCCCCCAATCAATTCAAGGACCCCCCTTCCCAATCACCCCAAGGATCCCCCCAAATCTCACAGACCCCCCCCCAGTCATTCCAGGGACCCCCCCCCCCATCCTCACCCCACAATCTCAGCGCCCCCCATCCCCATTGCCTTTGCTGTGGAACCAGAGGGGCCCCAACCCCAGCAGGACCCCCCGGGACCCCCCCAAAACCCCCAGGAACCCCCCCCAATCACCTCAAGGCCCCCCCACATCTCACAGACCCCCCCCAATCACTTCAAGGACCCCCCTCCCCAATCACCCCAAGGATCCCCCCAAATCTCGCAGACCCCCCCCCAATTACCCCAAGGAACCCCCAAATCGCACAGACCCCCCAATCACCCCAAGGACCCCCCAACATCTCACAGAGCCCCCCAAACACCCAAGGACCCCCCCTCCCCAATCATCCCAGGGACCCCCCCCAAATCTCACAGACCCCCCCAATCACCCCAAGGACCCCCCCCCCCCCAAATCTCACAGATCACCCCAAATCTCACAGACCCCCCCAATCACCCCAAGGACCCCCCCCCCCAAATCTCACAGATCCCCCCAAATCTCACAGACCCCCCCCAATCATCTCAGCACCCCCCCCCCCCATCCTCACCCCACAATCTCAGCCCCCCCCCCCATCCCCATTGCCTTTGCTGTGGAACCAGAGGGGCCCCAACCCCAGCAGGACCCCCCGGGACCCCCCCAAAACCCCCAGGAACCCCCCAAAGACCCCCCCCCCAGAGCCCCCCAAACCCCCCCGGCCCCCCCCAGGGCCCCCCCCGACCATCTCGCAGAGGCGGCGCAGCAGGAAGCGCTTGCGCAGGCGGGGGGAGCGCGGGAAGTTGAGCTCGTAGCACAGGGTGGGGGGCGATCACTCAACATCG
>JAVLUU010000243.1:22500-25000 GCA_032206185.1 Columba guinea | reverse complement strand
TTTTTAATTTCTTTCTTTCTTTCTTTCTATCTTTCTTTCTTTCTTACTTTCTTTCTTTCTTTCTTTCCTACGTTCTTTCTTTCTTTCTTTCTTTCTTTTTTCTTCTTTCTATCTTTGTTTCTTTCTTTCTTGCTTTCTTTCTTTCTTTCCTACGTTCTTGCTTTCTTTCTTTTTTCTTTCTTTCTTATTTCTTTTTTCTTTCTTTCTTTCTTTCTTTTTTCTTTCTTTCTTTCTTTCTTTCTTTCTTTCTTTTTCTTCTTTCTTTCATTTAATTTTTTTTCTTTCTTTCTATCTTTCTTTCTTTCTTTCTTACTTTCTTTCTTTCTTTCCTACGTTCTTTCTTTCTTTCTTTTTTCTTCCTTTCTTTCTTTCTTTCTTTTTTCTTTCATTCTTTCTTTCCTTTTTCTTTCTTTCTTTCTTTCTTTCTTTTTAATTTCTTTCTTTCTATTTTCTTTCTTTCTTTCTTTCTTTCTTTCTTCCTTTTTATTTTCTTTCTTTTTCCTTTCTCTCTTTCTTTCTTTCTTTCTTTCTTTCTTTCTTTTTTCTTAATTTCTTTCTTTTTTCTTTCTTTCTTTCTTTCTTTTTTCTTCTTTCTATCTTTGTTTCTTTCTTTCTTGCTTTCTTTCTTTCTTTCCTACGTTCTTGCTTTCTTTCTTTTTTCTTTCTTTCTTTATTTCTTTTTTCTTTCTTTCTTTCTTTCTTTTTTCTTTCTTTCTTTCTTTCTTTCTTTCTTTTTTCTTCTTTCTTTCATTTAATTTTTTTTCTTTCTTTCTATCTTTCTTTCTTTCTTTCTTACTTTCTTTCTTTCTTTCCTACGTTCTTTCTTTCTTTCTTTTTTCTTCATCTCTTTCTTTCTTTCTTTTTTCTTTCTTTCTTTCTTTCCTTTTTCTTTCTTTCTTTCTTTCTTTCTTTTTAATTTCTTTCTTTCTTTCTATTTTCTTTCTTTCTTTCTTACTTTCTTTCTTCCTTTTTATTTACTTTCTTTTTCCTTTCTTTCTTTCTTTCTTTCTTTCTTTCTTTTTTCTTTCTTTCTTTTTTCTTTCTTTCTTTCTTTCTTTTTAATTTCTTTCTTTCTTTTTTCTCTCTTTCTTTCTTCTTTCTTTTTTCTTTCTTTCTTTCTTTCTTTCCTACGTTGTTTCTTTCTATCTTTCTTTCTTTCTTTCTTACTTTCTTTCTTTCTTTCTTTCCTACGTTCTTTCTTTCTTTTTTCTTCCTTTCTTTCTTTCTTTCTTTTTTCTTTCTTTATTTCTTTATTTCTTTTTAATTTCTTTCTTTCTTTTTTCTTTCTTTCTTTCTTTCTTTTTTCTTTCTTTCTTTCTTTCTTTTTAATTTCTTTCTTTCTTTTTAATTTCTTTCTTTCTTTTTTCTTTCTTTCTTTCTTTTTTCTTTCTTTCTTTATTACATTTTTCTTTCTTTCTTTCTTTCTTTCTTTCTTTCCTTTTCTCTTTTTTCTTTCTTTCTTTCTTTATTTTCTTTCTTTCTTTCTTTCTTTTTTCCTTCTTTCTTTCTTTCTTTCTTTTTAATTTCTTTCTTTCTTTGTTCTTTCTTTCTTTCTTTCTTTCTTTCTTTCTTTCTTTCCTACTTTCTTTCTTTCTTTCTAACTTTCTTTTTTCCTTCTTTTTTTCTTTCTTTTTTCTTTCTTTCTTTCTTTTTAATTTCTTTCATTCTTTTTTCTTTCTTTCTTTCTTTTTTTCTTTCTTTCTTTCTTTCTTTATACGTTCTTGCTTTCTTTCTTTTTTCTTTCTTTCTTTCTTTCTTTCTTTTTTCTTTTTTTCTTTCTTTTTTCTTTCTTTCTTTCTTTCTTTCTTTCTTTTTAATTTCTTTCTTTCTTTATTCTTTCTTTCTTTTTTCTTTCTTTCTTTCTTTCTTTCTTTCTTTCTTTCCTACGTTCTTTCTTTCTTTTTTCTTTCGTTCTTTCTTTTTTCTTTCTTTCTTTCTTTCTTTCTTTCTTTCTTTTTTCTTTCTTTCTTTCTTTTTTCTTTCTTTCTTTCTTTCTTTTTTCTTCTTGCTTTCTTTTTAATTTCTTTCTTTCTTTCTTTCTTTCTATCTTTCTTTCTTTCTTTATTACTTTCTTTCTTTCTTTCCTACGTTCTTTCTTTCTTTCATTTCTCTTCCTTTCTTTCTTTCTTTCTTTTTTCTTTCTTTCTTTCTTTCTTTCCTTCTTTCTATATTTCTTTCTTTCTTTCTTTCTTTCCTACGTTCTTGCTTTCTTTCTTTTTCTTTCTTTCTTTCTTTTTTCTTTCTTTCTTTCTTTCTTTTTAATTTCTTTCTTTCTTTCTTTCTATCTCTCTTTCTTTCTTACTTTATTTCTTTCATTCTTGCCTACGTTCTTTCTTTCTTTTTTCTTTCTTTCTTTCTTTCTTTCTTTCTTTCTTTCTTTCTTTCCTACTTTCTTTCTTTCTTTCTTTTTTCTTTCTTTCTTCTTTCTTTCTTTCTTTCTTTCTTTCCTACATTCTTTCTTTCTTTCTTTCTTTCTTTTTTCATTCTTTCTTTCTTTCTT
>JAVLUU010000243.1:7500-10000 GCA_032206185.1 Columba guinea | reverse complement strand
CTTTCTTTGTTCTTTCTTTCTTTCTTTCTTTCTTTCTTTCTTTCTTTCCTACTTTCTTTCTTTCTTTCTAACTTTCTTTTTTCCTTCTTTTTTTCTTTCTTTTTTCTTTCTTTCTTTCTTTTTAATTTCTTTCATTCTTTTTTCTTTCTTTCTTTCTTTTTTTCTTTCTTTCTTTCTTTCTTTATACGTTCTTGCTTTCTTTCTTTTTTCTTTCTTTCTTTCTTTCTTTCTTTTTTCTTTTTTTCTTTCTTTTTTCTTTCTTTCTTTCTTTCTTTCTTTCTTTTTAATTTCTTTCTTTCTTTATTCTTTCTTTCTTTTTTCTTTCTTTCTTTCTTTCTTTCTTTCTTTCTTTCCTACGTTCTTTCTTTCTTTTTTCTTTCGTTCTTTCTTTTTTCTTTCTTTCTTTCTTTCTTTCTTTCTTTCTTTTTTCTTTCTTTCTTTCTTTTTTCTTTCTTTCTTTCTTTCTTTTTTCTTCTTGCTTTCTTTTTAATTTCTTTCTTTCTTTCTTTCTTTCTATCTTTCTTTCTTTCTTTATTACTTTCTTTCTTTCTTTCCTACGTTCTTTCTTTCTTTCATTTCTCTTCCTTTCTTTCTTTCTTTCTTTTTTCTTTCTTTCTTTCTTTCTTTCCTTCTTTCTATATTTCTTTCTTTCTTTCTTTCTTTCCTACGTTCTTGCTTTCTTTCTTTTTCTTTCTTTCTTTCTTTTTTCTTTCTTTCTTTCTTTCTTTTTAATTTCTTTCTTTCTTTCTTTCTATCTCTCTTTCTTTCTTACTTTATTTCTTTCATTCTTGCCTACGTTCTTTCTTTCTTTTTTCTTTCTTTCTTTCTTTCTTTCTTTCTTTCTTTCTTTCTTTCCTACTTTCTTTCTTTCTTTCTTTTTTCTTTCTTTCTTCTTTCTTTCTTTCTTTCTTTCTTTCCTACATTCTTTCTTTCTTTCTTTCTTTCTTTTTTCATTCTTTCTTTCTTTCTTTCTTTCTTTCTTTCTTTTTCCTTTCTTTCTTTCTTTCTATCTTTGTTTCTTTCTTTCTTTCTTTCTTCCTTCCTTTCTTTCCTACGTTCTTGCTTTCTTTCTTTTTTCTTTCTTTCTTTCTTTCTTTCTTTCTTTTTCTTCTTTCTTTCATTTAATTTTTTTTCTTTCTTTCTATCTTTCTTTCTTTCTTTCTTACTTTCTTTCTTTCTTTCCTACGTTCTTTCTTTCTTTCTTTTTTCTTCCTTTCTTTCTTTCTTTCTTTTTTTCTTTGTTTTTCTTTCTTTCTTTCTTTCTTTCTTTATTTTTCTTTCTTTCTTTCTTTTTTCTTTCTTTCTTTCTTTCTTTCTTTTTTCTTCTTCCTTTGTTTTTAATTTCTTTCTTTCTTTCTTTCTATCTTTCTTTCTTTCTTACTTTCTTTCTTTCTTTCTTTCCTACGTTCTTTCTTTCTTTCTTTCTTTCTTTTTTCTTCTTTCTATCTTTGTTTCTTTCTTTCTTGCTTTCTTTCTTTCTTTCCTACGTTCTTGCTTTCTTTCTTTTTTCTTTCTTTCTTATTTCTTTTTTCTTTCTTTCTTTCTTTCTTTTTTCTTTCTTTCTTTCTTTCTTTCTTTCTTTCTTTTTCTTCTTTCTTTCATTTAATTTTTTTTCTTTCTTTCTATCTTTCTTTCTTTCTTTCTTACTTTCTTTCTTTCTTTCCTACGTTCTTTCTTTCTTTCTTTTTTCTTCCTTTCTTTCTTTCTTTCTTTTTTCTTTCATTCTTTCTTTCCTTTTTCTTTCTTTCTTTCTTTCTTTCTTTTTAATTTCTTTCTTTCTATTTTCTTTCTTTCTTTCTTTCTTTCTTTCTTCCTTTTTATTTTCTTTCTTTTTCCTTTCTCTCTTTCTTTCTTTCTTTCTTTCTTTCTTTCTTTTTTCTTAATTTCTTTCTTTTTTCTTTCTTTCTTTCTTTCTTTTTTCTTCTTTCTATCTTTGTTTCTTTCTTTCTTGCTTTCTTTCTTTCTTTCCTACGTTCTTGCTTTCTTTCTTTTTTCTTTCTTTCTTTATTTCTTTTTTCTTTCTTTCTTTCTTTCTTTTTTCTTTCTTTCTTTCTTTCTTTCTTTCTTTCTTTTTTCTTCTTTCTTTCATTTAATTTTTTTTCTTTCTTTCTATCTTTCTTTCTTTCTTTCTTACTTTCTTTCTTTCTTTCCTACGTTCTTTCTTTCTTTCTTTTTTCTTCATCTCTTTCTTTCTTTCTTTTTTCTTTCTTTCTTTCTTTCCTTTTTCTTTCTTTCTTTCTTTCTTTCTTTTTAATTTCTTTCTTTCTTTCTATTTTCTTTCTTTCTTTCTTACTTTCTTTCTTCCTTTTTATTTACTTTCTTTTTCCTTTCTTTCTTTCTTTCTTTCTTTCTTTCTTTTTTCTTTCTTTCTTTTTTCTTTCTTTCTTTCTTTCTTTTTAATTTCTTTCTTTCTTTTTTCTCTCTTTCTTTCTTCTTTCTTTTTTCTTTCTTTCTTTCTTTCTTTCCTACGTTGTTTCTTTCTATCTTTCTTTCTTTCTTT